>OX463246.1:82747828-83205328 GCA_949820135.1 Sylvilagus floridanus | reverse complement strand
ACTTGAAGCCTGGGAATTAATTCTTAATCCCCAGAGTCAATGGAGGAATAAAAGTAAAAGTTATAACACCTATTCTTGGACTTGGATGAACGTGGATGCAATACACTCTTTTAAATTTTGTAAAGTCATTAACTAAACTAAAAATTTAGAAGCATGGAATACCATGAATAACAATAAGTCTGATTTCTCATCCTTTGAAAATGTACAAAGGAAATACTGTGAACCTTGGGCACTATTATTTTAGCAATAGAATCTCGCCATTTAAACAGGCTTTAAAAATGATCAAATACCAAGATACTGTAGCACATATGACAATTGGAACATATTTTTGCGTTCATTTTTAGAAATGAATTTGTGTTCATATTTAGATGGTCATTTCATCCACTACATGACATTTTTCACAAATTAGTGAAATTTGAATTAAATGGCACAGAAAGCTCTTAATGTTGCACATCAGAATATTCAGCTTTCCTATGATTAGATGATATTTCTCCATCATTTGGTAATGAATAATGGCTACTTGGCTTATTTCAGCAGGTGAATATGAGCAGAGATCAACTGAGTTCTTTCTTGGCTATAACTGCAGTGGGCAATGCTTGGGCTTCCATGATGCATTTCACAGGTACAGTTCCAAGAAGACAACCATGTTCCACTATTCGCCCATTCTCCTCCTTCCCTCCCCTTTTTTCATCGGTTAATGTGAAGTTATAATTTTAATCCAGTCTATTTTCACAGGCTTAATTAAGCACTAATCAGAACATTTGCAGGTGTTTCATCAATCTCTTAGTCTTCATATTCCAATATTGAAAGTTCATTGTGTTCCTTTTGGGGAATCATATTGTCTTTCTTGTTCTTCTTATCCATTTGCAGTTACTTTTAGGCATTTGTGGAACAGTTGTTCGTTTTCTCCTTTGATGACTTTTATCTTTGAATTATGCTTCTGTGGCTTAGTGGAGTGTCTGCTTCTTCAGTGGGTTTCCAGTGCCATGTACTTGCTCTCATTCAATGGCATCTCCTCTAGCCCTCAGCTGCTGGTGCCCTAGCTTGCTGCTGCATGTTTGTACTGTCCACAGTGCTTCACAGAGTCTCTCTTCTTTAGAAATTCCACTGCTAACTTCCCTCCAGTTCTTCTCTGGGAATGCATTCCTCCTTCTACTTTATTCTGTTATCTTCCCCTGGTCAAAATCAGAGCATCTTTCCACTATTCAGCCATCTCACAATCAAATATTCATTCTTACAATGATTTCTGGAGCCCAAGGACTTAGACACACAAGATTGGCTTCAGGAAGCTACTCACCAATCTAGTCAGGTTCTCGAATCCTTACTGCAGGTAAGTATTCCTAAGGCAGAAAATAATTTCTCAGATGGTAGAGTCAGAAAGTATAGCAGAAAAATGACTAGCAATACTATACCAATAACAGTTTAGACTTAAGCAAAAACTGCCTACATAAAGGCCCAAGGACTGATATACATATTAGGATTTTGATTTACTTAGAATCATTAACTTTGATGTGTGCTGGCCCTATAGCATTTTGGTCAGCTGTTTTTATATTGGAGGGGAAGAAGAGAATGCAAATAGATACTTATAATACATGAATATTCAAGTAAAGAGTGCTGTATCAAGATATGGTATACAGATTACTCTTCATGTACCCTGACGTGGAGACCATGTAAACCATTAAGGCATTATGGACTAAGTTTGATTATGTGAGTAGTTGGGTATGTCACTTTCAAAGAGATGCTATGTAAAACTGCTTATGAGATTAAAATGAGCCAACTAATTTATGAGCAGAAATGCAGAGAATGAGAGATGTGACAAGGGAAGATTTTCCAAATTCATTGCTTTCTTCTATTTAGGCATGTGATGTATTGCACTTCCTTTCTTCCTTCTGAATTTAATAATGACCAGGTAACTAGACTTTTAAAAAAATGAATTTTCAATGGATATTATATGTGCTGTTTGGGCTGCTGTAACAAAATACTCTAAAATGTATAACTAATAAATAATCTAATTTATTTCTTATAATTCTGGAGATTGAAAGCTGCAAGTAATGCTTTCTTTATTTCATAGTAACCGGTGAAGGCTTGCCTTCTCATTCATGGAGGCTGTGTTTCCATATGGTGGAAAAGGGGAGACCATACTCCCTTTGCTATGTTTTACCAGAGCATTAACCCCATCCATGAGGTTAAACCAACTCCCAAAGACTGCACTTTTGGGATACCATCTTCTCTGGAGTAGGATATCAAGATATTAATGTTAGGAAGATACAAACATTCAGTTCGTATCAGAAGTGATATTATTAATTTCCTGTGCCTTAAGAGGCACTGGTTAAGTGTCAGATTCTGGTCCTATGTAGGCAATAAACATAGATTATGATCAAGGAAGCAGTGATTATCAAAATGCACCAATCAACCCAGGGCACTGATTACTTTCATGAGCACAATACAAACTTACCATGTTTTATACGGTTAGATTTGCGGTGATATTTATTACAAAGCAATGTTGCTCATAATTTATTTATTTATTTATTTTTAATTTTTTAAAATTTATTTAACAGGTAGAGTTAGACAGAGAGAGAGAGAGAGGTCTTCCTTTCGTTGGTTCACCCCCCTCCCCCACAATGGCCACTGCAGCAGGCGCACCGCGCTGATCTGAAGCCAGGAGCCAGGTGCTTCCTCCTGGTCTCTCATGTGGGTGCAGGGCCCAAGCACTTGGGCCGTCCTCCACTGCCTTTCTGGGCCACACAAGAGAGCTGGACTGGAAGAGGAGCAGCCAAGACAAGAACCCAGCGCCAAATGGGATGCTGGTGCTGCAGGCGGAGGATTAGCCAAGTGAGCCACGGTGCCGGCCCGCCCATAATTTATTATATTATGGACATATACACTGGAAAAAGAACATTTAAGAA
Organism: Sylvilagus floridanus; assembly: GCA_949820135.1. NCBI lineage: Eukaryota > Metazoa > Chordata > Mammalia > Lagomorpha > Leporidae > Sylvilagus > Sylvilagus floridanus. Next base: position 83,202,422 of record OX463246.1, on the reverse strand, counting down.
ATATTAAACCCTCTATGCCTATGTATTTTGAAAATCAATCATTTTATTTTTTAATGTAGTAGGGACTTCTGAAAAAAAGAACTATAATGACAAAAAAGGATATGCACAAATATCCAGCTATTGTTATATTTGAATGAAAGTAAATATATAAATTTTATTCTAAACATAAAACATACTTTAACACAGGTACAATTATTTTGGTGACAGCATGATTTTAAACCAGATTAACTCTGCCAGAAGTATTTTATGAATATTATAATATGTACAGTAATTTATAGCAATAATCTGATAATCCTCACTACTTTAAGCAATAGTATTATCTGTATATCTGACATATTTCCCAACCAAGGAAATTACTTTGAATCCATTCAATAATATTTTTCCAGTTTTATTTATTACTTATTTTAATATATTCCTTGGGCATTCTTCGAAAAACAAGCGACAGGGGCAGGTTGGCATTTTGACATAATACATAAAGCCACTGCTTGCAACGCTGGCTATTATATGGGCACTGGATCAGGTCCCAGCAGTTCTAGTTCCAATCCGGCTTCCTGCTAACATGGCAGGAAAGCAGAGGAAGATGGCACAAGTGCTTGTGCCCCTGGAACCATGCGGGAGAACCAGATGAAGTACATGTCTCCTGCCTTTGATCTGGCTCAGCCCTGACTGTTTACAGGGATTTGGAGAGTCTCTATTTGTGTCTATCCCTCTCTCTTTAACTCTTTCAAAGAGTAAAATAAAATTTTATTAAAGAAAAAAGAAAGACAAATAACAAAAACCTCTCTCCTTTTTCCTCTAGAATTTAGATTAGAAATTCTAATTTTCAGATTGCTAATTTTCAATAAATTATAAACATAATCTATCATCTGTCTATCTGCTAGATCTATCAATCTATTGATCTTTGTGTATGCTTTTACACGCATATGTTAAAGATTTAAACGAATATCACAGATAGAAGTGGCTGGAATGAAATCTTCTCTGCTTATGATCCAGTTTCTTGGTCATGTGCACCCTGGGAAGCAGTAGATCACAACTTAAGTGTCTGAGTGTGATTGACTTGGGAAGAGTTCCTGGCTCTTGCCTTTCCCCTACCAGCCTCTGCACCGCCTCCCTCCCCTGGACTGTTGAGGGAATTCGGAAAGTGAACTAGTGAATGGAAGCTCCCTATCTTTCTCTCTGTCACTATTCCTTTCAAATAAATAGAAATAGGTGAATCAGTTTATTTAAAAAAAACTCTCATAAATACTACTTTTTTTGACAAAACTAATGGAATTTTAATACAAACATTTCATTTATACAGGTAGTATTACAACAAGAACAAAAGTCATGCATGTCAAATTCACTATGAAATATATAAGCAAATATTCTAAATAAATTATTAAGAAGTGGAACACAGTACATAAAAAGGTTGCTTCACACAAGAAGTGAGTTCCAAGAATGTTTTAATGATTCAATATCAAAAACCATTTCAATACAACCTTTGAAACTTTCACTGTTCTACACTCAATATTATACTGTGTACATAGGAACCCTGTGTCCAACTACCCAAATCTTCCATAGCTCTGTGCTTCAGCATAGGATTATTGAAAATCATTAGTCCAACTCTATGCCTAAAATTAAAATGAATAAGAAAAATGTACTGCAGGAAATGCTGTATTTGAAAAATATCAATTATAATTATCAAGGCTATGTTTTATCAAGGCTATGTAATAAATTTTAACCTGGAAGTTCTTCAGGGAAGAAATGTGGATAATTTTTGGCTTTTAGACTTCCTTTAAAGTGAGGACTCATACAAAGATTATTTTCTCTTTATGCTTCAATCCTCATAAAATTATGAGGAAAAGTTAATAGGAAAATAAGGTCCTGAATACCACCAGAAGTTATAATATTCAGAGTATGTTTAAATTAGAAATAAAAATATTTGGTAACATGTTGTCTAGAATAAGCTTTAGTACTGAAGATACTTGAGTTTCTAAAAGCAACAGTTTTAGACACATTTCCATCCTGTTGTCACAATATCTTTCCTTAGAAAGTTGAATCATTAGCATCCGTTTTCAGAAGTGAGTTATAATGAGCACCCACTGAATCAGCTGTCTTTGGGCTCCCAGTTGAAGTCGCATGTAATCAAGCTATTTTGCATCTGTGAATAGATTCTGGAGTTTTTGCACAGCCACAGTTCTTTGTTTGTCAAATAATCATTTCCGATAATAAGGGAGCAGAGTGTAAACATGCGTTTCAATAATTTATCTTTGAGGATCTGATTATTTCATAGGATGAATATGAAATTCTGATGAGTTTTGTAACTGCACACTGTGTTTCCAACTAGATATTTAATGAAAGAAAAGTGAAGCCTATGGTAATATATTGTGAAATATTGATTTGATCAGCTTTCTGATGCATTTCCTTGTTTTTGACATTTCACTAAAGGGGATTTAATTCTATCCTATCTAAAAAAATTACAGTTTCCATCAATTGCTACCTCATGGATGCTGTAAGTAGATGTAACCTAAGTATTTCTTTGATCTAAAACCTCTTGTCATTCTTTTAGAAGAGTACATTATGTTATATTACTCTGGGCTTATAAAGTCCTAATAAGCTTCTCTTAAGAAATAAAATAATATAAAATCATGAAATAAACCAAATCCAAGATCTTGCCATGGTCTTCACTGTCCTGCATGGTTCAAGTCTTTTCTCCCCAACTTCATCCCCCTCCTTTCATCATTGCCCTCTAGGTTTCCGTCCCATTGGCCTCTGCAGATGCTGCTTGCTCTGCCTGAAATGTCCTCATTTTTTGAAATGCTTTGTTTGCCTATTTCTGCATGACTTTCTCATTTATGTCATTTGGGATTAAACTATAAGACTCTATCACTTGTGGGAAAATGCTCATCCACCTCTAATCTATAAAATTTTTCAACTTATCCCTAACTCTTTTTGATTTTTCTTCTTAGCATGGATCAAGAGCTAAATTGTGTATATAAAAAAATTTATATCTTGATCATCTTTAGAGATAGGCTATTGAAGAGATAAAATGAAGCCATCGGTGTAGGCCTTAGTTCAGTATGACTAATGTGATTTTTTTGAGAATAGGACACACACATCCAGAGGAATGCTCATGTGAAGGCAAGAAGATCAGATGGCCACCTCCAAGACAAGGAAGACAAGAGGTGTTTTTAATAATGACAAACTAAAACATTTAATTGATATTATTAAATGCTATCTTTTGTATCGATTACATAGATGGAATATTTAGTATATTTGATTTTATTTGAGAATGCACAACATTTTTATTAGGCGGGTTTTCTTACAGTAAAATATAAGGCTGCTCAATTTTTAATTTATGCTATTAGTCAACTATCTATATGAAAATAAAATCCTTTACAATAGTATTTTCTTTTTGAAGTAAACTCTTTTTTTAGAAAATTTTTATTTAATAAATATAAATTTTGGAATGTACAACTTTTGGATTATAGCGGTTTTCCCCTCATCATCACCCTCCCACCCGCAAACCACCCTACTCCCTCTCCCATTCCATTCTGCACTGAGATTCATTTTTTTAATTTTTATTTTTTATTTTTGTGCCAGGCAGAGTTAGACAGTGAGAGTGAGTCAGAAAGAAAGGTCTTCCCTCTGTTGGTTCACTCCCCTAATGGCCACTTTGGCTGGCGCTGTGCGCATCCGAAGCCAGGAGCCAGGTACTTCTTCCTGGTCTCCCGTGTTGGTGCAGGGACCCAAGCACTTGAACCATCCTCTGTTGCCCTCCCAGGCCACAGCAGAGAGCTGGACTGGAAGAGGTAACCTGGACTAGGCACCCCAACGGGGACTAGAACCTAGGGTGCCGGTGCCAAAGGCGGAGGATTAGCCAAGTGAGCCACGGCACCAGTCAAGATTCATTTTTAATTACCTTTATATAGAGAAGATCAATGTAGTACATACTAAGTAAAGATTTCAACAGTTTGCACCCACATAGACACACTGGACTAACAACAAAGAATTCCAGGAAACAAGCATTTTTATCTGCATTTTAGCATGTAATAATTTAATAATAGGCCTTATTGGAGACTCAGACACTGAGTGATATCTCAGAAAATGTTCCATTAAATTACACAATTTAATAAAGAAATATACTTGAAACCATGTCACTACATAAGAAAACTATTTTACATATAGTGATTAAATGATTACATATATATATATATATATATATATATAGTGTAGAGGAAACATTCTATAATGGCAAAAAAGGGAATTTGAAGACATTTTATCACACTCAGTGTTGACTGAAGCTCACTCTGAGTTTTACCATGGGGTTAATATTAGAAAGCTGGCAGAGAATAAGGAAAATATCTTCCTGGACTAGAGCCACAAATACTGAATAATTTCATGTCAGCTAATAAATGCATGTATTTTATAAAGACAATATTCTATTTTAGTCTCAATTTTCCGTGAAATAATGTTTATGAAATTTCTATTATAATTATCTTTGGAATGAAAATATGTGCAACAATAAACTGCAAACTGCAAAATACTACCAAATAAGAAGTGTACATATGTTAACAAATTTTTAGATGGTGAACCAGCTCTGAAGAATGATTTATTTTTTAATATTAATTTATTTTATTTGAAATGCAGAACCAGAGAGAGAGAAAGAGAGAGAGGGAGAGGGGTCTTTCTTCCACCAGTTCACTCCCCATAAGACCACATGGCCGGAGCTGTGCTGATCTGAAGCCAGGAGCCAGTAGCTTCTTCCGCATCTCCCACATGGGTGCCGGGCCCAAGCACTTGGGCCATCTTCTACTGCTTTCCCAGGCGATAACAGAGAGCTGGATCAGAAGTGGAGCAGCCAGGCCTTGAACCAGTGCCAATATGGGATGCCGGCAATGCAGGCGGTGGCTTTACCCACTACGCCCCGAAGAACGATTTAGAGGCATAATTTTTAGCCAAATTTTTAAATGTTACATTCAATTTTAGTAAAATATGTAAACTTGTTTGTATTTATACATATTAATTCAAAGGATTATTTACAATTTCATAGTAAATGCATTACATTATGCTTTTAAAACTGTTTTCTGAGTAAAGGAAGAAAGATAATGAAAAAATGAAACATTAAAACAACATAGCAATTATGAATATACTTTTAGAAATTATCAAGGGGAAGGGATTTAAAAAAGAATTATCTTAGTTCATTACCCCATTTTTATCTCTTTAGAATGTATGAACAGAAACTTATTTTGTTGGTAAATTGTAATTGAGTATCTGAACTACAACAGATTATATATCCCTAATCAATGCAGATTACTGTTTTTGTGACCTTGAATAGTTCATTTGACTCACTGTAGCTATTTCTCTTGAACTGGAAAATTAAATCTAAGTAGAACTTTGGTGCCAAACAGATGCTACCTTTGGCTTGAATTGTCTTGGGTAACTTATAAAATAATAATTAATAACTAAGAGTCAGTGCCCAGAAATTATGCAGGCATATCCATTACCTCTGTACATAAACAAAATCAATTTTCATTAAATATGCTAATTCTGGATAGCATCACTATCCAAGCTTTGCCAATGCCTGAGTAGGAATTATGCCTTATTTTCAAAATCAAGCAAAACAATTTTTCATTATTTGTTTTGATTATCTTCAATATGGACTATCCTAATTGTGTTGAGAACAGGTGCATGTGTTGCTAACGAAACCAAAATAACAGTCTGAATATGAAGCTTTTATATGCCATGTGGTGCAATTATTTCATAAAGATACACAGCGGGAAGTATTCTACTGATAGCACTCTCAGTGTAATTACAGGCCAAATGGGGAACAAAAAGGGAACAGAGAATTATAAATCATAATTTTCAACAACATCTTCCAGCTAAATAAATGGATGCTAACACTTGTGGATATTTGAGAATTTAGAATAAGACCATAGATTACTATTTTTACTTCATGATTCTAGTTTTAGGTAAAGTATAATTTTAAGGAATATTTTAATGTCAATCTTTAATCAATTATGTGGACATATTCTATGTAAATATTTACATAATAAAGCAGGAAAGCTGAATAACTAAACAAATAAATTGAAAGAGATTTACAGTACTTGTTAATTAGATGAAGGAATTCCAAATCAATTATATTTACTTAAAAACATCTAATTATTACTCACTACCATTATTAATATATTCTGTGATTTGCATCTCAAAAAATCCTCGTCAAATATATAAATTAATTCTATCATATTTACATGTTAAAAATGAGGAAACCAAAGCTTATCCAAGCCAAATGACTTGTCCAAAGCAAAATAGTTAGTAATATAGTGAAAAAGAATTCAATAGTCTTTTCAAATCAGCTAAATGTGAGCTCTAGATTTTGTACATGCATATTCTTCCGAAGGAATAACATTGCATACCATTAGATAATGTGTGTCATTCAGCAAATAAACATGCCTAGAGCAGATGTGCATGTTCTCGTAAATGTTACTTTCAATTTCTTAGGTATCTTAGCATTTATAAATTATTTTTAACTGGAAATGCTAATGACAAAATATAGACTTCACACTGCAATAAATTATTAGGGCAATAATAAGAAATGTATTCACATATTATTTATGTGTGGTATATGGAGACAAAAAGGATCTTGTACAAAAAAGAATGGACTTTTGAAATGCCCATCTTATCATCTGTTTTAAATCCTTATCTTCCACAAGTGGTATTTCTTGCTAGTTAAGCAATCTAATTATCAAATTTGCATTTTATATAGTTTATTTTATTTTCTAATTCAAAATTGGAACTGATGGCATCTGATCTGTTTGACATACGTGTTTACTTAAGGAATGAAGGTTCCATCTGTGACAAATGCATGGAGTCATCGTGGAAACAAATGCCTTTCACTTAAGAAAGAAAGAAGATAAAACCTTATTTCCTCTATCGATGTGAAATATTGACATTAGCCAATGGTGACATGAATGCAAATTGGTTTAAATTTTATATATTAAATTTAACTGCTCTGGAATGTAGTTACTATTACAAAAATATTTTTTGAATTTGATTCATATAATTTCTGTTTTTCTTGATTTTTTCATAAATATTATCTAGTGAAAACATCCAGTTATCAAATATGGTCCACTAATCATCATTAGGTAAAATAAAAATGTGCTCCTGGTATTCAAATAACTAAAGATTATTACAGAAACCACACACAATCACATTGCATGATAGAATTCATGTTCCATTATACATGTGAATTCATAATATATCCATTTTCCAAGCATAGAATGAAGATCATAAACTATATATTTGAACATTAATGCTTCAGTAAAGGTATCATATTATTATGTCCACTAATGTAATATATGTACAATACTAGTAATTGACATTTATTATTTAATATGAATCAGACAATATCTTAAGCTTTTAATGTAATTTGAAAGTCAGGGTTAGAGTGAGAGGCAGAGAGAGAGAGATCTTTCATCAGCTGGTTCACTCCCTAGATGGTCTCTTTCAAATCTCAAACATGGGTGTTCAGAGTCCAGGTACTTCTGCCATTATTCCCTACATTTTCAGGTCGTTAGCAAGCGGCCAGATCTGACGTGGAGCAGCCATTCCACAAGCCTGTGTGGAATGCCGATGTCAAGGGCAATTTTATTGCTACTCCACAATGCTGGTCCCATGAGTAAATTTTCTAATTGTTCGTTACTCTTGGTCAGCATAACACAATAAAACCACAACTTACTTTAGAATAGACTGAAGTGCTTGAACATATCTGTATGTATTCCATTTGAGAAAGATAAACTTATCTCATAAAGGTATTTTGGGGGACCAGCACTGTGGTCTGATAGGTTAAGCCTCTGCCTGCACTACAGGCATTCCATTTGGGCACAGGTCCATGTTCCAGCTGCTCCACATCCAACCCAGCTCTCTGCTGATGGCCTGGGAAAGCAGTGCAAGATTGCCCATGTGCTTGGGCTCCTGCACCCAAGTGGGAGACCCTGATGGAGGTCCTTGCTCCTGGTTTCTGATTGACCTGGCTCCAGCCATTGCAGCCATGTGGGGAGTGAACCAGCAGATAAAAACTTCTCTTTGCTTCTCCCTTCCTGTCTGTAACTCCCCCTGTCAAATAAATAAATAAATCATTCTAAAAATCAAAAAGGTATATTGGGACATTAGAAATATCTTAAATTTTCACGGTCTACATTAACAAAAATCTATTTTCCTTGAAAACAGTACTCCTTTAAAGTCATTGTATTCTTTCTCAATGTAATTATTTTGTTTTCACTATTCAGCTGAGGAATTTTTAAAATATATGTTTTAATTGTATTTAGAATGAATTTTACTCATCATAAAATTCAGACAATACAGCAAAATATGCAAACTTATCAACTATCTAAAATTTGGAATAATGATAGCATATTTTATTGAAATATGAAGATATATAAATCAGTTTTTTCAAAAACGTTAACTTTAAAATGTTTAAGAATTAGATAGTCAGCAGTTACCAGAGTATGGGATATTTATTCAGAAAAAAGATATCAGGATTAAAAAATAGAATTTGAAAAGTCAGAAATCAAAAATGAAATAATTGGAAATGTAAGACTTGGTAATTTAGCAATGGATCCTTTAGCAAAATGAATTGATCTGCTTGTGACAAGTACAAGGAAGCAACCGTCTCTAGGGTGATTCTCAATAAAGACACACAAAGAAAGCTGGGAAACAGCATATAGAAAAATTGCAATTTGATTCGTAACCATTTTAAGAGGGAAACAGCAATCACTTGATAAGGAAAGGCTGGAGTGTTAGTAGTGAATAATTGGGAATATATGGGTCAGTAAAAATCCCTTTCTCTTAAGCACTTATTTATGTGTCTCCATAATCTGTTATTGCTTTCATCATTCAAGATTATTAATTAAACAAATACTCTACTCAAAGCATGTTGCTAAGCACTGGATTCGGTAAGACATAGAATTGATTATATACTTTATGAAGCTTATTGTCTGGGAATATAGCCAAGAAACAAATAATGATACATGCTTATGAGATTACTGGTGCTATGAAATGAAGTATAAGGCTAAGTGATCATTTGATAGAAATAATAATTAAGGAGTTAAGAAAGCAACCTAAAGATATTTATGATTAGCAGAAACATGGATTAGGTGTAGAAATTGTCAATCAAACAAGTATCTCCAGTAGTCTGAGGCACATGTGCAAAATCCAAGGATCCAGGACAGAGAGCATGCCTGCTCCCATATGGCTTTATAAGAATTTATAGGTTAATGAGATACATTTAAGGCAAAGAGCTGCAGGGGCCAAATCAATGAAGACCATATAGTTGGCTTTGTTACAGAATGTATTTAGTTAAGGGAAGCAAGTGACTGACATTACCGAAATGTGACTTTCATCAAACACTTCTTCTGCTGTATTGGACTTTGTATTGTATGCGTGCAAAACTGATAGTGATCAAACCATGTAACAGAGTATTTCCTCCCCCTCTCTAGAGACATTTCACAGAGTAGCCATGATGGTGAAATAGATCTCATATCTCAGCTGACAGAAAGCAAATTACAGAAAGTGATTTAGTGTGAGGAAATAGCTAATTGTGCTTGTTACAGCTATTTACTGTGGCCTGGAGATCTGTGATGCTTCAGAATTCAAGTAAAAGTAACTGAAAACAATTAACAAGTAAAGTAGGCAACTCAGACAAATTGAAACAGAGAAAAGAAAACATGGTCAAGAGATACCTAGAAGATAGTAATTCAATATCAGAATTTTCAATATCTTTCAAAATGTTGAATTTTCTAAATTGAGAAACATGGGGAATGGTCTTATTTCTGCCGCCCCCACACACATAGTGTTCACTATTTGCATCAAACATTTGGAAAATTATTTGCCACATTTTAAATACTCAGTAAATATTTGTTGAATATTTAAATAAGTAAGTGATGGGTGCATTATAGTTTGTTGAGATTGTAAACAGAGTATATGAATGTATACTGTCTTTTCACATAATATTTTTTTCAACTTTTATTTAATAAATATAAATTTCCAAAGTACAACTTTTGGATTATAGCAGCTTTCTCCTCCCATAACCTCCCTAGTTTGATGAAAAGACTATATGTTGATAAACTGAATATAGAACAACTGATATAAAAGAGATAAGGAGGATAAAAGGGGGTAATCTTTCTGTATTTCTCAAAATTTTTATTTTCAAGTTTTACCTCTAGGCAAACTTAAAACTATTGTGATAATTCATCTGACATGTCAATAAAGCTGAGTGACAGTGTATAGATATTTTGCCTAACAATTTGTGCCAGTGGTTTTGGATGAAATTTAATACTTTTAATACTTTTAAAAATCCTGTTTTCTTAAGGCAGTGTTGATAGATAACAATTGTGTATATTGACAGTGTGATGTTTATATATGTGTGTGTGTAATGAAATGATAAATCTCATTAATATATCCATCACTTCACAAATTTATAATTTTTAAATTTAGCCTTCTATTAACCCAGCAATATTAAAGTATACAATGAATTATACTTTTTTAAATATTTATTTTATTTATTTGAAAGATAGAGTTACAGAGAGAGGTAGAGAGAGAGAGAGGGAGAGTACTTCCATCCACTGGTTCACTTCCCAGATGGCCGCAATGGCAGCAGCTGTGCTGATCTGAAGCCAGGAGCCAGGAGCTTCTTCCGGGTCCCCTGTGAGGGTGCAGGGGCACAAAGGGTCCAAGGACTTGGGACACCTTCTGCTATCCCAGGCCATACCAGGGAGCTGAATCGAAGAGGAGCAGCCAGGATTAGAACCGGCACCCATATGGGATGCCAGTGCTTCAGGCCAGGGTGTTAACTTGCTGCGCCACAGTGCTGGCCCAAATTATTATTAACTATAGTTACCCTACTATTGAATAATTTTGCAGTTCTTATTCATCCTTTTTGCTGTAACTTCTTATCCTTTATCCAGCATCTCCTGAGTCTCTCCACCAGCAACGCCCAAGAACCACCGCTGTATTCTTTACTTCTGTGAGTTTTCCTCTTTCAGATTCCACATGTAAGTGAGATCATGCAGTATTTGCTTTTCTGCGTTTTGCTTATTTCACTTAACATACTGTCCTGCTTAGCATCCATGTCTTTGTAAACTGTGGCACTTCTGTGTTTTACAATTCTGAATGAGATTCCGCTGCATACAGTCATGTGCTGTGATAATTTGATAAATGATGGGCTGTATGTTAGATACGGTATCACAATATTATAACGGAACCAGAAATTTCCTATCATCTAGTTATGTCATAGCCATCATGGAACAACATATTCCACTCAAATGCATGCCCAGTTTTTTCCATGAACTATTTGAATTTTTAACATTTTATTTATTTATTTGAGAGGTAGAGTTACAGACATTGAGAGGGAGAGACAAAGAGAAAGGTCTTCCATCCACTGGTTCACTCTCAAAATGGCTGCAACGGCCAGAGCTGTGCCAATCCAAAGCCAGGAGCCAGGAGTTTCTTCCGGTCTCCCATGTGGGTGCAGGGACCCAAGCATATGGGCCATCTTCTACTGCTTTCCCAGGCCATAGCAGAGACCTGGATTGGAGGAGGAGCAGCCAGGACTAGAACCAGTGCTCATATGGAATGCTGGCACCTCAGGGGAGGATTAACGTACTGCACCACCTCACTGGCTCCCATGAACTATTTGAAACACTTTTATTGTTGAATTTTAAAAGCTTTTGTACCAAAAACAAATTTATCTTTTTTAAAAATATATTTAATTCTGCGAGTCAGAGTTAAAGACAGATGGACAGAGAGACACCGTCCCCCATGCCCCCCCCCCCCACACACACACAGATGGCTTCAATGGCTTAGTGCAGGGTCAGGCTGGAACCAGGAACCAGGAGTTTCATCAGGGACTCCCACTTGGGTGCCAGGGGACCAAGCGCTTGGGCCATCTTGTACTGCTTTCTCAGGCCATAACATAGGGCTGGATTGGAAGAGGAGCAGCTCAAGGGTGAACTGGGGTCCACAAGGGATGACAGCATTGCAGGCAGAGGCTTTACCTGCTACACCACAAGGACAGCCCCAAATTTATCTTTCAATTCCATTTCCCATAGACTTTTCGAAGTAGCCTCAAACATATGTGTGTGTATGTGCACATACTCAATTCCTATTAAGATACTTTGAGAGGATTAAAAAATAACCTAAGGGTTCTCAGATCATGGAGCTCAATGAGTTCAAAACCTGGTCGGGGATGATTAACAGATTAGACCCAGGGAAGAGTTGCTGTTCAAGTCAAAGACAGTTGAAGAATTTCTTGTTGTATGGGCAAAGTCAGCCTTTTTTTAAATAAAAAGATTGATTTTATTTATTTGAAAAACAAAGTTACAGAGAGAGGTAGAGAGAGAAGAGAGAGAGAGAGAGAGAGAGAGAGAGAAAGAGAGAGAGAGAGTTCTTCCATCCTCTGGTTCACTCCCCAGATGGCTGCAACTGCTGGAGCTGTGCCCATCTGAAGCCAGAAGCCAGAGCCAGGAGCTTCTTCCTGGTCTCCCACCTGGCTGCAGGGATCCAGGGACTTGGGCCATCTTCTACTGCTTTCCCAGGCCACAGCAGAGAGCTGGATTGTGAAGAGGAGCAGCCAGGACTAGAACCAGTGCCCATATGGGATGCCGGCGCTTCAGGTCAGGGCTTCAATCCGCTGCGCCACAGTGTCTACTTTTGTTTTCATTGTTGTGCTTTTGGGGTTACAGCAAAAAAGCAAAACAAAACAAACAAACAAAAAATTTAACACCTCAGCCAGTGTTAAGAAGCTCTTTTTCTAATGTTTTCTAATACATCTACAATTTAATCAACTTCTCATATTTCAAAGAAGATAGTAATCTAAAACTCTATTTAAAAAAATACACTAGGGGCCTGAGTTGTGGGAAATGTGGTTAAGCTGAGACTTGCAATGCCTGCATCCACATATCCAGAGCATTGGGTTAGAGTTCTCCAGCTTCTGATCCAGCTCTCTACTCTTGTGCCTGGGAAAGCAACAGAAGAGGACCCAGTCCTCAAACGCCAGCCACCCACGTGGGAGACCCAGATGGAAATACAGAATTCTGGCTTCTACCTGACCCAGCCCTGCCTTTTGGCTGTTGCTGCATTTGAGGAGTGAATCAGTGGATCGAAGATCTCTCTCTCTCTCTCTCTCTCTCTCTCTCTCTCTCTCTCTCTCTCTCTCCCTATTTTATCATAGAGTATTTCAAATAAATTTTTAAAAAATCCTTAAATAAAACCCACTAGCATAAACTAGCTTTTCTTATAGCAAAGTATGTATTCTTATCTACTCTGCTATGTTTATTTTACCAACTGGCTTCTTCAAAAAAGATACACTTGCTAAATCAACAGATAAATACTTACAAATGACTTATCTGAAATACAAAGTACTATAATTTAAAACATAAAAATATAAAACTGTCATATTGTCAATAAAGATTTGATCAACTGAGTACAAAGTAGTACATTTCAAGGTTAGCAAAATTTTCATGTTTAAATATAGTGTGTAGAAAAATGTCTTTGACAGTGAATATAAAATACTACATGGAATCAATCAATATATAGCCCTCTATTTCCACATTAGATGACCTCCAAGTAATTTTCAGGATTGGATTGGGATTTATTTATCAACAATTGAATAAACTATTTTACATCTGAGTAATTATCTGAGATAAGAGTAGTATAAGAGTGTTTTTGGAACAAAACAAAACGAGTAAAGTCTAGTAAGAGTTAAGTTAGGAATGGTTGGGGAAATTTTATTTCAGTCAAACTTAAAATCACAAAAGCAGGACAATATACTTTATATGCATAGGAGTCAGTGCAAGATGATTGTGGAGCTGAACTGTGATAGATTATCAATGTGTCAACTTTCCACAATTCCATTTTATTTATGTTTCCCATTAGGATCAGCTAAAGAGAGATCCCTGTGATCCCTGTGATATTTGCAGGACAAAAAGAAGTTGGCACAAGTAGTTGCTGATTTGGTAATTTAACACATTGAATTGAAGCAGCATTAAATGTACTTCCAGCTGAATCCTCTGTCTTTTGCAGTTATTGTACCTGGGCCATTCTTCCATCATCTTCTCTGACCTCTGTTCCAGTTACATGTTGCCAGCTCCTTGAAAATGAGTAAAATGCTTCTGCAGGTTACACTGACCACAAAGGTCAGAGGCAAAAAGGATTGACACCATTTTCAGTCCATTGCAGTAGGTCTCCCTGTCATGTTTTTGTGTTCCAATCTGCTCATATATTTTCCTTCTTATATCTGTGACATCAGTATCCAGTGGCAGACGACTGTACAGACATCTTAACCAGTCTCACGTTGTGTAAGCCCATTCCTGGTTAAAAAATCTTTGAGTATAAGCTGGGTCCTCTTTCTGTTGCAGTCTAACTGATACTAGAAATTTCTATCAGAAAAGCCTTGAGAATCAGGTCTGGTACAGAGTATGTGGAGCTTATTGGCATATCAAAGATTCTGGCCATTTAATATTTTAAAACCCTGGTGAGGAATAAAGACCATGTTAGAGTCTGTAGTGTTAAGACCATTCTACTTGAGGCATAAAAATGATTATGAGAAGAGCAAGGTTAATGTGGACAGAAATATTTGGACTGTTGAGGAAGTCAGGCAACAAATTATGGTAACTTTTTAGAGAGAGAAGCCTGGGAAGAAGCAGTTCTATAGATACAATACCTACAAATGGGTAAATGTTAATGAGACATTGTATTTGAGTATTGAAAGACAAGGAGACATAAAGAATAAAACAGAGTTATTGCCTATTTGAAATGAGTTTATTTAATGATACCTTTGGGATGGTGGGGACATGTGAGTTTCAATTTTTCATATTAAATAAGGTGGTTTTGAAATATCAGAAATGTCAATAAAATATATTAAAACACTATTTTGAAAGCATTTTCATTATGTAATATTTAACAAAGAAAATCATTGCTCATATATGTGTTATTAAAGATGAAAAGGAACATAATATATGAATTGCTAGATTTGGCAGAGAACCAAGGAATCTTGGGAGGCAAAAATACCAGTCTATGTCAGGATCATAAATAACAAAATCCTGAGGAAATACAATGAAGATTACACTGACATTGGTGTTACAAAGTCTTTCCCACAAAAAAAAATCATAGCTTGCAATCATACTATATTGTGACACTCAGGAATCCTTTCACAAAAGCCCATCATCAATCCTCACTGACCTCCTCTCCTGGTACCCTAAGGGTGACCTTGGGAGGTGAGTATATCTAAGACATTTTATTTTGTATACATCACAATCTAAGTCTCCTTTTGCAGTGTGAAAGTCATTGAACTGTGGTTTACTTATGTTGTACTCTGGTGCATTTTACTCTAGGAAAGTCTGCAATAATTCATATTTTTGTTTTTTTTCTAAGCCCCAAGGTGCTGTGCAGTGCTTTCCAATGGACTGTATAGCTGCACTATTGCAATGAACATCAATCAAAAATTGCACACAAAATACGCCTTCTCCTTTACATCTGGTCAAACTTCAGACTGCAAATAAAAAATGGCAAATAAAAAGTATGCTTTCAAAAGTTGATAAAAATGTGAGCAACTGATTAGTCTATGAATGTAATTTGATTACTCGTTCTTTTTCTTCTTTCTTCTCCTCCATCTCCTTTTCATATTTTAAATTTTCATACAGTAATTCACTTCAATTTGAATTGGATTTAAGTTTGAAATTAGATTTAAATGATTCAAATAAATCTTTATGAAACTAAACTCAACTAATATAGTGAAATGATATAGGTATATGCAAAGGTATTCTAATAAGTTCATGTAAAAACTAAAAATCAGTAACATTTGTATACACAATCCATGCCATGGCTGAGAAAGAACTTGTAATATCAGTACTATTACCAAAAAATTAAATATCTTGGAATAAATTTAACTAATAACTTGAAAGATCTCCACAATGAATGTTACAAAACATTAAGCATTGATATAGAAAAGAAACTATGAAATGGAAAAATATTTCATGTTCGTGGATTGGGAGAATTAATATCATCAAACATGCATACTATCCAAAGCGATTTACAGATTCAATGTAATCCAAATCAAAATGCCAAGGGGTTGGGGCTGGCACCATGGCTTAGTGGGTAAAGCTGCCACTTGTAGTGCCAGCATCTCATATGGGCACTGGTTTGAGTCCTGGCTGCTCCTCTTCCAATCCAGCTCTCTGCCATGGCTTGGGAAAACAGTAGAAGTTGAACAAAGTGCTTGGAAACTTGTGCCCATGTGGAAAGACACGGAAGAAGCTCCTGGCTCCCAGATATTGCAGCCATTGGGAGAGTGAACCAGCGGATTGAAGACCTCTCTCTCTCTCTCTCTGTCTCTCTATCTCTACTTTTGCCTTTTTAAAAAAAAAAATACCAAGGGCATTCTTAACAGATCTTGAAAAAAAAATCCTAAGGGTCAAATGGAAACACAAGAGACTCCAGACAGCAATCTTAAGCAACAAAAAACAAAGCCAGAGGAATCATGATACCAAATTTCAAGACATGGTACGGTATACTGGCACAAAAATAGACCAGTGGAAAAGAATATAAACTCTAGAGTTTAATTTACACATCTACAACCAGCTAATCTTTGACAAATGAGCTAAAAATCACTCCCTGGAGAAAGAACAGTCTCTTCAACAAATAGTGTTAAGAAAATTGGATCTCAGCTGGCGGCACCACGGTTTACTAGGCTAATCCTCCTCCTGTGGCGCCAGCACACTGGTTTCTAGTCCCACTTGGGGCGCCAGATTCTGTCCTGGTTGCTCCTCTTCCAGTCCAGCTCTCTGCTGTGGCCCAGGAGTGCAGTGGAGGATGGCCCAAATCCTTGGGCCCTGCAGACACATGGGAGACCAAGAGAAGCACCTGGCTCCTGGCTTTGGAACAGCGCAGAGCGTGGGCCACAGTGCACTGGCCACAGCAGCCATTGGAGGGTGAACCAATGGTAAAGGAAGACCTTTCTCTCTGTCTCTCTCTCTCTCTCACTGTCCACTCTGCCTGCCAAAAAAAAAAAAAAAAAGAAAAAAAAAGAAAATTGGCTCTCTGCAAAAGTATGAAAGAAATTAATCAATAAATGAAAATACTTTTGCACCTTTTCAGAAACTAGATGAAATTGATCCTGAAGGCAACCACATCTATAATTTAAAAGCATGAAACAAGACCCCTACCTTACACCTTATACAGACATCAATTCACTGCGGGTCAAGGATCTAAATCTCTGGCCTGATATCATCAAATTACTAGAGGAAATCATTGGGAAAACTATGCAAGATATCAGCATAGGCAAAGACTACTTGAATAACTCCCTAGAAGCACAGACAATAAACAGAAAAATAGACACATGGGATAACATCAAGCTGAGAAGCTTCTGCACACAAAGGAAATGATCAACAAACTGAAGAGGCAACCAACAGAATGGGAGAAAACATTTGCAAAACATTCAACTGTTAAAGGATTAGTATGCATTATACATAAAGAGCTCAAGAAACTCAACAACAAGAAAACAAACAATAGTTAACAAATGGGTAAAGGAAAAGAACAGGCATTTTCAAATGATGAAACACAAATAGCCAAGAGACACTTGAAAAAGAGCTTAGGATCCCTGGCCATAACAAAATGCGAATAAAAACCACGATGAGTTATCACTTCACCCCAGTTAGAATGGCTATCATCCAAAAATCAAAAAATAATGAATGCTGGCATGGATGTGAAGAAAAAAGTACCCAAATGCACTATTATTGGGAAGGTAAACTAGTTCAATCATTGCAGAAGACAGTATGGAGATTCCTCAGAAATCTGAAAATAGATCTACCATATGACACAGTGATCCTATTCCTGGGGATTTACCCATAGAAAATGAAATCATCATATGAAAGATTTATTTGTACCCCCATGTTTATAAAAGCTCAATTCACAGTAGCTAAGGTATGGAATGAACCCAGATGTCCATCAACTGATAACTGAATAAAGAAAATGTGGAATATGATGGTTTACTACTCAGCCATACAAAAGAATGAGATCTTGTCTTTTGGAACAAAACGAATCCAACTGGAAGCCATTATGCTTAGTGAATAAGTCACTCTCCAAAACACAAATGATCATGTATTTTTTTTCTGTTTTGTGGTACTTAATATAGAATACAAAAATGTGTCAGATTATTAGATAATTATTTATAGCCCTTCTATATATCCCTGTGGAACAGTGGTGTTTCTATTTTTAATTTGTTGAACATTAAGGTTAGTGGTGCCTTAAGCTTGATATTGTAAATTAAATTAAAATCTGTATTGCAAAACTTAAAAGAAAAAAGGAAGGAAGGAGAGAGGGAGGGAAAGAAGTATGTTTATCTTCCTAGAACTATGTCCATGAAATACATGAAATTGGTTCAGTTTGTATTGTTTAAATTAACAATTTTTTAAAGTAGAAATATAACTAGAAACAGTACTTTTATCTTTGCTTCAAAAAGCTTCACACACATAGAAATAAAAGACTTATTAAGATACAAATACTGGGGGGGATGTTGCAGGTAGTGGAGTGGGTTAAGCCTCCACCTGTGATGGAGCACCCTGTATGGGCACCAATTCAAATTCAACTACACCACTTCTGATTTATACTAATACTGCTAATACTCCTGGGAAAAGAGCAGTTGATGGCCCAAGTGTTTGGGCCCCTACACCCACATAGGGGACCTGGAAGACACTACTGGCTCCTGACTTTGGCGTTATTCAGCTCTGGCTATTATGATTATTTGGGCAGTGAAGAAGCAGATGAAAGATCTCTCTCTCTCTCTCTCTCTCTCTCTCTCTCTCTCTCTCTCTCTTTTTCTCTCTGTAATTCTGCCTTAAAAATAAATACATGTTTTTAAAAAGGGGATTCAAATCCTGAATTAGTAAGCCTCGAGCTATACAACGAATTCTGAATTTTTAAAAAATTTATTTATTCATTTATTTATGCAGAGAGAGAGGGAGAGAAAGATAAACCACCAGCTGGTTAAATTTCCAAGTGACCACAACAGCTAGGCTAGGCCAGGCTGGAAGCAGAATGTCTGAGGCTCAGACAGGCACTCTCTGATGGGATGTGAACATCTCAGTTGGGGGCTTAACCCACTATGACACAGTGCCTGTTTGCCCGCAACCACTAACTTCAGAACCTTTAATAGGCTTCTAGTTGTTAATGTTCACAAACCACTTCGTGAATAGCAAAGAGATGCACTGCAGTGATGTGAATCCATAATGCAATGTAACAATACTGCTTGGCATGTAGCAACGAATATACAGTATAAATTCATGAAACTCTGCCATGTATGAAGCATTGATTAACAAAATTATACATGTTAAGTCACAAGAGCGCTCAAAGATAGGTACAATTATAAATTCCATCTCCACATGAAAGAAGCTATACACAGAGGTAGTCATGATACAATGAACTTCCAAAGCCCTACTTTTAGTGTATATGTTGTTTGAAGAATTATATTCTCTATTCTCAGTAGGGTATTGCTATTACAGTTTACTAGAGTTCCTACAATATTTACTAAAGTAAAATGAACTATTACTGAAAAATGATTTTGATCTTGATGAAAATTTTTCCCTAGTATAAAATACTACAACACATGTTGTTTTAATATTTAAACCACATTATATATCTGAATTGGAATTTAAACTCACAAACTCACATGATGCACACTAAAGTATATAATAATCATAAATCCATAAATAATTTAGTAGTTCATTGAGGTAATGCAATCAAGTTCTAAATTTCTGAGGCAAAAATCTGAATTTTGCATACCAATATTAGTGAGATCAAACTAAGGGCATAGCCTATACTTCATAGCTAGTGATATTAAAAAATCCTATCTTCTAATTTTTGTTTTCAATTATTTGTTTATTGATTTAGAGAGGAAGAGAGACAAAACTTCCATTTGATAGTCCATTCCCTAAATTCCCACAAAAGCTGGGGCTTGGCTGGGCTAAATCTAGAACCTAAAAACTCAATCCAGGTCTCCCACATGAGTTGTTGGACTCAATCACACGAACAATTATGACTGCCTTCCAAGGTGTGCATTCGCAGGAAGCTGGGATGAGAATGGTGCTTAGACTCAAACTCAAGCTCTCCAATATAAGTTGTGGGTGTGGTTTCTTAACCACTAAGCCAATTACTCACCCCCAGTAGTAATTCTTGGTGAAACAATGTTAATGAGACTACAATAAAGAACTGAGCACTGAAAGTCAAGAGCCTCTTACTACCTCCGTTGCGAGAGTATCTTTCCTCCTTACTGAAGATATGATGGGAGAGCAAGCTTCTAATGTGGTATCTTTAACTCATTCTGTGTGACAAGGGTCACAGTTGTATAATCAGAACAGATTAGCTCTACAATCTGCACTTCCTTACATATAGTATTGAATGAAGTAATTTGCTGTCTGAGTGAAATCTTATATTAAGATAAGAGATAATCGTATTGGGCAAAGCTGTGAAAGAATTAAAAGTAATCGAGCTATACCTCTGATATGAAGAAAGAGTTATAGAATACTTACATTTCTGTGAAACTAGCTAAAATCAATAGTAAATATCAAATATTTTCAAAAGTTTTTTTAAATTATGAAAATTGCAAGCCTAGGAATATTAACGATGTGAAGATATGTCTTTTTCTGAAAATGGATAGCCTATTCTTGCTAAATAAACAAATCATAATTAGGGGCCCATGGTTTGGTGTAGCAGATAAAGCCGCCGCCTGAAGTGCTGGCATCCCATATGGGTACCAGTTTGAGTCCCAGCTGCTCCACTTCCTATCCAGCTCTCTGCTGTGGTCTGGAAAAGCAGTGGAAGATGGCCTAAGTCCTTGGGCTCCTGCATCCAAGTGGGAGACTCGCAAGAAGCTCCTGGTTCCTGGCTTTGGATCAGTGCAGCTCTGGCCGTTGTGGCCAATTGGGGAGTGAACCAGCAGATGGAAGACCTCTCTCTCTATGCCTCTCCACTCTCTGTGTAACTCTGACTTTCAAATAAATAAATAAATAAATCTTTTTTTTAAAGAAAGCTATGTTTGTTATGAAAGAATATTGCTGTTACAAGATTAATGATTGAGAAGTATATAGAAATGAGAGAAAGAGAGAGAGAGAGAGGGAGAGAAATATGTATATGGGCTATTAAATACTGAATAATTGTGAACAAATACAAAAGGCCCCAAATCAAGTCATAGTCATAGCTTTTATTTAAGTGACAAAATAATTATATGCCAACAGTTCTTGGTATTTGGGGTGTCCTAACAATTTGTGTAGACATATCATATCTAAAGCTAAATTTTACGCAGCTGAGAACACATACTAAAAAAGAAAGATATAGACCATTAGCCCAACTTGTCTTGATTGTTTTTATACCCAGTGGTTTTAACCAAACAAGAAAGGAAATGTAGGCTTGAGTATCCTAAATTAAGCTATTATTGCATGGTGTCTTCAGTAACTTTTAGACCTGAAAAATAAAAATTTCCATGAGTTAAGCTATTATAATCTATACAAAATATAATCTGTTTTGCATTTAGGAGAATATTAGTAATATACTTTTAAAGAATTCAATTTTCTATCTTGACTAAAAACATATTCTATCTTATTAATATGTTAAGACTTCAATAGTCTTCCTTTTTTTTAGTTTTAGTCTTCATACAATACAAGGAATTATGTATGAGTTTTTGGAAGTGCTTTTGAACTTACTCTATAAGTCCCAAATTTGCAATATTAAAATCTATATCTTAGACAAGTGATAATAAAGGAATTTAGTCTTTTGTAGTTTCTAAGTTCTTCTGTGTTTTAATAATGCAAAATAACATAATGCTCCTACGTAAATCATAAGACCACACTTATTTTATAATTGTTTTGCTTGCCAACATCTTCTTTACACATTCCAAAGCATTTATTATTGACATAAAGCTTTGATTTTTTTCAGGGATCTGTCTTTTAAATTTTACAATATCTGAAAGAAAGATGATATACAAGTATGTCACTAAAATTTTTCACTCTATTATTTTTTTCTCTCAATCATAAGAGTTGCTTCTTGTGTAAAATCTTAATTGTAAATGGTAAATTAGATAAATAATATTTTGGTGTAAGCAATCATGAGAAATTTTCTGTTTCTTGATCATATCTTACACTATAGTGATATCTTCATAGCTCTCTGGAGAAAGTTTGCCTCCATTGTTATCCAGTTTATACAAATTATTCACTGTGTCACTTTGGGGAAACTACATAAAACTTTCAATCTAAAATAATAGTAGTATATACTTTGTTGTGTCATGGTGAAAATTATGTGTCCATACATACAAGATTTTGCCAGTGAGTCTAAAGCGTTGGCAATACAATTCTTACAATCCTTTATGATTTGTATCCCAGTCACTGAAATTATTAACATTTATATAATGTTATTATTTTGCACATTTTATACGCAGCGAATACTATTGCTTTTGACTAGAAGAGGTTCCCCTTTTCTGTCTTCCCCTGGAAAACAAATTCTAAAACTACTTTTCTTGTACTTCTCAGCTATAAATAACTGCAAACATTGCATCTATAAAAAAATCAAAAAACAAAAACACTTCCACATTTGTATTTCAGTAGGGAAGGAGCCTATTTATACTTGAGATAGATCCTCTGCTCGGGATCTCAGAGGGCACTACTAAAGTGTTGTCAAGTTTGATTTTATCTGGAGCCCAGAAACCTCATTCAAGTACGTTCAAGTTGTGTATACAATATTAGTTTTGTGTGTGTGGGTGCCAGCAGGACTGACACCCTTGACATCTAAAGACATGGCCATTTGCTTCTTCAAGGACACAGTAGAGTCTCTCTGACTTCTGAGTTCCTTTTTAAAGGATAACCCAGGTTAACTTCCACTCTAATTCACTCAGTGACAAATTATTAGAGGGCTTAAAAATTCTCTACATATGACAAGTTCTTCCAAAATTCAAAGGGAGAGGATCATCCAGAAGTATATACCAGGGAATTGAAAGCTTAAAGACTATTTTAGAATTACATTGTGGGTACCATAGTCCATTCTCTAGCCCTGATGTTTTTATTTCCCTCTTGCTTCCAAAACATAGTCATCTTCATAAGACATTCCCAAGAATTTTACATGTTTATAGTAGCAGCTCAAACCCCAAATCTTACCATTTAATAAGCTAAAAACATGTCCTAGTGCACCATGACTCTGCGTCTAAGGACAAATCTAAAGGTCTCCCAAAATGACCAATGTACAACAGTGGGACAGGCATAGAGTCACAAGTATAAACATTTTGTTCAAAAATATTGAAAACGGAAGAGATAAATATGTCAGTCGACCCTGAGAGTTCTGAAACCCATGAAAAATGTTGTATTTTCCTTGATTACTTTCAAAGTTAATTAATCTTCCATGATTTTTGGCTCCACCACGGAGACCTTAGTTCTAACCTTTGAGTCATTACTTTTTTTTTTCTTTCCATGAAAGGTAAAATGTGTTTGCAGCTGCATAGCATCAGGCTCCTTCCTGTCAAAAGAATTTTATGACACGGCCTTATTTCATTTCATGCTCTTTCTGTCTCATTCAATATAAGCTGACAATAGTTTTGTTGAAACAGTTTGCTCAGTAACTCTGTGAGCCTTCATGAAATTCTAAGGGATTTAACACATTTAATAAGCAACACAGCTACGAATTGTTTTTGATACTCTCACATTTGCCTCTAGCTGAGAGGACTGAAAGACAGCACCCTTCAGCTTCATGGTGATCCTCTGGCCCATTGAGGCCCTCCTTAAGCTCTTCAAGGCCCTCTGTTACTGTGTGCTCTGACTTTTTGATCTTTCCACAGTTCTAGTTTTCACTATGCTATGCTTTTGGCAACCATGTCCAATTCTTAATAAGCTGAGTTTTCAAAAATCACACAATCCAGGTTCATTTACTTCTAATAGTTCTTTCTCCATTTTCTCTCTATTCTTTCATGTTATGGCAAATAGCAAGAAGGAAATAGGCAAAACTTTCAACATTTTGCTAGGGAAGCTCCTTAGGTACATCCAAGCTGTACCTAAAGTTCTGTTTACAACTTTCTCATATCATTTAACTGCAGAACTCAATCATGTTTCATTTTTGTCTAAAATGCAGCACACATCCAATGTCTAATTCATTGATAGCATTTTTCTCATTTCTTTCTAATTATTCAGCATATTAGTATCTAAATTTATACAATTTGTCAAATTGATTTATTCAGTCTCTTTCATATTCCCCCAAATTCTTCTTGAGTCTGTGGCCGGGAACCATACTTTCTCTCACATTTAAGGTGATTGTTGTGGAACCTCCTCATTTATTCTAGCAGAACATGTATTAGATTTTTAAAATCATTTGTAGAAAATTATGGGTAATTTAGATTTTTTAATAAAAGATCTATTTATTAGTTCACAATCTACGTGTTAGAAGTCAGGGCATGTCTTAGCCAGATTACCTATCCAGGTTTACACAAATATCAACAAGATGTTTTCTAGGCTTCATTTTTATTTTCAGCTAAGAATCTTCTTTCAAGTTTATTCAGATTCCAGGCAGAATTTAATTTATTGAGCTTGTATGTTAGCAACTCTCAACTCTATAGGCTGCCTCCTCTTCATAAGAAGTTCATAACACCAGAAGCGTCTCTAGCAGTTTTATAGGAGCCAAACGATTACATTAGTTCTGCTCAGAAAAATAGACTTTTGACAAATTCACAATCAATATATTAGGATCCTTAGTAGAATCTTTAAGACATTTGTTCTCCTTTTCCACATAAAATGCTCAAAAGTTCTACCTCACTTAGGAGTAGTGGATTACACAGGGAGTTGAAATCCTGGGGTCCTTGTACATCAGCCAATCTATTACTTCTCACTTTCAATCACTCTATGTCCTCCAAAAGAACCTTGACATCTCAAAATCTGAAATTCCTGTGAATTGGCCACGTATTTAACGACTATGCTAGTTTTTGTGATATGTATCTTAGTTAGCACTCTTGAATTGCAGTTTCTTCTGCCAGTTGTAGATAATACAAATGCTCATTTATTATTGAAAATGAGTATTGTAAATTATTTTTAACCATGTTATGTTTTGAAGCTTTTAGTGATGGACTTCAATAAAAATACTCTCATAACTTTATCAAATGAATGTTGATATCATCACTGTTCAGAATAGACCAAAGGTGGAAATGACACATGCATATATTTACATGATATAAAATGTAGCAATAAGTATAAATAATATATAATTAAACTAAAAAAATACAGGAATGTCATATGCTGTACATTTGGAAAAAGTCAAACAATGTTGTATAAATAGTAACATTGCACTTTATATGAAGTGCAAAATAAGATAATTTATAATTTTTAAAATGAATATAATGCATAGCCGGCGCTGCAGCTCACTAGGCTAATCCTCCACCTTGTGGCGCTGGCACACAGGGTTTTAGTCCTGGTCGGGGCGCCAGATTCTGTCCCAGTTGCCCCTCTTCCAGGCCAGCTCTCTGTTGTGGCCAGGGAGTGCAGTGGAGGATGGCCCAAGTGTTTGGGCCCTGCACCCCGTGGGAGACCAGGATAAGCACCTGGTTCCTGCCATCGGATCAGCGCGGTGAGCCGGCCGTGGCGGCCATTGGAGGGTGAACCAAGCGCAAAGGAAGACCTTTCTCTCTGTCTCTCTCTCTCTCACTGTCCACTCTGCCTGTCAAAAAAGCAAAAACAAAAACAAAAACAAAATGAATGTAATGCTTAGGAAAGATTGATAGTGATTAAAGGAAAATTCTGTGATATCTTGATATTGTTTTATAAGCTGGTTCAAATTATGAAAATCTATTGAGCTGTGTAGTTATAACTGTATAATTTCCTACATGTAATCTATATTTCACTAAAATCTTCAAAAATATCTAAAACATGTGTAAAAGAACATGTTTAATATCCTCAAATACAACAAAATTTAATTATTATCACCTATATGAAGATACTATGTTACATGATTAAGTTTTAAATAACTTGCTCTACATACCTAAAGCTTTTGACCATGAATTATTTTACAAATGAAATAAGATTACAATTCACAATTATTTAGCAAATCTCACATGTTGGAATATGAGCACATTCATTGGAATAAAGCTGTCTCTTCTATTTCCCACAGATCAGGTAGAAGTGGAAGTTCTGCCCTGAGGCATTTTGTGCTGTCACTTTCATTTTAACACAGAGTTTTAGGTTTATTATGGTAGAATTGCTATGTACCCTGTAGCACATGAGCATATTTTAGTGGGTGGATTTTGTACCTGTCATTATTAAAATGCAAAATTATTAAAGTAAAAGATTATTTAAAATATATAACCCTATATTTCAATTCCAATCACTTGTTTACACATAAAAATTTTTATGAAATACTCTATATAAGCAAGAATAGTCTCAAAGGTTTTTGCAAATGTCATTTAATTAGTTGATTGAGTAGATATAGTGAATGCAGATGCATGATTAGGTTTGAATTATAATTGAGATACACTTAAGAATTTTAACATAAAATATTCATTTCACATCTGATCCTGTGAAATCATAATTGACATAACACTTTTCTTATTTTGTGCACTGTGATAAATCTCTATTGGTGATAAATTACATAATTTCCATTATAGCTTTTTTTTGTTGTTGGGACAAATTAAATATAAGCTAATTTAAAAAATATTCTAAGAAGTCTGCTCAGTGTTTACCGTTAATATATTTTCTTTGTTGTCCTTCTTGGTTCAGTCCTCAATTTTGCTACTTTTTCTTTTCTTGTATCTTCCCTAAGTTATTTCATCTATTTACATTCTTTAAATAACCTGTCTACAATCTTGACATATGATTATTTGAACTTTAGGCCAGTGCATCTAACGATCTGTTATAGAGTAACTGGATGTCCACAGGTTTTCAGACACAGCTTGTAAAAACCTGAATAGCTTTACTACTCCCCCTCCCCCTTTTAAAAAGATTTATTTATTTATTTGAAAATCAGAGTTACACAGAGAAAGGAGAGGAAGAGAGAGAGAGGTCTTCCATCCGATGGTTCACTCCTCAATTGGCCACAACAGTCAGAGCTGTGCCGATCCTAAGCCAGGAGCCAGGAGCTTCTTCTGGGTCTCCCAAGCAGATGCAGGGGGCCCAAGGACTTGGGCCAACTTCTACTGCTTTCCCAGGCTATAGCAGAGAGCTGGATCAGAAGTGGAGCAGCCGGGTCTTGAACTGGTGCCCATATGGGATGCTGGCGCTTCAGGGCAGGACGATAACGCGCTGCCCTGAAGCGCTGGCCCCCACATATTTTATTTTATTATGTTTTTAAATATTTTACTTATTTATTTGAAAGACAGACTTACGGACACACACACACACAGAGGGAGGGAGAGAGGGAGAGACAGGAAGAGAGAGAGAGAGGGAGAGAGAGAGAAAGATCCTTCATCAACTGGTTCACTTTTCAAATGACTGCAAAGCCTGGAGATGGACAAGGCAACAAACAGGAGTCAGAAATTCCATTTATATCTCCCATATAGGTGACAGAGGCTCAAGTATCTAAGCCATCTGCTGCTGCTTTCCAAGGTGCATTAGCAGAGAGCTGGAACAGAAGGGAAGCACCCAGCACTGGGACTGCTATTCCTGTGGGATGCTGGCATTGCAGGTAGTGGGTTAAGTGGTTGTCCAAAACACTGTCCCCAAGAATATAATTTTTCTTGTTGATATTTAGAAGTTCTGTAAGTTATTGGTATAAATTGCAAATTCCTATTTTATTCCAATTGTATCAGCCTACTTTTAGTCCTCTTCAAGCTTTGTTACATACACAGAAATATTCTGTCATATTTCAGATACAGCTAATCAATTATTGACAATTGGCTAATGCACATATATTTATTAATCATTTTGCACGTTAGTATTTTCATATTCTTGAATCTCTTTTATCCATAGTAATATATAATACCGCAAAATGCTGTAACATATTGATTGTGCAGAACTGGTTTGACTTTAAGTGCTATTATATTTTTAATTTTATTTTTTCTGTTTCAAAATTTGGTATTGTAATTCATTTTTCATCATGAAAATTACTTCTTCTTTAAGTCCCTTGGATAAATTAATTTCTACTACCAATTTAGTTGGATGTCTCTTATATGAAGCACTTTTATTACTTTTCAGTTATAAGAGCCTAATGTCCATAGTTATGTTACACTTCAGTCTTTGTATTATTTAAAAATCTTTTACTTTCTTTTAGTCCCCATACATAAAGAATTTTCTAATTATCTTTGATTTCTACTTTTTGATTATATTTTGTTAATTGCATTTCTGCACAACATCATTGTTTAGCTGCTGGGACTGTTATTAGTATAATAAATATTTGGTTTTATAATTTTGAAGAATGTTTTCAGAATTCTACCATTTGCTGTGAAACGGATGCAACTGGAGGACATCATGTTGACTGAAATAAGACAGATCCAGAAAGACAAGTACCACATGTCTATTCTTACACGTGAGAGAGAAAATCTAAAAAACAAACAAAAAATAGAGAAGGAAGAAGAAAAAGAAAAAAAGTCTAGGAGTATCAATATGGCTGCAAATATAGTTTTGTAAAACTTTGTTTTAACCTTTGTAAAACCATTGTTTAAAAATGTTATACTAATACACTTTTAATGATCTGTAATTACTTTACATTTACTGTACATGGGTGAAATGGTCATTTTTCCATTCTATTATAGTTTATACCCATTGAATAGTCCCACTAGAGTCTTTTGTTTTTTACTTGTTAGACTTCTTATTGTGCAAATTATTAAGCCTTTTTAACTCCAGGGTAAACTTAAATTATCTCAACGACTACAAGGAAGGAAGGACTACTAAGAAAGGATAAAGGTAGATGGGTGAGAGGGAGGACAAGAATACCATTATATTCTTAGACTTGTATCTACAAAGCACATTGAATCAGTTAAAATAATTAAAAACTGAAATTAATTATATAAAAAAGTGCTTTCAGAATATATGTATATACTAAGTTGATTTAATTACACTGCTAAAATAGTATCTAGTTTTCTAATTTTAAATATTCTTCCTTTTTTCCTCATAAAATTTGCCTAGCCGGCACCTCGGCTCAATAGGCTAATCCTTTGCCTGCGGTGCCGGTACACTGGGTTCTAGTCCTAGTCAGGGCGCCAGATTTTGTCCTGGTTACTCCTCTTCCAGTCCAGCTCTCTGCTGTGGCCCGGGAAGGCAGTGGAGGATGGCCCAAGTGCTTGGGCCCTGCACCCACATGGGAGACCAGGAGGAAGCCCCTGGCTCCTGGCTTCAGATCAGCGTGGTGCGCCAGCCGCACACACCGGCTGCAGTGGCCATCGGAGTGTAAACCAACAGAAAAAGGAAGACCTTTCTCTCTGTCTCTCTCTCTCTCTCACTGTCCACTCTGCCTGTCAAAAAAAAAAAAAAAAAAAAAGAATTTGCCTAAAATTCTTCCCAGATAAGGAAACTTTCAATTTTTTTCCCTTTTTTCTCTCTGTGGTAATTATACCATCATCATCCTTCAGTATTTTTTTGACAATTATTTATTTTTTTAGGTATTTATAATAGCAAATATGCTTCTTTGGTTATTTTTTGCAAGAAATACATGATTTCTTTTCATATTAAAACATTGAATTATATTTGAGATGTTATTGTTTTGGTGATATATTAATTTGGCTTTATTTATTGAAATAAGGAGTCTCTAGATCAAAAGTTCCATTTGTTTATATTTATTTAGCATTTTATTATATTTTGATACATTGTGGTTATTTCTATAAAAGCATTTTTGTGAAATATTAATTCTCTGGGATGAATGTCTAGCATTGTGGTTAAGACAGCAGTTTGGAGGGCAAGATCCAATACCAAAATGCTTGGGTTTGAGGTCCATCTGTATTCTGATTGCAATTTCCTGCTAATGTGTGTCCTGGAAGGTAAAAGGAGATGACTCAGTAGGGTACCTGCTGCTCACTTGGGAGACACTGATGGAGTTCCTGACTTCACCATCACAGCCCCATTTGCTGTTTTAGGCATTTAGGGAGTGAACAGGAATTCTCTCTGGCTGTGTCTTTCCTTCTCTCTCTTTCAATATACATAGAAATATATATATATATATATATATATATATAGTATACACAGAAACATATATATATATAAATATATATTTAAACTTAAGACACTGATGGTCATTTCTGCGTGTGTGTGTGTGTGTGAGAGAGGAGAGAGAGAGAGAGAGAGCGAGCGAGAGAGAAAGAGACAGAGAGTGGATATGTAGGTGCAGATTACATCCATGTGTTATAATTTAATTATAGCTTAAATGAAAGCAGAAAATTATTCACACTTGATGTCTACATCCAAATTCCATATCTGAAAATGCTATTCTATAAATCATTGACACGTGTGTGAAACTTAGGCATAGATCTTTATTTTTATTCCTTCCTTTCTTCCTCCTTCCTTCCTTCCTTCAATTCTTGTTTCCTGCTTCCTTCTTTTCTTGTTATTTCTTAGTTATATGTATTCTTAAACTTCACCATCATGCAGAGAAATAAATTTACACAAATATTTTTACTTCCCCTTGTTTGTAAAGGCAGTTCTTCCCTTTTATATGAATTGTATTTATACTTTAAAATGATTCTTTTAAAAATAGTATCAAAATCAATTAAGGTGAAGAATTCAAAAGTTTCTCCTTTTAAAATTTGATCTCTTTACTAACATCTCTGTAGAGTTAATTGTTATCTAGACTATTTGATATTTTCTTCATTTCACTGCATTAACAAAACAGCAACAACAATAGTATCTTTTTGTCTTCTTTCTAAGCTTAATTTGTGGTGAAAAATCTTTTGTTGCACTTCCTTTGGAAACAAATGTCAACTTGCCTTTGTTAATAAATATCATATACATTCAACTGTACCTGAATTCCTATTTCCTGTATGTTATGATTTTCTTCTTAATTATCATACCAAATGTACCTCTACTAAGTAAAATAATTTGGTTCAAGTATTTTGAAAACATTTAACTTTGCTTAAGTGAATGGCAAACTTTCTGAACTAAAAATAGAAGTATTCAGAGTTTCATTCCTGAACTGAGATCTGAAGAAGATATTTTTCTGAATCCCTTTCAGTGTTTCCAGAACGAGTTTTCTTTCAGAATTAGTGCTTGTATGGTTTGGGGGCAGCAGAGGAAGCGAAAAAGGGCAGTGATTTCTCACCATGACTTATCTTTATGTTATCTTTTGCAGTTTAACTGTCTTAAGTAACCAATCAGAATGTGATTTTGTGGTTAAGTTGATTTTCTGCTAATAAGATTGTAGTTCATAAAATGCATGAGGCTTAATTGAACACATGGTCTGCAGCTATGAGTAATCCATTGCTTTGGAATTTACTTAACTACTCTATTCCATAGAAGCATGGAAGTTAAAATAATGTATTATCATACACAAAATACATTCTGAAAAACATCCATTGAAAAATTATAGCAATATAATTATTATTTACTTACTTTTGTACACAGGGGTGAGAGTTTCTTGATCAGCATTTTACAAAACAGAAAACTGTATTAGTATGATCAAATTAAATAGGCTCTCCATAACAGCAATTAGTCAAATCTTGGCTTAAGCATAAATTCAGTTCATCTGCATTGTTTTCATTTTCATATTAAATGGAACCATATTTTCCATGTTAAATACACTGTTTTGAATATCATAAGTGTCCTATAAGGTTTAACAAAGGTTCATAAGAACATATTAAATACTTCATTAAAATAACTTTTGTAGCTCTAATTCCCAAAGCCAATTAATGCATTGTGTTTTGTTTTCATTGTTATTTTGGATTTTTATTCTACTTAACAGTTAAATTGATTTCCTACCAATATCTGTTTTCATGATTAGAAATCAGAGTTTGTTTGAGATACTTACACCTAATTTATCTTGATGAAATCATGTCTCTTTAGGACTGTCTTTGCTTTTAATAGTCTTTCTGCACAGAAATGCTGCTGGTAAAATATTTGTCATTTTCAAGACCTATTTAATTGCTTAGACTCATCACTGAAGGCCTCCCTTAGATATCTTAATTAATTCTTTCCTTAATAGAATGGAACTTCACTATTTGCCACATGTCAGGCACTGGCAAGGTCTTTAAATAAAAGAGACAACATGACTCATTGCAAATGACATTGCAATTAATTGTATCAGAGTATCTGCGTGGGTTGCAATTTTACTTTAGAATAAATACAAAATGTTAAAAATCCCATTAAAGACTCTACATGAAGATTATATGTTTATAATATGTATTATAAAATGTATGAATAAAAGAATTTTTCTATGTATTTGTATGTTTTTTTTAACTTTTATTTAGTGAATATAAATTTCCAAAGTACAGTTTATGGATTACAATGTCTTTTACCTTCCATAACTTCCCTCCCACCCGCAACCCTCCCATCTCCCACTCCCTCTCCCATTCCATTTGCATCAACATTCATTTTCAATTATCTTTATATACAGAAGATTGATTTAGTATATATTAAGTAAATATTTCATCAGTTTGCACCCACACAGAACATAAATTTTAAAATACTGTTTGAGTACTAGTTATAGCATTAATTCACATTGAACAACACATTAAGGACAGAGATCCTACATGAGGAGTAAATGCACAGTGACTCCTGTTGTTGGCCTAACAAATTGACACTCGTGTTTATGGCGTCAGAAATCTCCCTCGGCTCTTGTCATGAGTTGCCAAGGCTATGGAAGCCTTTCAAGTTCGCCGACTTCGATCTTATTTAGACAAGGTCATAGTCAAAGTGAAAGTTCTCTCCTCTCTTCAGAGAAAGGTACCTCCTTTTTTGATGGCCCGTTCTTTCTACTGGGATCTCACTCGCAGAGATCTTTCATTTAGGTGTTTTTTTTTTTTTTTTTTTTTTTTTTTTGCCAGAGTGTCTTGGCTTTCCATGCCTAAATTTATGTATTTATATGTTAATGGAGCTGCAAAATATGGACCAAAATAGCCCTATGGAGATTTGAATTTGGATAGAAGCTTGAACAATGATAAGACATTATTTAGATAGATAAAAGAAAAGTTTTCAGTAAGCAGATAAACCAAGAAGACCATATAGAACATAGTTTAGTGGTAGGTGTTGTGACCAACTTGGGATGCCCGCATCCCATATCAGAATGCCTAACATCAAGCTTTACCTCCACTTCTGATCAAGCTTTCTGCTCATGTACACCCTGAGAGGCAACAATGATAACTCAAATGCCTGGGTCCCTGGCCACCCATGTAAGAGATATGGGTAGAGTCTCTGGCTCCTGGCTTTAATTTGGCCCTACCATGGCTGTTGCAAGGGTTTGGGGAGCAAATCATCAGTTAGAAGACCTCTCCCCCCAAACCCCTTCAAAGAAATTAAAATGAACTTTTAGAGGAAGATAGTGTTTGTTTAGATTTATCTATTTGAAAAGCAGAGTTACATAGAGGCAAAGGCAGAGAGAGAGGTCTTCCATCCACTGGTCACTCGGCAGGTGACCGCAATGGCTGGAGCTGGGCTGATTTGAAGCCAGGAGCCAGGAGCTTCTTCTGGGTCTCCCACATGGATGCAGAGGCCCAAGGACTTGGGCCATCTTCTACCTCTTTCTGAGGCCATAGCAAAGAGCTGGGTCAAAAGTGGAGCAGCTGGGACTCAAACCCATACCCATATGGGATGCTGGCACTACTGTGACGGCCCTGATAGTGTGGTTTTAAAGAGTTTTTCACCTTTAATTAAATAGAAAAATAGACATATCATTTAGAATAAATGATGGGCATATACAGTGTGATGGGAGCTGTATTTAAAGGATCACTGATGGAGAAATCATCCACAAATCATGCTGACTGTCATGAATGCAAACACATTTGTTCATTTCCAAGCATAATTACCAGTTGTTTCCCAGGTCCCAGCAAATCATATATACTCTGGTTTGCTATGCTGACAATAAGATTAGTAGGCTACATTTCTTCTCTGCTGGCAGAATTTATGAAAGACTACTCCAACAGGAGTCCCAGACTGAATCTAGAAGATAGGACAAAGAATGTGGAATCGATATCCGCTATGTATTTCCTTGAGTTTCTTTGTGGGGTTCTTCATTCTTTGGGCAGCTGCCAGAAATGCTTCTTCAGCTGAGTAAAAACTAGTTGTTTCTGTAGCAATTGCTGAATTGTCTTCAGTTATTCCAGTGTTTGCACAACCCACACCTAAGTGTCCCATCTTGCTTGAAGGTCTCTGAGGCTGCTCCAAGGGTGTGTGTTGGGGGCGGGGGTGGAGTTTTCATTCAGTTCAAAGATTATATCCCCTGTAAGAATCACCTATGCTTCAGAAGTCTACTTTTCAGCTCCACTGTCCCTTCTGGAGGTTTCAATGTTTGAGTTATTGCACAATTTTCCCTTTATTCCATTAGCAATAGAGTGGGAAGTTCTTTTTTTGCATCTGATACTTGTATGCTAACATAATTCTCTTTTTACTTTCCAGTTATCTAGATGACTACTTCTAGATGACTACTTAGGTGAACAATTCATTACATTGGATTTCTGTTTTTCAAAAGACTACAGTTGTGTCTATTTTTTTTTCTTTTTTTAACCCGAAGCCAGGAGCCAGGTACTTCCTCCTGGTCTCCCATGTGGGTGCAGGGCCCAAGGATTTAGACCATCCTCCACTGCCTTCCGGTGTCACAGCAGAGAGCTGGACTGGAAGAGGAGCAACTGGGACAGAATTTGGCACCCCAACCTGGACTAGAACCTGGAGTGCCAGTGCCGCAGGAGGATGATTAACAAGTGAGCCGTGGCGCCGGCCCCTTTTCCCTCTTCTCTCCATCACTTTTGAGTGAACATATCTTTAATTTACACTGAAGTCAAAGGCTTAATATTGCAGTAAATAAATAGTTCAAGAAAAAGCACAAAGACCCTAGTTTAGTGGAAATATAAGCAAGAATTATAAACAAACGTCCAATGGAGACATCTGAGGAGGCACTGACTACAATAGTCAACGCTTCTCAAACCTGCTTGCTGAATGTGCTGATGCCAGCACTCCTTGGGGATTTCAATTCTCTAATTCTGGAATTGGCGAGAGGCATATTTGTAAGAGAAACTTACAAAATTCTGATGACTAGTTAGGTTTTAGAAGTGATCTTGTAAACCCACAGGGAGTCATTTAATAATTTTAACGAGAGCATTTGTATTGGTTTTGTTGGAGTTACCAGTCAAAGAAGTCTACACTGAGCCACAGAATCTGGACTCGGTCATTGGAGGAGCCATTCTCAATAAGACTAAAATAAATGCTTAGTAACAAATACAATCAGCAGCCTCCTCAGTGTTTCAAGTAAGTTATCCTCATGCCTTTTTTTTTTCAGCCAGACAGAATTTATTCAGTAAAAATAAATCCGTGCAACTGCCTGCATGTATATATTGGAGCATGTGGCAGAAGGCCCCTCATGCCTTGATTATTAATTGTGTTTTTTTAACATATCTTATTTATTTATTTGAGAAGTAGAGGTACAGACAGTGAGAGGGAGAGATAGAGAGAAAGATCTTTCTTCCACTGGTTCACTCCCCAAATGGCCACAAGGGCCGGAGCTGTGCCGATCTGAAGCCAGGAGCCAGGAGCTTCTCCCTGGTCTCACACATGGGTGCAGGGGCCCAAACACTTGGGCCATCTTCTACTGCTTTCTCAGGCCATAGCAGAGAGCTGGTTTGGAAGAGGAGCAGCTCAGACTGCCTGATTGGAACTGGCCCCCATAGGGGATGCTTGCACTACAGGTGGAGGATTAATTTACTGTGCCAAAGCGCCAGCCGCTATAACTCGTATTTTCTATGATCTTCTTATAGGAATGGCTTTCTCTCAAATGAAATTGTCTATGGATAACTGTCTTTTGTTTTTCTAAAGCTTGTATAAGACTGTATAGCAAATATTCAACATACATCTGCTGAATTTTAGAAAAGAATGTATGGAAGTACACACATACATACAACTATATATCTATATGGAAGTACACACATACATACAACTATATATCTATATCTATGTATGTGTGTGTGCATGTGTGTGTGTTTTAGTGTATTACCTTATATTTATAATTTGAATCTGTTCTTGCTATGTAAGAAACATGTACAGAATGTATTTTGTATCTAATCTGGGTTGTGTTGTGCCACAAGGGATTATGTAATCAAAAAGTTCTAAGATTCTGCTTATATAGGGCATGTGTTCACAATATTCTGAGATCAAATTAGATTTTAAGTATAATTCTAGAATACTCTCATTCAGGGGCTTTGTCAGCCTCCACAAACTCTCCATCTGATCCTAGCCATTAAATTTTCCCTTTAACTTAACTACGTTAACATGATTCCTAATTTACTCTCTTGAGCCAAAGGAGTCCCATACTGCTTGTCTGTTTTAGTGTTTAATTGCTTCACAGACTCCCAAATTGAATTCTGCAGCAATTTACTTTGCTCTCCTGGTAAAACAGTGAGTTTTCAGCATGATTTAAACAAAAATGGAAATCATGACATGAAGAGAACTTTATGCTAATGAGTCTAAAAGCAGAGATTTCTGAAACTCTCTATCCTCTCACTTGAATTAGTGGCATGAATTAATAGTGAGTTAATAGAATAGAATTACGTGAACAGGTTAAAATAGCTTTCCAAGGAAGGAATGGGTAAGTACAGTTAAGACACATCAAATTTGTCATTTCCAAGATTGTCTATCTGAGGATTTATCATCTCCTGTTGTAAGTGATTCAGGTAATACAAGGATCTTCAAAATGTTCATGGAAAAATGTCCTATGAAAAAATTGCATTAATTTCAAAAGAATTTTCCCTAAAATAAATATTTAATCTCATTTTTCATGGACTTTCTGAAATGCCCTTGTGTTATAAATTCTTTATATAGTTTTCAACTCATTCCTATTTTCATACTTCTTCTAGAATGTAATGAAATTGACTAGTAATGGTGCATTCCACTATGTTCAACTTCTATTTATAACTATACTGTCGTGTAAGATATGAAATTTTGATTTTTCTTTATCTCACCAAGTTACAGATTTAATTATGAAATCAAATTTCAAAATTAACTGGTAACATTTTAAACTAAATAACTCTAAATATTAATTACAATGATTATAATAATTTTTCACTGGAAAGGTGTACAATTGAAAAAAATGAGTCATATTTAACATTCTGAACTTTTGCATATTCTGAGTCAACCCCTAAAACTAATGGAACAAAGACATTCTAAATTGGTGCTCAATAACCAGGACTAATTAGAAGCAAATTTAATTTTACTAACCTGGAGCCATAGTTACAAATCAAGATTACAACAGCAAGTGTTGAGATTGAAATGGACTGGTTTTTACTCTTTGGAAGACAAAGTCTTTCATCTGGTGTACCAGAGCCCATTCAGTTGAAATTTGATTAGAATAAGGTAAATCTGAACAACCTTTTACATAAAATTTCCCAGATAAAAGTGCTATCATCTTATTTGAATTCCTGTTCTTTTAATCAATGAACTCCAGAATTGAAAGCTGATTAAATTTGTAGATGCACAGGTAGTTTTGTATATCAATGACTCAGTCACAAAATTTTTGTCCTTTCGATTCATTTATCTGATTGCTGATTTGTATTATATATCATAAAGTTGCTAAATTATGATAATGAACTCTTAATATCATAAAATCATATAATTTCCTGTCCTGTGAACGAAAATGTTCAATCTCTGCACTACCATATTCCAAGGCTTCTAGTTGCATATGGTTGTTGCTCACTTGGGATATGGCTAGAATGACTGAAAAAGTGAATTTTTAATTTAAATTTAAATTCAAGTCTCATGTGGTCTATAACTTCTGTGTCTATGGGTTTACTATCTCTGAAAAAATTACATGGAGTAGCTTTTATGATTTTTTTTTGACAGGCAGAGTTAGACAGTGAGAGAGACAGAGGCAGAGAGAAAGGTCTTCCTTTTTCCATTGGTTCACCCCTCAATGGCCGCTGCGGCCAATGCACTGCGGCCGGTGCACCACGCTGATCCGAAGCCCGGAGACAGGTGCTTCTCCTGGTCTCTCAAGCAGGTACAGGGCCCAAGAACTTGGGCCATCCTCCACTGCACTCTCAGGCCACAGCAGAGAGCTGGACTGGAAGAGGAGCAACGGGGACAGAACCTGGTGTGCTGATGCCTCAGGTGGAGGATTAGCCTATTGAGCAGTGGCACCAGCCATCAGGATTTGTTCAATGCACTAAAATCAACAACCTTTGTATACACAGGCGATGCCATGGCTGAGAAAGAACTGCTAAGATCAATCCCTTTCACAATAACAACAAAAATAATCAAATACCTTGGAATAAACTTAACCAAGGACGTTAAAGATCTCTATGATGAGAATTACAAAATCTTAAAGAAAGAAGTGGAAGAGGATACCAAAAAATGTAAAAATCTTCCATGCTCATAGATTGGAAGAATCAACATCATCAAAATGTCCATTCTCCCAAAAGCAATTTATACATTCAATGCGATACCAATCTCAAATCTAGAAAAAATGATGCTGAAATTCATATTGAGACACAGGAGACCTCCAATAGTGAAAGCAATCTTGTACAACAAAAACAAAGCCAGAAGCATCACAATACCAGATGTCAGGACATACTACCAGGCAGTTTTAATCAAAACAGCATGGTATTGGTACAGAAACAGATGGATAGATCAAAGGAACAGAATAGAAGCACACCAGAAATCAACCCAAACATCTATAGCCAACTTATATTTGATCAAGAATCTAAAACAAATTCCTGGAGCAAGGACAGTCTATTCAATAAATGGTGCTGGGAAAACTGGAATTCCACGTGCAGAAACATGAAGCAAGACCCCTACCTTACACCTTACACAAAAATCCACTCAGCATGGATTAAAGACCTAAATCTACAACCCAACACCTTCAAATTATTGGAGAACATTTTTAGAAATTATTAGAGAAACTGTGCAAGATATTGCCACTGGCAAAGACTTCCTGGAAAAGACCCTAGAGGCACAGGCAGTCAAAGTGAAAAATAACTATTGGAATTGCATTAAATTGAGAAGTTTCTGTACTGCAAAAGAAACAGTCAGGAGAGTGAAGAGGCAACTGACAGAATGGAAAAAAATATTTGCAAACTATGCTACAGATAAAGGATTAATAACCAGAATCTACAAAGAGATCAAGAAACTCCAAAACAACAAAACAAACAACACACTTAAGAGATGGGCCAAGGACCTCAATAGACATTTTTCAAAAGAGGAAATCCAAATGGCCAACAGACACATGAAAAAATGTTCAAGATCACCAACAATCAGGGAAATGCAAATCAAAACCACAATGAGGTTTCACCTCACTCCGGTTAGAATGGCTCACATTCAGAAATCTAGCAACGACAGATGCTGGTGAGGATGTGGGGGAAAAGGACACTAATCCACTGTTGGTGGGAATGTAAACTGGAAAAGCCACTATAGAAGACAGTCTGGAGATTCCTCAGAAACCTGAATATAACCCTACCATTTAACCCAGCCATCTCACTCCTTGGAATTTACCCAAAGGAAATTAAATTGGCAAACAAAAAAGTGGTCTGCATCTTAGTGTTTATTGCAGCTCAATTCACAATAGCTAAGACCTGGAATAAACCTAAATGCCCATCAACAGTAGACTGGATAAAGAAATTATGGGACATGTACTCTACAGAATACTATACAGCAGTCAAAAACAATGAAATCCGGTCATTTGCAACAAAATGGAGGAACCTGGAAAATATTATGTTGAGTGAAATAAGCCAGTCCCAAAGGGACAAATATCGTATCTTCTCCCTGATTGGTGACTACTAACCGAGCACCAGAAGGAACCCTGCTGAA
The DNA here is from genome assembly GCA_949820135.1 of Sylvilagus floridanus. Taxonomy (NCBI): domain Eukaryota; kingdom Metazoa; phylum Chordata; class Mammalia; order Lagomorpha; family Leporidae; genus Sylvilagus; species Sylvilagus floridanus. Next base: position 83,162,517 of record OX463246.1, on the reverse strand, counting down.
GTGAAAAGGACAGTATGAGAAACGGTGACATGATCAGCCTTTGCCATGACTGTTGATGAACAACTTAATACTTTATCCTCCTAGTATTTTTGTTTGTTTGTTTATTGTACTTAATCAATTGGTTGAATTCTGTAATCAATACACAGTTATTCTTAGGTGTTGAAACTTAATTGAAAAATGATCCCTGTTAAATATGAGTGGGAATAAGAGAGGGAAGAGATGTACAATTTGGGACATGCTCAAGCTGACTTGCCCCAAACGGTAGAGTTAGAAACATACCTAGGGGATTCCAATTCAATCCCATCAAGGTGGCATGCACCAAGGCCATCTCACCAGTCCAATTGATCAATTTATGTTCACAATTGATCATAATGATAGGACTAAGAGTCAAAGGGATCACACAAACAAGAATAGTGTCTGAAAATACTAACCGATAGAATATAAAAAAGGTAGAGAATGATCCAACATGGGAAGCCGGATACACAGCAGATTCATAGAATAGCGGATGTCCTAAACAGCACTCTGGCCTCAGAATCAGCCCTTAAGGCATTCAGATTGAGCTGAAAAGCCCATGAGAGTATTTCAGGCATGGAAAGCCAAGACACTCTGTGAAAAAAAAAAATGACCTCTGTGAGTGAGATCCCAGTGGAAAGAACAGTTCATCAAAGAAGGAGGTACCTTTCTCTGAAGAAGGAGAGAACTTTCACTTTGACTATGACCTTGTCTAAATATGATCAGAGTCGTTGAACTCGAAAGGCTTCCATAACCTTGGCAACTCATGACAAGAGCCTAAGGTGATTACTGATGCCATAAACAAGAGTGCCAATTTGTTAAGTCAACAACAGGAATCACTGTGCACTTACTCCTCATGTAGGCTCTCTGTCCTTAATGTGCTGTACATTGTGATTTAATGCTATAACTAGTACTCAAACAGCATTTTTCACTTTGTGTTTCTATGTGGGTGCAAACTATTGAACTCTTTACTTGATATATACTAAACTGATCTTCTGTATATAAAAAGAATTGAAAATGAATGTTGATGTGAATGGAAGGGGAGAAGAGCAGGAAAGGGGAGGGTTACGGGTGGGAGGGAAGTTATGGGGGGGGAGCCATTGTAATCCATAAGCTGTACATTGGAAATTTATATTCATTAAATAAAAGTTAAAGAAAGAAAAAATAATAATAATAGTTTCATATAAAATAAAAAAGAGGACACACAGGTACACCTAAGAATAAAATGAATTTACCTGTTGTGCAAAAACATTCTTGGATTGATATACTAGTTTGAGGTTTTCAGAGCAGTTTATTCAATGCATTTCTGAAGTGTAAGCAGTGGACCTGCAATCTCAGTATTTCACTTTTGGTTAAATCACTTAAGCAATTAGTGTGACTGTTTAATTTCAAAGAGCCGCAGTAAATCAGGTCGCATCATTTATAATAGCCTTATCTTTATACACGTCATGCTTACCAAAGTGTGTTTATGTCTGCTTGTATGTGTGTATTTTCTGGCTCTACTACTAGGATTGCCATTATTGGAATTTTATAGAATATATATAAATAAGACATCAGTACTTCAAAAACCATAGAAAATTTGAAATATAATTGTGTTTGAAAATAATTTCTTCATTATTTTATCAGAATTGGTGTTCCAACTCAGTTAATCTACAAAGTGACTCGTGTTTAAAAACTATTTTGCCTTTAACTTTACCAAGAAAATAAGACAAGCTTAAAATCATAACCTCTTTACTTCACTATGTCCTTAGACAGTTGTCTTCCTATTTACTGTAATTCTTTTGTCCAAAGAACTCCTTTCTTATGTATAACAGTTACATCCATTCCTGGCATTTCACACTTTATAATATTCTAACGTGATCATGCTAATTCCCTCAATGGTTATTTCAATTTAAAATATTATTTATTTGATAGGCAGTGTTACAGAGAGAGAGAGATTGATTTTCCATCCATTGTTTCAATCCCCAATTGGCCCCTTTCTGTATAACTCTATCAAATAAATGAATAAAACCTTTAAAAATATTAATAGTTAACATTGAATATTTGGCTTTATGTGCTAATCACTGAAATTATAGTGTTGATATTACATTTCTTAATATATATCCTAAAATGTTAAGCATTGAATAGGTAGCTATTGTAATTTTCTGTGTCAAACTTTTACAAAAATCGTAATTGTGAGTAGAGGTTTTAATTTTAGTTATTTTAAGGATTTATTCTTAATCTAATTCACTAGAGAAAACAGCCTGACTCAAAAATAAATTTTCTTTACAAAAACAAATTTTCTTTACAAAACTAAATTTTCTCTGTGGAATATGAAAATGTAGTATTCCATGTGTTATTGAATACATGACCAAAACCAAAATTTCTTCATGTGTAAAGCCAAAAGGGAGCTGAAAATAAGGTTGGTAATAAGGTATTGATTCCAAAACAGCCTGTGGCTTTCTGAAGCAGAGAAGGACTTTCACCCGGTCAAAACTAGTTTTAAAACTTACCAGAAAACTCATTCCCATGACAGCATGGGAGATGAATACAGAGGTACACTATACATGTGTGGAAGCACTCAACAAATACACTGTTAGATATCATGAACCATGATTCTTTTAAATAAGTTGAGACTTTACTACAGGAATCTCCCAGAAGATGTGTCTTGACTTCCCCAGGAAGCAGACTCTATTGAAAACTAGCTTTTACAAACCCCCTGAAATATATATTGGCATGAAAGTGTCAAGAGAAAATAAGTTGAATCATTTAAAGTATAGTAATTGAAAAAGAAACAGAGCATCATACAATTTAATTACATCTTTAAAATTAGCAGAGGGAATTGTGGTACAATCTAGGGCAATGTTCTGAGTCATACGGACTCACTTATTTAACAATTAATGCAAAGTGCAAGGGTGTAGGACTGTGTGTGTGTGAAAACGTTAGAAAGCAGGTGAGATGTGAGGTCCTCAGTGCTCAAGCTAGAGACACAGCAACCTGAGCACAATTGGAGAACAAACTGATGAGTTCTGGTAGAAAGCAACAATGAAAAGGATGTGCAAATCCAGAGTTGGGGTTAGATCTGTCAAAGTGACAGTGAATAAAGAGACAAAACAGGAGTGAATAGAAACTCAGAGAAGTAGACAAAAAACAAAAACAAACAAAAAAACCTGTGAATTTTTGCCATGAGTTCTCTGCAAAATCCAAGACTTTATATGAAGAAGCCAGAAGACAGCAGTCTAGGAAGGATAAAGAATTAAGTAATGATTAGTAATTTTGGATGACAACAAATATAAAATCAATTTTAATCTGAACCTAGAAGCATTAACTTTGGTCCAGCAGCACTTAACATTTTAGCCAAGAGTCCCAAGGACCACATCCACTCGTCAAGGCTAAAAGGAAGGAAAACAAATTTACATACAGCTAGAATGAGTATGCTAACTCTCTGCAGGATTTCATTATTGAGGTCAGCACTGTGGTGTAGCAGGCTAAGACTCTGCCTTCAATGCCAGCATCCCACATGGTGCCAGTTTGAGTCCTGTCTGCTCCACTTGCAATCCAGCCCTCTGCTAATGCGTTTGAGAAAACAGCAAATGATGGTCCAAATCCCTGAGCCCCTGGTCCCACATGGGAGACCTGAATGAAACTCCTGGCTCCTGGTTTCCATCTGGCCCAACCCCAGGGCCATTGTAGCCATCTGGGGGAGTGAACCAGTGGATGGACGATCTCTCTGTTCCTTTCTCCTTCCCTCTCTGTAACTGTTTCACATAAACAAGGTGAATCTTTTTAAAAATGATTTAATAACTAATATTCAAAACGCTGGGTTGAAGTAGGGAGAAAGGCAACAACAACCTCAACTCTCACTAAAGGGCATGTAACTACGCTCCCCCATTTCCTCTCTTTTTGTTGAGACCCTTGGTATGGGAACCAAGGTCAACCTCCCCCAGACTCCTTGCAAAGCAACTGGCAAAACAGGTAAGTTGCTCAGGGCAGCTTGTGAAACAGATAAGAGCAAAATTCCCAGCAGCTTCTACAAGCCCCTGAACTCCTAGCTCCCGACAACCTCAAGCCCCCTACCTCCCACCAGCCTCAGATTTCCTTTTCAGCCAGAGAAAAGCCAAGGCCTACTGTGCAGTCTCTTCCTAACAACAGACTGTCCCCAACTCTTTGCTTCAATAAAGCAAACTGTTTCTGTTGAGGTTGGCTCCATCTCCTTTTCCTGTCTCTCTTTTCTAGGGGCCAAAAGGCCAGAACCCCGAACTATTCCATTGTCCAGATTGTCTATAAATTTTAGAATATGGGGGTGCTGTTGCGGTGTAGTGGGTAAAGCCGCAGCCTGCAGTGCTGGCATTCCATATAAGCACCAGTTCAAGACCTGGCTGCTTCACTTCCTATCCAGCTCTCTGCTATGGCCTGGGAAAGCAGTAGAAGATGGCCCAATTCCTTGGGCCCCTGCACCTGCACAGGAGACCTGGAAGAAGCTCCTGGCTCCTGGTTTCGGATTGGCGCAGCTCCGGCCATTCCAGCAGATGGAAGACCTTTCTCTCTCTCTATCTCTCTCGCTCTCTCGCTCTCTTGCTCTCTCGCTCTCTTGCACACTCTCTCTGCCTCTCCTCTCTCTCTGCGTAACTATGACTTTCAAAAAATAAATAAATAAATCTTTAAACAAAAAATTTTAGATCACTAAGTCTGGCAAAAGAAAAACAAATGAACTAAGAACAAAACAGAGAGAAGGAAGAAGGTAGAAATAAACTAACAGAAATTTTAGACAATGCATTATGCAATAGAAATTTAGGTGTATATAGTCCATACACAACTCCAGAGATTCTATCATAGTAATCATACTCAAATTTATTTTTAGGTATTTCATGATTTTGTTACTCTTTCTATGGAATATATTCCATTTTATATTATTTTTTGGATTTTAATTGATTTCATGGAATCTAATGTTGTTTACTTTCTTATTTATTTAATTTATTTAAAAGCCAGAAAGAGAAACACAGAGACAGATAGAACTCCCAGCCATTCGTTCATTCCGCAAATGCCCACAACTTCTAAGACGTGGTTAGGCTCATCGCACTGAAGTGAATGCCAGGGACTGGAGTACTTGAGCTATTACCTCTGTCTTTCAGAGTGAGCATCTGCAGGAGGCCGGAACTAGAAGTGGAGTCAGGACTTGAAGCTAGGCACTCAGATTCTGGATGTGGGCATCACACATATTGTCTTCACCACTAAGCCAAGTGCCTACCCCTGAAGATATAAAATTGACCTTTGTGACTTTGATATATTTCCAAATCAATACAAATTGCTTAAACAGCCTATTGGATTTTTTATGAGAACAAAGGGAGATTTTAGGGTGCTGGTACTTCTGTTGTATCTATAATGTGTGTTTATTATTTAGGTTTATTCATTTAATAGAAGCATCTTCCAAAAATGCAAAAAAACAAGACAGAAGGGATTATCAAAACATTAACGAAAAGTGTGTATTATGGAATCAACAATGCATGGATTTCTAAAATAATAACACCAAAAGCAAATACCTTTTAATTTCATTTTTTCAATGAGTGTTTGAAGTATCATTGTGTCTATAAATAAGTCTTTTATTTGTTGCAAAAAGGGCATTAATAAATTATCTTTTTCCTAGATGTCTAAACTTTAATGACTTTCTTGAGAATAAAAGTTGGTTTCTTTCTATAAAAGATCATCTCTGTATAATTTAAACCAGTCTTAAAAATTATGATAGTGGAATTGGCTTTGTGGTGCAGTGGATAAAGCCACCACCTGTGATGCCCGCATACCATATGGGTACCTGTTTGTCAAGGGTGCTCCACTTCTGATACAGCTCCATGCTAATGTGCCTGGGGAAGCAGAGGGAGATGGGCAAGTACTTGGCCCTGGACCACTGTTGGATACTTGGAAGAGGTTCCTCCCATTTTGGGAGTGAACCCCCAGACAGAAGGTCTCTCTCTGTCTCTCCTTCTCTCTGTAACTCTGACTTTCAGATACACGACATTTTAACAAATGATTGTAGTTAGTCTCTATTGAAACTAAAATTATAGATCAAGTATCTTTACATTGTAGACATTAACTCTAACAGGAAAACATACATTAATGTTCTCTTCTGTATAACAATGATATTAAAATTCATTATAGTATTTTATTTATGATGTTTCTCATATATGGAAAAAGCAAATATTTATTCTAAGAAAGTATTTAACAGGCTTGGTTATATGTATAATGCTTTGAGTTATACTGCTAAAGTTAAAAATATTTCTTACATCTGAATGCTTGGGGAACAAAAACAAACCCATAAAATAAAATAATAAAAACATGTTTTCTCAAGGCAGAAAATTCCTAGAGAATTACCAAACCAAGCTAGGGCAAAATAGCAATGCAATACTCCACACTTTTTCAACCTGACTACTTCTGTTTGTAATCAGTTTGTAAGACAGAAGGGAAGCAAATTCATGCATTTAAAAACATATATCAATTTTCAATGGATTTATAAAGTTTCCATAGTTTATAAGACCTTCATGTTCCTCGAAGTCTATAAGTGATCTCAACACTGACATTGGAAATCACCTTCGTTAAGTTTTCATTGATCCATAAAGATTTAATTGCTCCATATGTTACAAATCCACTGCTAATTCACTGGTAACTGAAGTGTAATCAGTAGTTTGCATTTTCCTGATTACCATATTTCTTTGGGAATATTTCATTAATGTTTTAAAATCATTGAAAAGTGTTTTGTAATCAATAATGATTCCCTTCTTCCCTTACTTTACTGTCAGTACCCTCTATTGTGCCATTCCATAGGATGATTATGGACCTTTGAGAACAGTTAAATTGAAAGATTTTCTTAAAGCTTTATTTGCTCAAGTGAATTCCACTTGAATTTTTTTCCAACTAAACTAAAACAGCAACTATACTGTAAGAGAAGCACAGCTGGTTGACATGGCTTTTCACCCCATTTAATGAGAAAGCTAACACGATATCACTTGTAAGGCAAATATTACTGTCACTGTATGTGCAATACTCACTGAGGCTTATGATTCTGTCTGCATATAAATGTACAGCATCATATTGTAGAAATATTCTGGCAGTGATTATGCTACTCCTGTTAACATCAAGGAAAGTTACACTAAAGGATTTCTGTTATATAAGTAAAAAAATATATTTAATTTAGTCATCTCCATTTATTATTTTTTCATGAAATTAACTATTTTTGTTGCAAAATATATACCTCAGAATGTATAATTTGATGAACACAGGAATTAAGGGAAAACATATTTAAAGACTATCTAATTAAGATGGTTCCCTCTTAATCATGAATTCTCTTAAAAACTTGCTTTATTTCTTTCCCGACAAAATTACACCTTCTCAATATCCTCAACTCAATGTGCAAAGCCCAAGAATATGCTTTGGATCACTCTTCAACCAACTTCTATAACATTATGAGTGGAACTAAAAAGGGGCCCTCATATAAGCAGTAAGTTGGATATAATATTTTTTGGATAGATACTATAGGAAAACACAGCCATGCTCTAAACTCCAACACATTACTGAAGTGTTTAGAAATATAATGGAGTTTGCCATGAAATAATAACCTCTCCTAAAAGAATTCCATTATCATTTTAGTTTGAACCAAGGAGAACATATGAAACCAGGCTACTCTCATCAACTGTTGAAGGCATCTTATTCTATGCTTTGAAGTATTGACCCAACACACTAAATGAGAAGTAACATTGTCAAGTTTGCAAAGACCAAACTGCAAGAGAGTTCTAAAGAAGTACAAAGATTAGTGTTAACAGGCCTATCCTTTGGGCTAATTGCTTGAACCAACTCAATAGACTTAAAATATCTAGGGTGGGAAGCAATTTCATGAGTTCAAGTGGAGTGTGTACAATGCTCCACTCAAAAACAAATACATATGTATACATATACAATATGAAGATATGTATATGTATAAAGTTTATATATATATATATATATTCATATATATATGAAGTTTAAGAAGGCCTGGCAGTAGGTTTTGTGTCTGTCAAAGACCATTATGGACTACTAAAATGACTTATTACATGCCTCTGGATCCAATTATGATGGAGCATTAGGTGATGAATTGAGTGGGTTACCAAAACTGGGTTTTCACATTTGCAGCATAATAGGATAAGACAGTCAATAGACAGTGATCAAAATACAGAAGTGATATATTGTATACTGTACATAAACCTTATACCATAGATTGGCCAGACAGGGAAAGTTGCAGAAGCAAGTAGCTTAGTCTATGAAATCCATCATTGTTGACCATCATCTCTTCTTCAATCCCCATCTATTATTTCAAGGCAGATTCCATATGACAAGCTAATAGAGACTGTTAAAAGCTACATTTAGTTCACATTCATGGATGAACCAATTTAGAATGTAAGCGCAAGGAGAAAATGTGTGATTGCAGTATAGATTCACATAGAGATGACCCTGAAAGACATGAATAAGGAAAAAGTCTTCCAATAAGCAACATTTCCAATTTTATCTGTTCCTTCAGTTTGCATTAATAAAAGTGGGACTTATAGTTAATATATATATATATATATATATATATATATATGTCATGTTGATAGCTACAAATGCCTTGTCTTTTAGGTCAAGCATAGTTAAAGAAAAAAATGAAGTGATATTGAAAAGGATGGTTGGGAGAGAGGAATGTAGAAGGACCTGTGAAAAAGATCATGCAGTGTGAATTTATTTATACAATATCTTAACACACTTTAGAGAATGTCAATGAGAAATATCCATAAACAATGAATTCAGCACAATGGCCCAGAAAGCAGACGTCAGATACTCTCTGTTATTAGCTACTTATATATTTGTATGAAAGTCTTAATGAATGTTGCACAGCTGATGGCAAAAATATTTTATGAGTTGGCTCACCAGAGCAATCTCCCAACTCATAAAATTGGTGGTGGTTACTGGGAATCTAAATATCCAAGCTTTTGGAGAATGAGAAAAGGTTTAAAAATTCAAAATGTTGTGTGGCGATCAACCAGCTACTTGGTGAAAATTCATTATATTAAAACACTAAGAAAGGGCATGGTTTACTTCTACTATAACTAACACATTACATTTGTATGTGTTTGAATTTTCTGTCCAAACTTAGAAAGTTAAACAATTTGCAAACTTACACAGTGCTTGATACATTGACACAGAATTTGATCAACATCACATTAGATCAAACAGCTTACATTAAAGCAAAGCCATTTTGACAGCATGGATATAACCAGGATATCAAGTGTTCACAGAATCCATCACGTAAACTAGAAGCTGCCAGTTACAAAACGATGAGTTGATATTTGAAGGCATAGGATACAGTACAAATCATCTTATGATGACTCACCCCAACAAGTAGCGTATGTAATTCTGAGAGACAGAATAGAATTATAAATGGTCGCACATACCACAAGTCTAAATAATCCATTTGGGAATGTGGATTTCTTTTCCTGAAATCAAAGCTCTGTCATGTAAAGATGTGGGTTGCCAGATAGAAGTGCTAACTTTAAGGCAGCTTCCATTAAACTTAAAACCACACTTTCTGTCATGTGTAAGTTCCTTGTGCCAAGACAAGACATCAGCTAAAAAGGAAAGAAACAATCACCCGTTCTATTTATCTATTTAAATGCAATTATCTGCTTTAAAGTATAACACAAACACTAATTATTGTCCTGCATTCTGTAGGTAAAATTGTGAACAGACAAATCATAACAAAGGCTTACCTATCCTCTGTCAGACTAGGATTCTCAGAGGAAAGACTCCAAGTTTCACAGTAGAATCATTTCAAGGGTTGTTCGCTTTCAGCTCTGGAGTTTAATGATGCTTGAAACTGCAGTCCTCAGCTCTTTTCCAGATGACCCTCACCATGTGGTGTCTATGGTGGGGTAGTCAGGACTTTTCCTGGAATAGTGACTGGTTTCTCCGCAGAGGAACCCGTAACACTGGAAGTCACCATTGTCATCATTCCAGGCGGAAGCTGTTAGAACTCTGCCAAGTTCAAGGGAAGAGAAAGTAAGAGCCACTTCTTGTTTAAAAATTAGAAATATTCAGAAAGAACACATAGGACTATAAAAGAGCTATGACGATTTATTGAAAATAAAATCTTTAGGGCCAGTGGATTCAAATCCCAGTTGCTCCACTTCCAGTCCAGCTTCTTGTTAATGCTCTTGGGAAACAGCAGAAAATATCAGGAATACCTGGGCCCTGTGGGACAGATGGAGTTCCCATCTCCTGGTTTTGGCATGGCCCAAGCCTAGCTGTCATGGCCATTTTGGAGGTGAGTCAGCAGATGGAACATTTCTCTGTCACTTCCTCTCACTGCCTGTAACTCTGCCTTTCAAATAAATAAATATTTTATTAAAAAATACAAGACAATGTTTGACATTTTCTCAGAGTTGGAGACATAGTTAAAATTATCTGAATCAGAGCTCCAGTTACACAGTGGAGCAGAGACAAGTACCTTGGTGATTTTCTGAGCTATTGTTTCCAGATGCCCCCTCTATTCCTGACAGTGAATGGACAAATACAAGGCCTAGGAAGAAAGTTCATACACGACGGTTGCAGTAAGCCATGCAAGATAAGCATTAGAGACTAAGAGAGGAGCTTTATAAGGGTGAAACACATTTAGAAATTAGAGTCTAGAAATCTAATCTGTAGAAGGAATATTATCAGCATCAGTTGCAGACTTGGAATGGTTTTTCTCTTATGTCTTATTCATACCAATTTTCCCTAAAAAAAAAAAGAGAGAAAAATCTAAGAGAGTTATATATCTTAGATTTTCATATGGTACAAAATAGGTGGCTCTAAGCTGCGCAACAGATATTATGCAATATTTTGTAGAGGATTCTGTAGTGCACTATGCAGATCTCCTAAAAACCCAAGGCATTCATTCCTGAAGCTTCTGAAATAAAAAAACTCCCAGTTCAGTCTCTTCTCATAATTGCTTTCAACTACAGAGACCCCCTTCACCAAGAGCACAGTAAAACCACAAGAGCAGTCTGGATGCATAACTGGAAAATACGTGAGGCATACAGCCCTTCGTCTTTGTATCGACTGGGAAGGCAGAACCGAGACCTCTTCACTGCTCATCGCAATATTGTTCGACTTTGCTCTACACTCGTTCCTGATCCAGGCATTTTCAGGATTTGTTAGAGCACTGCAACCTCTTTCTTGACTGTAAACCTTTTTGGATGGTTTTCATGGGAGCTTAACTTTGATCTGTAACACCACAGTAAGAAATAAAATATTTGCTAAAATTAAAGAAATAGTCCTATAAGATCAGTATTGACAATATTTAAAATTTACTAAGAATTAAGAAAAAGAGTCTTTCTTGGCATTATATAAGCAGAATAATCTCAATAAAATAACATCAGATGGAACAAAATGAAATGTGAGTGTGTGTGTGTTTATGTGTGTATGTGATTGGATATGGATGTGGGTAGCCGTGTATATGTGTTGATGTGATTCAAAGTCATGGAAAAGTACGGCGAAATACATTTATCAAATTCTTTTTGTATTATATATAAGTTATCTAGATGAAAAGTGAACTTAGGCTGTTATTTTGAAAAGAAACTTCCACTTACTACAGTATGCAAACTCATTTAATTTTTAAAATATGACCAATGATTTTTAATTTTAATATGAAGGTTAGAGGAAAGAACCAAAAGTTTCTACACTTTGAAAAAGAAATATCCTATCAATGAAATGCTTTCATTCTACTTTCATTTCTTTCTATTTTTTTAAAAAAGATTTATTTATTTATATGAGAGGTAGAGTTACAGACAGAGAGAGGGAGAGACAGAAAGAAAGGTTTTCTATCTGCTGGTTCACTCTCCACTTGACCGCAATGGCCTGAAGTGACCTCAGTCAAAGCCAGGAGCCAGGAGCTTCTTCTGGGTTTCCCATATAGGCACAAAAGCCTAAGTACTTGGGACACCTTCCACTGCTTTCCCAAACCATAAGCAGAGAGCCAGATTGGAAGAGGAGCAGCTGGGACGTGAACCCGCAACCTTATGGGATGCAGGCACTGCAGGCAGAAGCTTACTGTGTCACAGAGATGGCCCTACTGCATCCATTTCATTGTACCAAGTATAATTGTCCTTAACAAGAGCTACCAAAACTACAAATAGAACGTGACAGTAAGTCTTTTTCAAGAAGTCAATTAAATCTTCTCTAAAATGCTATTAAAACAGTAATGTAAAGGTACTGATTTAAATAAACCAGCCCACTATTATAAGAATCATTTTTCATATATAACTTAAGATTTTATTAATAACCATATAAACTACACCAAAATCTTCAACTTTCTTTCTCAAAAATATGTTATACAGTCCTGGTGTCGTACAGTGGATTAAGTCACCACTTTCGAGTGCCAGTTTGACTCTCATCTTCCAAACCACCTTCCTGCAACTATGCCTGGGAGGTCAGCAGATGACATGCCAAATGCTTGGACTACTTTCATCCATGAAGTGAAATAGGGTGGAGTTCCCGAAACCTGGATTTGGCCTGGGCCATTCCTGGGTGTTACAGCACAATAGAAAGTGTTAATTACTAAAAAGAATCACAGCATGAAGATATTTTAAAAATGAAGATAGAAATAAAAAAACACTGTTCCTCCATCCTTTTTGTGCTACTTTTCTAACATTCAAGAGGTAATACACACAGACACACACACACACACACACACACATGCATATATATGCACTTATATATACAGCTTTATTTTCTATGTTTGGATTTTGCATATTTCTTCAAAACTATCAAACGTGATAACTGATTAGGCAAAGCTAATAGGATACCATTCTCAAAGTCAAATGTTGACTGCTAGTAATAACCACCTTCCCTGCAGAAATGTGCAGAAAACTCATTTTACAGTCTGTGTCACAGTTAGAAAAATGACAGGTGGTGCTGTGCTCTGTGCTGCACTTGAATAACTAATCTCCACAAGCACAGTGAGAGAACTCATTCCACAACAACATATGTGGACACATCATTTCAGGGCGCCATATGCTTGTAAGACACATAGAAAATAATTATCACAGCCAGCCCCAGATCATGTCATGTGTGTTTCAGTGAGCTTTAGCTAGGAGGCTTAATTATGCCATCATTGCTCCATTCCCTTCATCTTCCTTCCATCTCAAATGGCTGTATGCTCATTTTCAATGGTAGTTTTATTTTCTACAAATATTTTTTTTCTCTTTTTGTCTGGCTATGGAGAAATGAAATAAAGAGGTAGTTACTTATCCTTAAAACATTACTTTAAGTTATTGCTCTCTTACTGATTTTCTTGGAAATCTTTAAGTTTCAGTAGAATGTTTTGGCAGATTTTATCATATTGATATTTCTAAATGGTTTTCCAAAAATTATTGCATTTGAAAAAAGAGGGATACGGATGAAGGCATTCAAAAATATTCAAATTCTGAGTCTAAAAAATTCAAATGATTACACTAATAAAAATAAAACTTATCTTAAAAGTAAATAGCTAAATAACAATTGTAAGCTATGCTTACAACATTAAACCTAAGATTTTCCAACATTACAAGTAAGCTTTTGTACTAGATGCAGCCCATGAGTATCAGAATTATTACTTCTAACTAAGCCTTTCCCTCTAGGGTTGGGAGTTCTCAATGTGTACACTGCAAAATGACAACTTTTGTATGTCCAGGAGGCTTTATTCGGGATTTACATACAAAGATACTTTGAGGTAAATAATTTTTTCTCCTAACATCACAAACCTGTAAACATAACTGTTATCAGAAAAACAGGACAGATTCTATATCCTTACTACTCAATTTTAATGGAATTTTCCTGCTTTACAAAGAAAGAGAAATTTTGATTTGTCCCAGACACAATCTTGAGGCAACCCACTCCCAACCTCAGGTTTAAAATTCTGGCTTCTGAATTGAAAAAGTTAATACATGAGGCTAAGGTTGTGGCACAGAGGATTAAGTCTCTTCTTAGGCAAAGGCATCACCTATCAGAAACTCAGATGGAGCTCTTGGCTCTTGGCTGGGGCTTCACTGAGCCCTGGCTATGTAAGCATTTGGGGAGTGAATCGGTGGATAGAAAATTCTATACACCCCCCACCCTGTCTTTGAAGTATATACATCTTTACAAAAAGAAAATGAAGAAAAATTTAATATGTGTAAAACCATCCTTTTGCATCATTATTGATTTTGACTTTGATTCTTACCACTTAATAAAATATTGATTATGGTTTTGTTTATCATTTTCTACTAATCTCTGGTTTATAACAGGGAAATTTAAAAATGCTTGAATAACGTGCTTTAATAAAACCCCTTTTATATTTCTATCCTTCGTGTTAAAAGATTGCTAGAAACACGTCTTGTTTCAGCAAGTGAGATAAAGCTAGGAGTTGAAGAAGGTTCGTAGCCGTCTCAGGAACAGGAGTCAGTCATACAGTAGTTGTGGCAGGGACTGGTCAGAATTTGTAAATGCGACAGTTGCTAGAAAGAGTCATGATCTTCTCCTTAAACCACACAAGGTTGTGGGGAGTCAAACTGTCTTCTTGGTATACATGGGTCAGTTTGAATGTAAAAAGAGTCCTGCTCATCAAAATTTCTCAGGCAGAGTTGATTGCTTTTAAGTGTAGTTGAGGATTCTATTTGGAGAACTTCAATGTTTGCCTCACTAAACTCTAAACTCCAAAATAGACACATTCTGATTGTCGACATCTCTGCTGCTTCAGTTAATTTGCACTTTAAAGGATGATGGCACTTTCTGTTTCATGTGGACATGAGCTGCATCATTCCACTCGTCAGAACGCTGTTCAGAGGATCTTGTATGCGGTAGAACACAAAGAGGTTTCACATGTTTTTGTTGCTATTGATTGATGTGAAAAAATAGCTATTCAGTAGTATATTAAGAGTTTGATAATTACATTCTAGGCAAATTAAACACAAATAATAATGCTTTTTTGAAAGCTTTAAACATGTTTAACGTATCCTATCATCTATTTGGATATTCCTGAATAGCCAAGTGTCCCAACCTCTTGGTAGGGGCATGAATGGCTTGACTGTGTTAGTGTATGGTGATTGAGTCTCTTGTTTGGTGACTGTCAGCAATAAGAGAATATCATGAGCATATCCTGTTAGAGGACAGGAAAACTTGTAAGAACGTAGACCTTGACCCTGCATTAAGGGAAAGAAACAAGCAAGGGGAGGAAGAACAAGCACATGCAAATTAAGAGTGTAAAAACCAGTATCATTCAGTATCTAAGCATTGTTATTCTAGCATCCCATCATCTTGAGCAGAAAGAGTCATACATCTGTTTATGTCTGGAAGGCAGTGGATGATGGCCCAAATAGTTGGGCCCCTGACACCCACGTCGGGACCAAAAGGGAGTTCCTGGCTCCCAGCTTTGTCTTGATGAAGCTCTGGCTGTAGCCGAGTTACAGAGAGTGATTCAATAGTTGGAAATCAATCTCTCTTTATCTTCCCATTTCAAATAAATAAATAAATATTTTTAAAACATTCTATATGATACTTCTTGTTGAAAATTTACTGTAAAACAAATTTTAACCTAAAAAATATGTTCACCTCTACCTCAACATTGATAACAATATTTTGTATTTTTTCTTTAATTCAATTAAATAATATTTCAGGCAGGTTTTTAATATTATACATCAAACATTACTCATAACTCTTATGTACTTATTTGCAAATTTGCCTTACATTATGTAACAAAATCAAGAAAATGTAATCTCTCAGAATAAAATAATACATATCTTAAGGCTTTTAAGACATATGTAAATTATGTCGAAAGGTTATTTCAGTTCACACCCATACCAGGAATATTTACAGAAATCATCACACACTACAAGCATTGTTATTCAATCTTTTCCAATATGTTTGGTGAAATTATTTCTGGGTTCATTTTAATTTCAATGAAGCTAATTTTTTTAAGAGTAAATTTAGTTACTTTTCTTTTTATATGTTTGCAACAGGAGCTGCTTTTGGCCTAGTGATTAAGAGGTCAGTTAAGACACCCATATCCCAGGTAAGAGGAACTGGGTGCAATCTGAAGCTACAGTCCCAGGGTTTAGCATCCCAGCAATGCAGACCCTAGAGTGCTATAACGACAGAGAAAGTAGCTGGGGACTTCCCGTCCATACGTGACACTTGAATTGAATTACTGGCTCCTGGATCCAGCCTTAGCCTTGTCAAGGTTCAAGTGGGCCTAATGTAGTGCACAATGGATGGGGATCTCTGTGTTTCTGTCTGTTCGTGTGTCTTTTCATCTTTATCTTCCTTGAACAAATAATGAATGAATTAATTTATAACAAAAGTCTAAAAGTTTTATGATCTAGATTGTCTTACCTATCTCATTATGAAAATTGCATGAGTATTTTCAAGAGTGTACACTGTTAATTTAACATTTTTCTTTTGAAAAGTTATTTTCTCTATGTGTCCATATTAAGTTCTTCTTTGTTTATAAATTACGGGTGATTATTTCAGCTTGCCCTTGTATTGACATCGTTAGCCTTTTTATAATGGTTATTTATTTACTTTTATTTCAAAGGGAGAGACAGAGAGAGAAAGAGAAGGAGAAAGAGAGAGAGGGAGAGAGATCTTCAGTTTGTTGGTTTGCTTCCAAATTTTGCAACAACTGAAGCCAGAAGCCAGGAACTCCATATGAGTCTCAGACATTGATGGCAGACTCAAGTACAGGGGTCATCTTCCACTGCTTCCAAGTGTTTGCATTAGGAGGAAGTGGATTTGAAAACAGAGGTGGAACTCCATCCCAGTCACTGATGCACACACAGAGACACACACATAGAGAGAAAAATGAAAAAACAGGAATAAACAAGTATCAATAGCAACAGTGTGGTTTCAGGAATTTAATATTTTTTTCTTTTATATTCAAGAAACATTTTCAAATAATATTTTTTGTAAAATATAAGAATTAAAACCATAGCACTACTATTATATGGTACAAAACTGATACATATATGTGAAATCCTTATATATATATATATATATGTATACATATATTAAATACTTTTCTATCAGTATAAGGTTATTTTATTGGCTGCAATATAGTCTGCATATTTAAACTTCTGACAGAACTAGCTGTTCAACTTGGGATTAGGTGAAGCATTGTAAAATAGGATTTAAAATTTATGGTAATATTATTAACAAAAAATCTACTTTTTAAATACAGTGAGGTCAACTGTAGGCATAAGCAAGTTATAGTTTAGAATGTTCACCTAATAAAGGGAAGCAAATAACTGAACTGAGTTTCAGTTTGACAATTCTAATCTGCTTACTTTTTCAAGGAATTTTCAAGGAATACTGATATAATCAGAAACTTTGAGGATTATTATGTTTGGCAAAAATGTACTTACATAACTTATAATCTTCTATCCTTTTTTTAAAGTAATACTTTTGCATGAAACATATCTTTGTGTCTGTATTGTCTAATCTTTTGATGGAATCTTAAAATAACTCTCCCAGCAAGAAATTATGTCAGAAGTAATTTTTATTTTATAGTGGCACAAGAATAAATATACGGATTTATATCTCCCTCAGAACATCAAGTTTCTTAGGTCTAAGTTGTTCTTTTTCAGGGTTGTTTGATAGTATACACTGTAACTGTGAAACTAGTTCCTAAGGAAATTTAGGAAATAAAGAAATGTAGAGCCTTTTTTTGTGTGTGGAGTGACTGGAACTTCTTTTATCTTACAAATAACATATAAAGCCGGTGCCCGCGGCTCAATAGGCTAATCCTCCTCCTTTGGCACTGGCACACTGGGTTCTACTCCCAGTCGGGCGCCCGATTCTGTCCCAGTTGCCCCTCTTCCAGGCCAGCTCTCTGCTGTGGCCCAGGAGTGCTGTGGAGGATGGCCCAAGTGCTTGGGCCCTGCACCCGCATGGGAGACCAGGAGAAGCACCTGGCTCCTGGCTTCGGATTAGCGCCTACTGCAATGGCCATTGGAGGGTGAACCAACAACAAAAGGAAGGCCTTTCTCTCAGTCTCTCTCACTGTCCACTCTGCCTGTCAAAAAAAAAATAATAATAACATATAAAATTGTGTGGGTTATTAAAAAGTACATGAAAATTTGTCCCTGGTTATAAATTCTTTTGCATAGCCCATACTGTAAAGATGTTTTAACTGATTATTCTTTTCTTTAAGAATTTATTTTTAAGATTATTTTTTCTGCTTTTAAGTAAATTTTATATGTTTCAAAATATTTGCTTGGCATTGTCCTAGTAATAACCTTTTAATAGCCAATGAAACTTGCATGAACATAGATCTTCTAAATTATCTGATAATAGGCTAAATATCTAATTAATCAAATTATATTAAAATTAACTAGTATTTACTCAAGAGAAGCTCATTCAGATATACAAAATTTATGTTCCCAGGAAGCTAGATTCTATTTTCCCATGACCTCGGTTTCATTTTTCTATACAACCAGCACATTGTTGGTCAATTTTAAGTATTCAATTACTATGTGAATTTGACTACTACTCAAATAAATTAATAAAGGAGTGACGCATGCATAGTCTATAACATACCTGAAGATGTTTTAAAAGATTCGCTTATTATTTGAAAGGCAGAATTACATCAAGAGAGGGAGAGACAGAGAGAGAAAGAAATCTTCCAGCTGCTGGTTTACACCCCAAATGGCAGGGATGCCCAGGGCTGTGCCAAAATGAAGCCAGGAGCCAGGAACTTCACCTGGATCTCTGTTGTGGGTAGTAGGGCCCCAGATACTTGGGCCATCTTCTGCTAAATCCCAGGTGCATTAGCAGGTGGATGGATCAGAAGTGAGGCAACTAGAACTCAAATTGGCACCCATTTGAGATGCCAGCATTGCAGGTGGCAGCTTAACCAGTTATACTACAATGCTGGTCCCCCCACCCCCTCCTTTTTGACCTAAAGATTTATTTATTTATTTACTTACTTATTTATTTATTTGAAAGGCAAAGTTAGAGAGAGAGAAAGGTAGAGACAGAGAGAGAAAGAAATATCCCTGAAGATTTTAAATACAGAAACCAATATAATGACGTATCAAGTTAAAAAGAACATTATACAATTTTATCCTGATTATTGAAGCCAGTGCAGAGATTCTATTTTGGTCTTATTCTTGTAAATCTCTGAATCCCTAATTGTCTTTTGAGTCTTAGAATGATTTTTTACATGCACTTAGAAGTTTTAATTAAACAACTTTTCTTTGAAACAGGTAGGAAAGCTGGAAATACCACCTACACCTATGACAAATTAATTTTTCTTGACCTTTTGTTATAGAACTGTCATGCTTAAAAGGAAACTTAGAGATTACTTAACCCAATACTATTATATTTGTATGAAATCTATGATATGTATCATCTAATGTTTCCAGTTTTGAGTTTCCTTCTTCTATTTAAATTTGCATTTTAGTAGTTCTTGCACAGTTGAGACAGAATTGCTGGTTAGTACAATACCAACAACAGCAATTTCAGCATTTTGGAATATATTTATAAGTGTGAGGTAATCTTGAGACATATGTGGACATTCAAATTATAGTTCAAAGAGGGTGTTTAGACCACTCTGCAAAGAGCTCTATAGCAAATTCAAGGTTTTTACATATGGGAAAAAGCACACAGCAACCGTGATTTAATTTCAGTATTTTACTTTTGCAAGATTTATTCATTTATTTTATTTGAAACGCAGAGTGACAAAGAAAGAGGGAGAAATCCTCCATCTACTTTTTCTTTCTTCAAATGGCAGCTGTAGCCAAGTCTGGACCAGCCTGACACCAGAATCCAGGAGCTCCATCTGGGCTTCCCACATGTGTGACAAGGGCCAAAGCACTTTGGCTATTTTCTGCTGCTTTTCCAAGCACATGAGTAGGGAGCTGTATAAAAAGTGGAGCAGCTAGGAATAGAACCAGTGCTCTGATATTGGAAGTCAGCATTGCAACCAGCAACTTAACCTGTGGCAACACAGCCTTTATTTCTGTACTTTAACAAGTAAAATATTAAGGAACCACGTGTTCTTCTTGTATCAAAAAAACAGTACGTCATTTCCGTTTTGAGTTTCCGTGTTTCCTAAGGCTTGTTTAGCATCCTTTTCTATTAATAGAGTAAGTGTCCTTAAGCCTAGATTTGAGTATCTGTGCAGTTCCAGATTTCAAAATGGGAAATGAATAATCCATTATTTATATCTATATAACAGCTTTTGATATAAAACCGCTCTCTTTCTTCTATAAAGAACAGTTTAGATGTTCAGATGCATTATTTACCCATTTTAAATTCACTTTCTTAATCAAAAGAAATTTTAAAATAGCAACCTATTCCTTCAATTACTGGTTCACCAGTTATCATTATATTATTATTTTACTATATCATATTGCCTTACTATTTTCCTTTGGAATGTTTCCCAAATTAGGAGTAATTTCCCCTTTTGTACTAGGTGTGTAAATCCAATTCTGATTCAGGTCTGTTAAACCTTGAAGTTAGATCATATGTTTTTAAAAACATCTGTATATGGTAAAAATGAAATAAGATTGCTCCAGACATTTAAAGGAACCTGTTGAGACAAGAGACAACTACACTTTATTGAGAGTTTTATGGCTTTGAGTTCAAATTTCACTCACTATTAATCTGCACTATTAATTCTGCAACCCTGTCATTGAATACAGAAAGAATAAAATTCACAGGGGAGGAAAGTAAGTATTTAAGTATATGGCATCTTTATTTTATAAGAAACATTTTATGCATCTACAACATAAACTCATGTAAACATGAAATAGCTTTTATAACTATGTGTATATTTCCATAAACATGCGCAGAAGTATCCATGTTAATATATATGACATGCAGATGTATACATAATCTTCATATGTACAACCACAATCTCATATCCATGAATGGTAGTTTGTAATCCTATTACTTAATTTATTGACATCAAATACATATTATCTGACTAGTTTGTGCAAAGGACTGAGAATATAAATATGGAAATTTGAGTAATACGTTGCTGCTAGAACAAATTATGAAAATTTTAAATGGCTTAAGAGAGGAAAATCTCAGTATCTTACAGTACCAGGGGTCAGAAATGCAGAAGGAATTTCACTGGTCCAAAATCAAGGTTCAGAAATAAATAAATAAATAAAATCAAGGTTGTTTTTGGAAGATCTGGTGCAGAATCCATTCTCTCTGCTTCTGGAACTTCTGAAGACGACACCTGTACCCTGAGTCATTGCTCCCTCCTCCATCGTCATTGCTGTCCTGTAGCATCTTCAAATCTCCAATACGGAGAGGTCTGTCTTTCACTTAGAAAGGTAGGTATTATTTTGTTGGGCTTACCTGAATAATCTTGAGTATTCACTCCATTTCAAATGAGTTTTAATTAACAGCTGCAATACCCTCTTTGTCTTATTAGATAACACATTCACAAGCTTCTAGGATTACAAAGTGGATTTTTGGGGAGGAAATGTTTTTTCCTACTATAAAACGCAATTGAAACATTAAAATCTTTGCTTTTAAAGACCAATATTTTACCAACAAATGTAGACAAAACCAAACATAGTTAAACTTATTTATTCATTTACCTATTTTACTTTTTTTTTAGTTTTTAGCAGATTCAATGTAGGTCATAGATACAATTATCAGACTATAGAATATTATAGAGTATTATTATAGACTATTTCCTTTCTCCATCCTTCCCTCTCCTTTCCCTTAGAACCTGCCTCCATTTCCCTGTCCCCATTCTCTCCATCACGTTTGAGATAACATATCTTTTTATTTTTATTAATATAAAGAGAATAGATGTCATAGGTATAGGTCTAAGAAAACAACCATAAGATTTGTTTATATATTTGTAAGCCAGAGTAACAGAAAGAGAGAGAATTTTCCATCTACTGGTTCACTTCCCAAATGGCCATAATGGCCGAGGCTGAACCAGGCTGAAGCTAGGAGCTTCTTCCTGGTCTCCCACATGGGCTACCTTCCACTGCTTTCAATAACTTGCTTTCAATAATAACTTTTGCGATAACAGGGAGCTAGATCAGAAGTGGAACAGCTGGGACCTGAACTGTTGCCCATGTGGGATGCTGACATTGCAGGTACATTGCCATAATGCCCGCCCCAATCCTCTTTTTCATTAATTCTTATTTATTCCTTCTTTACTGTCATAGATTTCCCAAACAATTGCTTATGTTATTAACCTTGTCTATCAGTAAATTTTCACCTGTGTCAACACACTGCATTTCACTTATTTTGGTTTGTGTATATTTCTCTTCCTCTACTTTATTTGATTAATCAAGCTATTCTTTCCTGTATTTTATGATGCATGTATTTATTTTAATTATTTGCCTTCTTTATTTAAATAAACATTTAGTAAAAAATTGCCTCATCTATACAGATCATTTTAGAATATGATATATTTATAGTAATTAGGATAAAACATCTGTTCCATTTTTCCATGAACCAAAAAAAAATATAGATGGTGTGTGTGCGCGTGTGTGTGTGGGCATGCACATGTGTTGTGTGTGATTCCTAGTTGTTATTATTTTAAAAATATTTTCATAAAATATACATAACATAAAACTTCCCATTTTAATAATTTTAAGTGTACACTTCAGTGGCAGTAAGGACATTTACTATGTTTCCTAACTACTTTCAGTATCCATTTCTGGAACATTGCAATCATCTGCAAGGCACATTATCAGGAGGCTGGATGAGAAGGAGGAGAGCTGGGACTCACTGCAACTGGCCCTCTGATTTAGGATACTGGTGTTGCAAGCAGTGGTTTAACATGTTGTGCCACGATGCCAGCCCCATGTCTGTCTTATTTTCACTTTCCCTGTTTCCACAGTTTAACTGAAAAAAAAAGTTTATTGAATTGTGTTAAGAATGTTGATCTGTTATTATACAATTAATAAAATGCATTGAGATGTGCCTTTGTCTAACACTAAGTGGTTTTCTGTCCATAAACCCTGTGTTTATGACGAATGTGTTTTCCATAATAGTGAAAAATAGATAAAATAATAATTTTATTATTAAAATATTCTCTAGCCTTACTATTTTTGACCTTTAGGGAAAGAAATACAGTACGTTCACTTCAGTAAAGCTGTAAAGATCAAACACAGCCACTTCATGACTTATCAAAAGGAGCAGGGGAAGAGTTGCTAAAACAATACAAACTTTTCAGAAACATGACCAGAATCTAGAGAGGAGTATACAACTGTCTTTTTTCAACCATACTTATCAGACTGTCTTTTATTTTTCACAGAATCTGTCTCAGCCTGATCTCCTAAAACTCCAACCTTTTCTCAGATGTAATTCAGTTTAAACACACACACACACACACACACACACACACACACACTTACCTTAGATGATATAAGTCTTCAGATCTCTGGCCATCATCCACAATATAAAATCTTGATACTGTACATTTGATGCTTACATGCAAGTATCTGTAATACACAATAGAAATATACTGATATATGCTGATACATATTCCATCGATTTAATTTGTTTTGTAAATCAATTTTTAAATAAAAATTAGGGATGGCGGGCAGTGTTGCACAGTGGTTTAATCCACTGCTGGAGACACTCACATCCCAAACTTGTTCCAGTTTCTGCTACTCCACTTCCTGCTTCCTGCTCACCCTATGAGACAGCAGATCATGGATGAAGTGTTTGGATCCCTGTCATTCACGTGGGAGACACAGGTGGGGTTCTCAGCTCTGTTTTGGCCTGGACAAGCCCCTAATTGTTGTGGGAATTTGGGAGTTTGAACCAAGGTCTGGAAAATATACCTTCTCTTCCTTGCTCTGCCCTTTACCTAAATAAGTAAACATTTAAAATTAATATATATACACACACATAGGAAATCTAGTTTGTTGACATCAGTTGATTGTGTAATTGAATGTCTCGGTTTCTACTGAAACAGTATACAAGCTCTGTTTAATAAAAGCATGTTGAAGAAAATTAGACATTTGATGGAGATGAATTTGTAAGAACTACAAACTTAATCATAACTCCAGCATTTTCTCCTTTATGATATTCTCATAGTTTGTTGTGGTAAGCATAAAGATAGCTCCCCAAAGATATCATTACCCTGATTGTTAGAAATCATGAATGTCACATCAAGTTGAATAACTGAATTTCCAAATGTAATTAAATCAGAGAGCTTAAAATAAGGAGACTATCTAGAATTATCTGTGAGTCCAGCCAATCATATGCGTCCTTAATAGCAGATTTCTTTCTCTGGCAAATAACGTGGCAGATGAAGAAAAAGAGATTCTAAGTGTGAAACATATTCCCAGCACATTACTGACTCAGACATGGATTCTCACTGGAAACCTCTAGTAGCTAAGGGCACCTGTCAGCTACCAGCTAGGGACTAAGACACACTACTCTGAAGGCAGACAAAAGCAATGTCAAATTCTGTGTATTTCTTTAAGATAATGCACACTTCTGTTCTTTATCCAATGAACTATCTAGCAAAATGTTTAAGAATGTTCTTAATGCAAAAAATAATGGCTTGTCTACTGTTATGAAATATTCTCTGGCTACTTTCTGTCCTCTGAGACATTAAAATGTAGGATTTTTAATTAAAATGTAATTTACACTTTATATATTATGAGATTTTAAATAGATAGAAAAATATACAAAACACTTCAAAATTATGATTTAATGATACCAAGTTTCTGTAGGAAATATGCCAGAAGAGAGATCACAGGGTTATAATAGGTTTTCAGGAGCCCAATGCTTCAACTTCATTTTCACAGTTTGATTTTTTTAAAGCAAGAAAACATGGTTTTCATGTTTAATAGATTATCCTAGTTTCTTTTTTGGAGCTTAAATTGATTTGAGAATGTTATGGCAAATATATTTCAGAGAAAGTATCTGTAGTTATGCCTTTCAGCCATGGAAGAGTTTTATTTATTGATTTGCTCTGAATTAGACAATAAATTATATTATTTGAGAGTATTGGTTTCTCTCTTTCTTGTTACTGCATAGAGTAATGTAGAAGAAGGAATATTTGCCTCAGACTTCCCATTAACCCACAACTTCCCAGACAATATACTATGTGTATATACTTCATTTTGAAATAGTATGAATGTGTTTTGCCATTTCTAAATAAACAATTGCAAAATATTTTTAAATTTTGATTTGGATATAAATTTAATCTGAGTGTCAGACAGAAACTTCCCATTTGCCTATAAATTCTAGAAAGAACCAACGCTGGGACACACTGAAAACAGGAGCCGAGAACTGAGTTCGGGTCTCCCACAGGGGTGGCAGGGCCCCAACTACTTGAGCCATCACCACTGCTTTCCAGGATCTGCACTGGCAGCAAGCTGGTGTCAGGAGCCACAGCTGATTGTAGAACACAGGCACTCTAGCAGGATGAGAACATCTAAACAGCTATCCTGGCCACTAGGAAAAATACATGCCCCAGTTGCGAAATATTTTTTTTAAATATTTATTTATTTGAAAGGCAGAGTTACAGAGAGGCAGAAGCAGAGACAGAGGGAAAAGTCGTCCATCCACTGGTTCACTCCCTAGATGACCGAGATGGCCAGAGTTGTACAGAATTAAAGTCAGGAGCCAGGAGCTTCTTCTGGATCTCCTACACGGGTGCAGGGGCCCAAGGACTTGGGCCATCTTCTGCAGCTTTCCCAGGCCGTAGCAGAGAGCTGGATTTGAAGTAGAGCAGCTGGGACCCGAACTGGTACTAATATGGGATGCAGGCATTGCAAGCAGCAGCTTTTACCCACCACGCCACAGTGCTGGTCCTTGCAAAATGTTTTAATGAAAATATTCTAGTAGGAATTTTTCAGTGATGATGTAGTTTTTTTTTTCTTTTTTATTTATTTAATTTTTTTTTTTTGACAGGCAGAGTTAGACAGTGAGAGAGAGAGAGAGAGAGACAAAGAGAAAGGTCTTCCTTCCATTGGTTCACCACCCAAATGGCCGCCACGGCTGGCACGCTGAACCAATCCGAAGCCAGGAGCCAGGTGCTTCCTCCTGGTCTCCCATGCGGGTGCAGGGCCCAAGGATCTGGGCCATTCTCCACTGCCCTCCAGGGCCACAGCAGAGAGCTGGACTGGAAGAGGATCAACTGGGACAGAACCGGCGTCCCAACTGGGACTAGAACCTGGAGTGCTGGTGCCACAGGTGGAGGATTAGCCTAGTGAGTCGCAGTGCTGGCTTATTTTGATTTTTTAACAGTATGTGATATTCAATTATATATATCATATCCATATGTATATAAATCCTTTTTTTGAAATCAGGAAAGTAAATATCATACAGTGAGGGTTTCATAGTTATCATAAGATGTAGAAAGAAGTGTATATTGCAATTTGCGTGGTATGATTCATGAAGTGATATTATAACTAAATGCTAAGTGATATGACACCTTCAGAATTGTTATACTTTCTCTCTTCCTGAATATTTACTTCCACAGATAAGAGAAGCGAAGCAGTATTTGTCTTCTAGGACTGCCTTATCACTCAGGATAATGACCTCCAGTACCATTTTTTTGTAATTGTCTTGACTTTACTTTTTTTATACCTGAATAATATACTACCCTGTATATATATCACCTTTCATTTACCCAGTCATCATTTAATGGACGTCTAGGTTGATTCTGCATCTTTGCTAGTATGAATCTAGCTGCTATAAACATGAGAGAGTAAGTATCTCTTTCACATACCGATTTCATTTCCTCTGGATATATCACCAAGAGTGGTTTATGTGGGTAATGCGGTAGATCTATTTGTAGTGTTCTGGGGAATCTCCATATTGCTATCTATTACTGGTATGAAGCAAAATAGCTTTGAATTAAGAAAATGAAAAGATTCATGCAGTAAATGGTTTTTCTTTCTTTGTGCTTTCCTCTGCTCTTCACAATCCATAATCTGATATTGAGCAGGAGTGTAGAGGAACGTGTCCCTAGGAATCTGCCTGTCAACTATGTGCAAAGAAGGAAAGAAAAGCCTGTAGATTACTAATCTTCCACACCACATTACTACACCAAGCATGGAGTCAACACAGGGATTTTTTTCACTTTCTAGGCTTTGGAAACTTTCTATTGGCTGTTGAATTATCAAGGGCCTGAGGCTATAAGCATCTGTTTTGATCTTCCTTGAAGTTCTTTTGACAAACTGATAGCTGAAGGAAAACATTCAATGTAGTAACTTACATACACACATATGTTTTACACACAAAATAACCTTCATCAGAAAGAATACCTAACAAATCTATCCTTTAATATTTTAAATATTCAATAAATAATGAGTTGTGTCTTGTCATAAAGAAGTCTCAGAAATATAAGAACAGATTATTGAAAGAAGAAAATTATGCAAAACTATATGTTACAATTAACATAACTTTATCAGTTGAAACAACACAAAGGGGGAAAACGGGAGGTAGGCAAAATAGTTGACCACAGGGTGAAAAAAATTCAGTATTATTTATTCTGGAACTCTCTATATTACTTTTAGGAATATATCTCAAGTGAAAGTATTTCATGTATTATTATTATTCATTTCAGGGAGTATTTTACATTTACTTCCAAAGGTACTTCCTAGCATGTTCTGGTATGCTGTCTGAATTGTGAAATTTAAAATATACTGAAACCAAAAGTTCTAATGAAAATATTTGAAAGGAATTCTATTTAATATTAATTAATTTATATTTTGTTGATGATAATCAATAATGTGTAGGAACTTCATTGATATCCTTACAGATGGTTGAAAGCACAGATATTAAGTATAATATTATGAGTTTTGAACATACTTACTTTAGAGAATTTCTCACTCAATTAAATTAGTCTCTTATGCATTCCCAGCCAGATTTTCCAAGGGAAAACAATAATCTTATTTCTTTTTTCATAGATACATTTTGTCTATTTTAGGCAGGAATATCCTGCATAGTTCTTAAAACCTCAATTCTTTTTTAGAGCAACATGTTTTTGAGAGATGCCTATGGTTTTGCATGTATTACTATTCTGCATCTTTATTGCTGATCAAGATTCCTTTGTATAAATATGTCACAATTTGTCTTTTCGTGCACCTTAGATTGGATATTCTCTTTGTTTATAGTTTTTGATTTATGACTAAAATGAAACAAGCACCTTAGGCAAGTCTATTTGTAGTCATGAATTTTATTTTTCTTCTATATATATATATATATATGTTAAATTTTTGGATTACAGAGTATATTCATATTTAATTTTAAATATGTGCGAACCAATCAAATAATCGTAAATGAAATTTTACTTTTGTTTTACCATATATATGCCTTGTTTCCGTATTTGAAAACTCTGCTCACCTGAAGGCTACAAAAACTTTCTTCTAAACATTCTTTTAGTAATTTGACAATTTAAATTTTTTATTCAATAAATTTATATTCAAATATGTTTTATCATATGGTGTGAGAAATGATGTTCTTTTTAAAAAAAATGTATATCCTCTTCCCCTACTACTGTTTGTTAAAAAGAATATTCTTCTCCCATAAACATACTTTGTTATATCTGCAAAAAAATTGACCAAGAAAATGAAAATGTACATCTAGACTCTACTTTGTAGTGTTCATATTTAAGACTATCCATTTGACATTTCCACACAGTTGAATGCCATAGTTTTAGGTTTATTAAAATAAGGGCGCATAAATACTAAAGCTTTTTCTTTCCTAAAAAATGCCATTCCATATTGCTTCAATCATTGTGTAAATATTAGAATCAGCTTATTAATTCCTACACATTTTTCTTATGGAATTTTGACTGAATTTTCTTTGAACAGATACTAATATCCACGGATAGATTTATAGACATTCTTATCATAAATATATAACTCTTAAGTATTTTTAGGAACTTATTAGATTTTAAAGTAAAAACAAATTCCATGATCATTCAGGCAAAAATATACGAACTTATATATTGAGAATAAAAAGCATTTCAGCATCACCCTTCTCAACAAAACAGTGCAAAGCAAGAGTGGAAAAATGTTATTAAGAGGTTGAAGAAAAGACATGATAAGCCAAATGTTTTGTATATGAAATTCTTTTCGTCAAATATTCAAGTACTGGAAAGCAATTTCAAATTATTATTATTATCATTGTTATTACTACTGTTTTGGAGGGACAGTGAGAGAAAGAGAGAGAGAGATCTAATCTGTGGGGAGATGCCTACGACATCAAGGACTGGGCCACAGCAAAACCAGAAGAAAACTCTTTCCAAGTTTCCCACATGGGTGTCAGGAATGCAATTACTGATAGGAATCAAGTTTGTAAGATAGATCTGTATGCAGTATGAAATTTAGAAGCAACAAGGTAACAACAGGGATCAATTTTTAGAAATTATAGAGTGAGAAAAAACTTTCAATTAATGTATAGTGACAGTCTCTCTAAATTAAGTAACCTTTAAGCTATTTCCGGATTACTTATAATACCTAATCCAATGCAAATATTGTGTAAATAATTGTTATACTCTATTGTTTAGCAGAATAATAATAAGAAAAAATCTACCTTCTTAGTAGAGACACAATTCTTTTTTCAAATATCTTTGATCTGTACTTGCAGGAATTCATGGATATGGAACTCTTAGATATGGAGAGCCAAATGTATTTCTGCAACGTTTCAATATTCTTTTTATTTCTGAGGTATTAACATTGATTTATTTCCTAATTCAGTGGTTATAGCTTTTGTTGGACAATTGTATCTTCACTATTCAATCTTTTGGCCAACCATTTCCACAGGCTAGATAATGTAGGCACACAGATACATTGCCCAAGGCCAGTTATTTCCTAAGAACTTTAACTTAAAATAGATACCCATCAATAAATTAGTATTTTTTCCTTAAATATAATTAAACCTATTAGTCGTAATTGGTTTTCACCACTCACAGAAAATACTGAATTCAGTTTATAGCACTCATTTATGCCCGTCATTAACAATTAATGTATTTGTTTTATAAAACCACAATTAAATGATAGCTACATAATTATTTTTAAAAGCTACAATGGAGTTTATTGCATATGAATGTGATTAAATATATTCAAACTATATATTAAGTCAACATCACAATGGAAATACGATAGCTTTAATAAATGCACTAAAATCAACATCTAACTTTAGAGTTTCATACAAGAGGCAGTTATATCAGTCTGCTATGATTTATGATTTGCTCTTACTGCTTATTGCTCAGCAATTGATTAGATCCAGATGTTTAAAATTCTCTACCCCCTTTTTAAATTTCAAATTTAGTTGGAATTTTTGTCTTATGACCATTTTAAAGGAAATAAGTAATTTTCTTTGAAGAGAATAATATATATCAGAAAACTAGAGCTGTCTTCTGAGATTCTCTTACATTCATGATCAGTATGCCTGTAGGAGGTTTTGCTAACAGTTGACAATACCCTGAACAGCAATTGCACACAATCATAATCCAAACCATCTTTGGTTAATGGTTCTTTCCTTTGAAACTACATTCATGCAATTCTTGTAAGAGCTATTATAAATGTTTAAACATTTTTATCCAGCTAGCAAGTGGGAAAATTCAGCAATCATGACTTAACTTTAAATTACATTTTCTTTGAACATATGTAACAGAATATACAACAAAGTTTAAAATGGCTATTTTTTCTCTTCTCTTACCTATCATCTGTCAATAATCTATCTCAAATAAAATAATTTATTGAATTTAATAATGCAAAATGTGAATATAGGCAGAGAAAACAATGGATATGAAAGATAAAAGAGTGAACACACTTACCAAGAGAGATCAAGAGATTTGACAGCTCATAAAATATTTTATTATGGCTATGAACTGAATAAACCTTTTGAATTTAATTTTAGTGTATTCTCAAGCCATTTTCACTTTAGGAGGAATACACACACTGAAGTGTTCTAATGATAATGGTAAAATTTAGAAAAATGTACAAAAATAAATTCAAAAAAGTTTTATTTTAAATGTTCATGGATTTTATAAGACACAACATAGACATTTTGCTTTCTTTCTTATCAAAAAAAGCAGAATATTTTGCCTAGTAACAGAGAAAAGAAATGAACACCAAAAATAAATGAATAAACTACTCTTGCCAAAACAACTCTGCTAGAATATTCAAATTATAATACTCCCTAGAGTGATTTTAAATACTAATATAAAGACAAAAATAAGATTTTTATTATAATATTCTTCTGTTATACATCTGTATGGTTTAGATATTAAGATAATTCTGGAATTCTGGCCCAATAAAATTAGTTGAAAATGAAGTTTTCATTTATCTATTATTTTCAAAAAAAGTATGTAACTGCATTTTTTTTTTTTTTGGTTGAAAGGGAAGGAGGGAGGGAGAAAGGGAGGAAGAGAGAGAGAGAGAGAGAGAAAGAGTTTCCATATGCTAGTTCATTCCACAAAAGTTCACAACATGTTCAGGTGGAAAGCAGGCAGGAATCAATAACTATCAGATCTCCTACACAGGTAGCAGGAACTCAAGTACTTGAGCCATCATCCACTGTGTCCCAAGCACATTAGCAAGGGATTGGAAATGGAGGTGCTGTGATATGAACCATCACTCAGATGCTACCCCGCAGAGGGACTCCAGGTGGGTATTTTTAAATTAAATTAATTCTCAAATATTTATAAATTATCAAAATTGTCTTTATTTTTATCAAAATGTGTATATATCTTAAATACAATATTAACCTAAAACATGAATTCTGCCTACCATTTACTCCAGTTATTCCATTCTTATAAAAAAAAGTCAGTTAAAAGGGAATCATTAAAGGAATACTACAAAAAATAAAAAGTTAAAGTAGCTGAATGAAGGATTCCCAGGGATATACACATATTAAAAGATCTGAGCACTTAACCAAACATATACTATGCAGAAAATAGTAATAAGAGTGACAAGCAGTTGATCTAGACTCCCACACCTCACATCAAAGTACCTGGATTCGATGCCCAGCCACAGCTCCTGTTTCTAGCTTTCTGCCAGTGCAGACCCTGCGAAGTCTTAAGTGCTGGTTCAAATAGTTGGATCCCTGCTGCCGACTTGGAAGCCTGGACGGGGTTCCTATCTTGCTTTGGCCCAGGTCCCGCCCCCAGTTTTTGCAGGCATTTGGGAGTGAACTAGTAGGTAGGAGCTCTCTCTCTCCCTTTCTCCCTCTCCTTCTTTCTCTCTTTCTCTAATAAAACCATAAATAAAAATATATAGAGCTTACAATTTAATAATAATAATAATAATACAACCACATTCTAAAAATGTAGAATTTAAAGAGCTATATCAAATAACAGAAATGCAATGAGTAAGATAAAGAAATGCGACAGAAGATGACAGAGTTAGAGAAAGGTGGGGGTATATATACAATGAAAGCATCTGCCAATAAAGGTGATGAAACCAATGAAAGTCTTCAGAGGACAGTACTAATAAAGTGAGAAAATATACTGAGCCCTAGAGTCACTCTGAGGAGCAATGGCAAACTTGCAAGACCTTCAAAAATGGTAGATGTTTGCCTCTGAAAACGTGACCAAAGCAATGGAAGGAATAATATGAAGCAGCTTGTACAATACACAGAATAATAACCCTCCAGAAGTGCCCATGCTGTTACCCCCAGACCCAGTGAATATATTATGTTACATGGAAAAAGGACTTCATAAATGCATTCAGGTAATGGACGTGAAAGAAGAAATTTCTTTGAACATCTAGCTGAGTCTAATAGAATCATGTTAGTTCTTAAAAGCAGAGGATCTGTTTAGGCTGTGGGTAGAGAGAAATTTGAAGGCCGAAAAAGGATCAGAAAGACATGAACACTGACTTTGGCGATGAAGGTAAGAATCCTGAGTCAATTACTTAAGGGATCTTCTAGAAGTTGTAAAGAGCATGGCCTCTGGAGAGCAGTGCACTCTTGCTGACAACTTGAGTTTTACTTAGTAAGAAGACATCCGGCTTATGACCCTACTGTTTGTTTGTTATTATTTTGTTTGAAATGCTATAAGGAAGGAGGGAGGGAGGAGGAGAGAGAGAGTGAGAGGGAGAGAGAGAGAGAGAGAGAGAGAGAGAGAGAGAAAGTTTATCCACTGGTTTACTCCCCAAGTGTCTGTAACTGGTACGGTTGGTACAGGCTCAAGGGCTAAAGCCAGGATCCCAGATCTCAAGCTCAATCTCCCACACAGGTGCCATTGATCCAGATATTTGGGCTGTCACTTGGTCCCTCCTGGAGTGCATACCTCCCAGCGTGCGCACTGATGGAAAGTGATGTTGAGACTGTAGCTAGGCACTCCAATGTGGGTTGTAGGCATCTAGAGGACAGCTTAACCACAGCATAATAAATGCCATCCCCCAATTTATTAATTTAAGATAACAATGCATACTGTGTTAACCTGTTAACACAGTAACCAGTAATTCACATGATGGTGACATAAAACCAACACTAATGCAGAGAACAATGCTTTCAAGTAAACCGAAATATTGACAGAAAGCATATTCTTACCTAACTTGAAAAATAAACAATTCAGAAATTAAAGAAAAAATCAAATCTATTGATTAAAACGCTATACCATATCATAGGAAAATGTGATGCAGAAAAATCAACTCTGGTTGTATCTTTGTAAATTTTCTCCATGTCAAAGAAAAGAAAATAATCCTTCATGAATGTAGTTAAAATGCCATGACTTGAAATAGAAACCTGAGTTAGGCCCCGAACTTTGAAAAATACTGTCATTTGTAGGATTGAAAGGGAATCCTAATACCAAATTCTCACAGAATGAAAGTGGTAGCTAAATGGGCAGACCAGAGAGAAGAGCTACTGCCAGTTTCTTTGATCTTATGGTTAGTCCTACCATCCCTAAAGGCATTTTCTCACTTACAGGGCCCAAATGGAATCATTCATAATCTGCTCTTTCAGGTTTCAAGAGGAAAGGAAGAGGAAATAGAGAGCAAGCATCTGCCTTTTATAGATGTGTTTCCCAGAAGACCCACGTCCCCATTCTGCCATTGTAGTGAGCAGAATATAGAAGTTACCACTGTCAGTGAATCAAAGGGAGACTTAGAGTGTATCAGTGCTGTGTTGTATGGATGAATTTGAAAATTGGGGAATCAAGTAAAAAAAATTAAATAAAATAAGAACCAAAACAAGCCAAATGTTAGGAATCTATAGAAATTTTCTTTTATACTAAAATTTTACATATGTCATGATCACTAATCTGAATATTTTTTAACTTGTGAATCTACCTGATTATCTGTGTGCTTATGGGAGACACTGTCCTTTATCACTAGTCAAGATACTATTTTTTTATTTCCTAGTGGTTGATCCACTGAAAGACAAATCATCCGCCTCACTCAATATAAACTGAGGGGAAAAATGTGAAGAATTACAAGAAGCATACCTCAACCCATATTTCATAGAAGTTATCAACTGCTACTAGAAGAGATTGTGAGCTCTGTTCCCTCTGTGAGTAAATTGCCATGACTGTCACATCTGGCACCCTCTAATCCTTCTGGAATTCTCTTGTCCATTTTCATACGTAGCTCCTGGCTATATATGTAACAGGATCTTTCCTAATCACATCCTCCTTGACCATCTGAAATGTGCACTGCGGTCCATAGATTAAGTCCCTTATGTATCTGTGGGAGTGCAGAGTGCCTCAGAGGAATTTGGTATGTATGCCTCCCATGAATTGAGCACTAGCAGATCACATTTGGTCACCATTTGTAGGAGAGGTTTTTATCACACTCGGGAGAGCAGCACCATTCATTTCTTTGCTGCTGAATTGGCTGCCACTGTCTGGCACTGGAAGGCTCTTGAAAAAGACACCGAATGACAACCTGATATTCTGATACTTGGGCGACAGAAGTCCTGGGCTTTTCCAGCTCTGAGGACCAATATTGCCAGAAGTTCCATCAACTTAAGTTGTGGGCCATGTGCATTGACATTTTTCTAGGGAAGAACTGAATTCCCTTGCATTTGTATCTCTACTTGCAAATGGATGTTTTTCTTTCTATTTTTTATTGGCCTTACCCAGTCATTTCTTTTGCATCATCCTTCTAGAAACAGCAAGGAGCATCATTTTGAATTTTTTCTAATCTTTTATAGAATTACATACTCATTAAGCACATATTCTGTCTTCTGCATTTTCACTGGGACATTTTTATTACTTGTACTGCAAAACAAAGATAACAAACTTTCTATCCTGCATAATATACACATAGATGAGAGTACTAGAAAATTGCATAGAAAACAGCAACAAAAAGTTAATGAGATAGGAATTGTGGTGCAGCAGGTGAAGCCACCAGTGAGACACCCACATCATATATTAAAGTGCGTGGAATAAAATCTGGCCCTGCTGCCAACCAGATCCCACTAATGTGCGCTCTGGGAAGCAGCCGATGATGCTAAGTATTGCGTCCCCATCAGCCACATGGGAGATTCAAGGATAAACCAAAGACTGATACTACCACTGTCCAATAATAAAAAAGGGCATACCTAGAGAAGAACATATAAATTGATGTAGAAATTTATATATATATATATATTATATATACATAATGAGAAATATTTTAATCACTTTAAAATTTTAGAAAACCATGAAAGTTTGAATTTTGGTGTTAACTGCATTTGCAAGAAAGATAAACATGATTTCATCAACCATTATTGCTAGAATATGGTTTTATATAAGTATTTTCTAAACAGAGCAAGCTTATTTTTAGATGACTATGGCAATAATCCAGATACAAAATAATATCAGCCATCCTATAAGTGGAACTTCCAAAAGATCATAAAAAGTGAAATTGAAGACAGGTATATTTTTGGGCAAAACACAATATGAAGTTTGCGTATTTTTTTCATAGTGCGTATTTTCCATGAACTTTTTCATGTTGAAATGGCAATTCAGGGGCTGACGCTATGGCGCAGTAGATTAATCCTTGCCTGCATTGCCAGAATGTCATATGGAGACCATTTCCAGTCCTGGCTGCTCCTCTTATCTAGTTCTCTGCTATGGCCTGGGAAAGCAGAAGAAGATGTCCCAAGTGCTTGGGCCCCTGCCTCCTTGGGGAGACCTGGAGGAAGCTCCTGGCTCCCAACATCGGATCTGCCCAGCTCCTGCTATTGTGGCCATTTGGGGAGTGCACAATTAAATGAAAGACCTTTCTGGCCATCTCTCCCTCTCACTGTCTGTAACTCTACTATTCAAATAAAGAAATAAAATCTTTAAAAAGTGACAATTCATCATCATACCTAAAATTTCTAAAACATATAAAAAACTGTATAATATGCTCTCTATGCATATTTCAAAGACGGCCTGATCTTTTCCTACATGATCTCATGCACCTAATATCATAACCAAAATAGTGTGTGTTGACATTTTCATTGCTTGAGAACCCTGTGTCTTCTCAAATACTGAAGCACTAATCCCGAAAGTCACTGTATTTGCAGAAGAAAGTAATGAAGGTTAAAGGAGGTCATATGTGGGATCTGAGGAGAAAGGTGCAAATCACGATCCAATGGGAATAGTGTTCTTGAAAGAAAAGATGCCAGGTGGCTGGCTCCATCTCTCCTTGTGCAGGAGCCAAGGAAAGGAAAGATGAGAACACACAGGGCACTGCCAAGTGTTCGTTTAGAACTGAAGCAGACAAAAATTATTTTTTGGTCTAAAAACTTTGCAGTTTTCAAAACATTTATGCAAAATGTGTATTAAGAAAAAAGTATGCAATAATTTCAAGAGTGGTTTATGCCAAATCAACTTATCTTTTAACTACATTCTTCCACAAACATTTGGAAATGTTCCGTAGTGAGACGACTGGCACCTACAAGCTGAAGAGAGCCTCCTCAATAACGGCCTCGTTAGCTTGGACTTCCAGCCTCCAGAACTGTGAGCAAACAACTTTGTATGTACTAAGTCACTCAGTCTGTTGCATTTTGTTGTGGCAGCCTGACCTAAGACAGGCATTTATGGTATTGTCTGTCTTCAGTATATCACCTAAGTTAGTTGAAAACAACAGATTGGTTCTCTAACAACCAGATACATGACGGAACTGTAGAAAATTAAGCAAATGTTATTGAGGTTTTTGAATTTAAGTGTGAAAGAAAAAAAAGCATAAACATCTTTTATATGCTGCCTAAAAGTTCCCACTGCAAATCTCAATAAATTCTTAGGAACTGCTAATATATACTCTTTCAATGCTCAAGTGGTGAGTGCTCTAGTAAATAATTCACATATTAAATAGCTTTCTGCAGTATTTACATATGTACATAAAACACCTATGTGTAAACTTGAAGATAACATTTGCTTGTACTTAACTTTTAATTTGAGCAACACTAGGCATATTTCATTAAATTCTGCCAATGAATCTCTAATATGATATAAAACCCTAGGTAATTTAAATGCTCATATATCTATATTCTTAATGTATATTCAGTTTGAAAATCCAGAGACAGAAAATTATTCTTTGGAGATTGCAAGATATGCCAAGATTTTGATGAATATTAATTGTTTTGTTTTAAAGCAACAACAAAATATTCCAGTACCTGTAAACCAGTTTCTTTTGTCTATTAATAGGACAGTACATAAATCTTAAGTTTGTGATTAATGATATTTACTGGCTTTTCTTTAATATGATGGGACCACACATACCAACCGACTTCTCTATTTTGAACATTCTAAACTCATCATAGTAATCCAAATCTGATCCATGTATATTCCCATTAGAATGTAATAAAGTTAATGTGATATAAAGTGTTGTCTATATTGCTTGCATTTCTTTCCTTTCCCTAACCCCCCTCCCCTGTTTAAAAGCATTTATTCCAGAATTCATCAGTACTGAAATTCAGCCTGATAACATAGAATATCTCCACAATGTTATAAAAGTAAAGAGGTATAAATATCATTATCCTGCTTTATGAGGTAATGAGTTGATTTCTACTAAATGAACATAAAGGCAAGACAATAAAACTAAGAATAAATGCTCAGAAAAATAATTCTGTCTATTATTTCACTGTCCTTACTCAGGAAATTTCTATTCTGGAAAGGACTTCTTTAGAGGTAGGCTTTGATGAGAACAAAGAGGGCTCATGCATGATTTATAAATATAATTAAGAAATATCTCCTGTGACAAAATGGCCATTCCCTTCAAAGAATTTTCACTACCTCTAAGAACTTTAAGGCTCATCCCAACTTCCCCTTTAATTCTTTTATCCTCAACTCTTGCCATAACTTTAAAGAAATAGGGCTTGACTCACTGAGGTTAGGGGGGAATCAATTTACCTTCTCTTCTCAGCTTAATAAACACAGAAATTCTAATCACAGCTTCTAGGTTTATTGCTTAGTCTTGAATTTGAGAACACAATGAACCAATGCTTTCCGTAGGTATAATTATGATATATATAATGATTAACACACTGCATTAAATTCTTAGATGTTTCCTAGTAACTGAAGATAAAACACAGGAGAAGGACTAAAACAAGCAAATAAAAATCCCAGCTTTTATTTCTAGGATTTGAAGGGATGCTGAGAGAGCTAGTTTTTTTTAATATAGTTATTATATTAAAGTTATAGAGAAAAATAATGCAAAGCCAAAGTAAAGATTTCTGAGAGTGAATTCCAACTCCGCATTGGCTGTCCAGTGAAAAATTCACATTTATTATACGAGTAGGTGCAATCTTTCCCTTCCCTGTGTTTCAGCTCCTTTCACTGATCCTTCACTACAATAACTAAGTTCCAGAAATTATTAGACAGCAACAAGGGCTGTAATCCATTGATTCACTAACATTTTTCCAATTTTATTTTTTTACACTTTATGTACTGTTTTCTGTGCTCACAAAATTCGTATTTCAGGAAAACCATGGTATGTTTCCTTTTAATAATCTATCAACTATTGTGCTGCTTTTTAAAGTGTACAACTATTGTGTACTTTTTAAAATTCAACCCACTTGCTACCCTTTTTAAGAACCTATTCAGCTGCAAGTGACTTGAGAAAACTCACACACATCTACACATACTTGCTGGCACACAACCATCTGTGCCAGTGGTCACACAAACAATTTATGAACATGGCCACAAATAGGTTCTTTACCATGATTAACGAGTATGCTCATTTTAATCTATTTCTTTGAAGATATGTCACAAGAATCTACCTGCATGCAAACAAAAATATAACAATAAAAAATATAGATCTACATAAGTGCTATATATGCCTATAATATCTTGTTCATAAACTCCCTTTAAAATTCATATCACTCACATTATCTATCTACTCACTGTGTATTTTATTGATTTCCCAATAGAGTGGCATTATTTTGTTTCTGTATGTAGATAAGAATACTTATTGATTCAATATGATATTTAAAATGTCTTATGTGTTCAGAAATGATATTCAAGTTATACATATGTATTAGTTGATGGCATAAGATATTTGGTGTTGTCTTATGATTGCAAGCCTTCATTATGTATCTGTGGAGCTTAAATTCAAACTTTTGTTTAAGTCCTGACACATTTTGTTAGTGAGCATTGTTTTATTTGAGTTTTAAAGTCAAGAAATGATCACATCCACCAATGAAGTCTCTTTAAAGTTTTGAAATAAGCTTCTTATGTAATAAAATATATTCATTTTTCTGAAGTTATAATAGAAGCAAAAGAATTCAGAAGGCAAGATTGTTCTTCTCATTTATAACCATGACATTATTTAAAGGAAAACATAAGGCACATCTTTAATCTACTTTTTAGGGAAGAGATCGTAAATCAAAACAATGCTACATATGTAATTTTGATGGCTTAAGAGTGGGATTAATACCTAGTGGAGCATTTTATGTTTGCACATTTAGCATATCACTTGAGCTACAAGAAAATTTCGTTTAATACATCAGTTACTTAACCTGACAACTTTAAAATGTTTTGAGCTAAAGCAGTAACTTCCAGTCACACTGAAGAATGAAGAACCAACTACAAATGGATCAAATATATAGTTCATTAGTCACATGTGCCTGTATGCAATCAGGCTTAGGCCTGAACATGTTTGTTTACAGTACATGAGAGATAATTGATTCTATGTCAATGTCTCACTTAACAGTTGTCCAGTATAGCTTTCTTTGGATA
Organism: Sylvilagus floridanus; assembly: GCA_949820135.1. Lineage (NCBI taxonomy): Eukaryota > Metazoa > Chordata > Mammalia > Lagomorpha > Leporidae > Sylvilagus > Sylvilagus floridanus. Next base: position 83,122,424 of record OX463246.1, on the reverse strand, counting down.
ATAAGCATATTAATTACTCAAGATTGATCTAAGTTTATTTACTTACGTAAAGAAAAAGAATGTCCTTATGGGACGGTCAGTTGGTTCTTTGGAAAGAAGAAGCCCATTTATATACTAAGATGACAAATATTTGAAAAAGATTAACTAATGGTGAAAATAAGAGACTGATGTTAACATTTCTAAGTTAATTGAAGAAAATCGTGAATTTTCTGCTGTGCACACTGACCATAAATCTTGAGGGAGATTGGTCTGTACTATTGGCTTGAAATTTCCAACATGAGATTCCTCCTCTATCTTTATGGACAGTCCAGGTTTCCCTAACCTTCGTTTCTTGCTTCAAATAAAGAAGCAGTGGAGTTTAGAACTCCACCAGCATAGATGCAAAGACCAGAGTCCCTAACATAGTTTCCCACCTCTATTGCACTGGACAAGCTCCTGAAGTCCTAAGCAACTCAGTTACTTCCCTTGTAAAATGGACCTAATAGGAACACCTAATTTAAATAATTTTGTTTACATATTAAGCTTGTACTTGAAAACAACATAATAATTCCAGAAAAGAGGGAAGCATTTTTAACAATGCTATTCTGGGGATTGGGTATTTGACCTATGTGTTAAGATTCCCACATCCTATATCTGAGTTTCTATATTTTAATCCTGGCCCAAATTTCCTGCCAGTGCAGGCAGGCACTGGGAAACAGAGTGATAGCGCAAGTATTTAGGTTACTGGACTGAAATTCTCAGGTTCTGATTTGAGAGTTTAGGCTACTTTGGGCATTTGGAGAGTGAGCCAGTGGAAGGGAACTCTCTGTACCTTTCAAATTCATAAACAAACACTCATGGACCTGCACTGTGGCGCAGGGGGTTAAAGCCCCTGGCCTGAAGTGCTGGCATCCCATATGGTAGCCGGTTCTAATCCCGGATGCTCCTCTTCTAATCTAGTTCTCTGCTATGGCCTGGGAAAAGCAGTAGAAGATGGCCCAAGTGCTTGGGCCCCTGCATCCACGTGGGAGACCCGGAAGAAGCTCCTGGCTCCTGGCTTCAGATCAGGGCAGCTCCAGCCATTGCGGCCATCTGGGGAATGAACCAGCAGATGGAAGACCTCTCTTTCTGTCTCTACCTCTCTCTGTAACTCTGTCATTCAAGTAAATAAAAATCTTAAACAAACAATCACTCATTAAAAAAGTGTACTGAATACTATTATTTAGTACTTTCTTAGACAAGCCATCTCCAGAGAGATATTCTGGTAATGTTCTGAAACAACAAGTATCCACCTACTTTGCATATTGTTTTTCAGTGCAAACAACTTTCTAAGGGATCTTCAGTCAGCAGCTGCATCTGTGTGGTGTGGCACCTGTATATGAGCTCAGAATTGAGAAAGCTTTGAGACACATTCAGAACTCAGGATTTCGTCAGTATATTGTGACTTCAGCCAGGGACGAGAAAAAATGATTTCCTCCACCTCAAGCATATTTATTTAAAGAATATCATAAACAAACAATCTCTGAAGTTAATAAATGAGTTCATGTTCCAGAAGCCAGGGAGAACGACAACTAGACTACAAATGTGACCATCAGTGGGGACTCCAAGCAGATACAGTTCCAGGTGCAGTCCTGTAATACCACCCAAATAAAATTTATGGGTTATTACTGCCTTAAAAATACACCTGTGTGATGTAAATGGAGAACACTTTACTTTGCTTTGTTTTGGGACAGGGTCTCCAAGGGAGAAGTTGCCCTGAAAATGGAAAATTCTAATAAATGTGAAATTACTGTTGTGAATATATTCATGTATATTTAATTAGTACACTGCAGTGATTCAAACTCAGAAACCAACTTGCTACCAAATAAAAAATGGAGACATTGAATATGAGCACAAATTTTCTCTTACGTAAAGATGAGATCATTCTTAGGAAGAAATTTTTATAATAGAGAATTTGGTTCAAAGTAGAACTTGCTTTGAATATAATTAAAAATTAGATTTGCTGAAGTCTTATTCAAGGTGATATAGACATTAGTTGTTTGACATTGATTGAATTAAGTTGATGCCTACATTTGATACAAGCTGATCCACGTACTTGTTTAAGGTAATTAGATTGGAGTAGTCACATGGGCACATAGTTAAAATATGTGAAGCTAGAAAAACTGGGAATTAAAAAAATTGAAGAAATAAACATTACTTTAAAGAGAAAAATATATTCATTGATACTATTTCTCAAAAGTACTTCTGGATGTAAATTCATTAGTAAGTTTGATATTCAAATTATTTTTCTATTCATTTGTTGGAAACTTCCTTAAATAATTAAACATAAACTTGTACAATTTACAAAGATTAAGCTGTACAGTATTTTCATAGTTCAAAAACTCAAATGTATAAATCATAGTATTAATACATTATTGAATATTATGTAGGAAAATATGCAAATAATAATCTGGGACAGTTAATGCCCATATACAACTGCATATTACAATTGAGTTAGTTAATTTATGCTTAAATAAACACTCCTTTGGCTATCTGGACACCTACTTCCAATTTTTTTTTTTGCCAAAATTTTCACAATTTATTAAACAACATATTGTAAATATCTGATTCATCAGAAACACTTGATAATGATAACAAATATGTGTGGTACATATATATACATATATATGAATATATAGAAAATATTTAAAGTTATCATGTTAGAATTATAATTCTCAACAATTTAAGTGCAACAAATAGGCTTGCACACATCAAAGCATGAACAAATTAGTGAGGCTTAGACTATTAGTCATAATTCTCCACATTAGATGCATTTTTTAACTTCTTTCCCAGATATTGCTCCTTTTTCATTGTCTTCTCATTTTATTGTTTAAATAAATACAGTATATTTTATGACAATAGGGAAAACATTTCTAGGATTGGTAATTTTAGAAACTGCCTATTTAGTTATTATACTTCAAAATGTTATATTATGTGCTGATAAATAGTTTCCCATTTTAGATGCTTCTTGAAATACTTGAATCGATAATGTAATACATTTTATGATTAGGTTTTCCTGAACTTCTATTATTTAAATATTAGAAATAATCCACTTCTCGATGAAAGTCCATGTTCAGATTAGTACATTTTACTCATTATCTCTCCATAAGTATAAAAGTAGAATGGATCAGATAACAGGTAAAGGCAAAAAAGCAAAGTGTGGCGGAAGGGGAACCTCTCTCAATTTAAGAAGTTGAAATATTTTCTTTTGCCAAAGCCAACCTTTTTTTTTTCTGCATTATTTTAATTAATTAAAATAAATTAATTAAATTGTTTTAAAGATTTACTTTTAGTTATCTGAAAGGCAAATTTACAGAAAAAGAGAGAGATAAAGAATATTCTGTCCACTGGTTCAGTCCCAGAATGGTCACAAAGGCCAGGACTGCCAGACTGAAGCCAGGAGCCAGGAACTTCTTCCAGGTCTCCCTAATGGATGCGGAGGTGGAAATACATGGACCATCTTCCACTGCTTTCCTAGGTGCATTAGCAGGGAGCTGGATCAGAAATGGAGAAGCAGGGCCTCAAACTGGTGCCCTTATGAGGTGCTAGAGTGGCAGATGATGGCTTTACATACCATGCCACAACACTGGAGCCATTTTTAATTTTTTTAAATTTATTTATATAAAGGGAGCAGATCCGTATTTCATATATGCAATTTTAAGATCATAATGATACATCCTACCCCCTTCCACCTCTCACCCCTAATCCTTCTCCCCCTTACTTCCTTATTTTTCTTTTAATATTTGTGATTTCCCCTATGATCTCAAGCTTAATCCTCCACTAAAGAAATCCACAAATAGTAAGTAGAAAAACCACTGTTCCTCAAGAGTATAGACAATGACTATAAATAATAATCAAATTTCAAGGTGTCAATTTCATTCATGCTGCTTTTTTTTTAAGTATTTTATACATTAGTTTCCACGAATCAGAGAAAATATGACATTTGTCATTGGGACTGGCTTATTTCACTTTATCTGGCGTGTTCTGCATCTACTACAGATTCTGAAGCAGCTGTGGTCATGTTTATCCAGTGTCCTGGCTTGCAGAACCATCTACATGACACAATTCTTGACAATGAAACAAAAGCAGTCTTGGCTGAAGTCACCCTTCCATCCACTATACAATTCCAATTACGTCAATCATCTCAAGACCATGAAAGAAAGATTAAGAGAATCACTCAGGTACTAAATAGGCCCTAAGATCAAACTGTTAAATCAGAATTCAGCAGATAGTGCCTCCTGGCTTTTTTGCTTTTTTTTTTTTTTTTTTTTTTTTTTTAATGTCAGTAAATGTGTGTGTGTGTATTTTGTCATACTTTAACTTTTTATTATAAAATGACATATTCCACAGTAATATATTTGCTTCACTTAATGTTCTCAATTATGAAGTTGAAGCCTCTCGTTTTCAAAAGAAGATGTAAAATATTATGGATATGAAATAACTTGGCGATGATTAGATCACTTAAGTTGGGTGAGCTGGGATTGGAGTCAAGGTTTGTCTGTCTCCAAACTTTGTCTTCTTATCCTTTCTGCAACTGCTGAAACCCAAGGTGCAGAAGACAAGCTAAGAAGCAACTGTGTGACTGAGTTTTGTAGGTGAACTTAGTCTGCTCTGTTCCTTTCTCTTCTGACATCTTGTATTTGTCGCCCTGAAAGAACAAGAATAATATTGGATGGTGGGAGGAAAGAAGCACAAGAGGTATTTATCACCCTTTTCCTTCCCTGCATGGCCCTTGTTTTACGTTTTAGCTCCCACCGAAGGCAATAGTTCTTGCATCTATCGCTCTTGCTGTTTCCTAAAACTTACTCTTCCTTTTGGTCCCTCAGATCTGGCAGTAGTGACAGTTTGCAAACACTTCTAGCTTTTGTGCGTTTTTAAACTTTTGTAGTTTCCCTTAACACTGTCAAAATGTGTAATGCACTCCATCCACCAAGCCTGATGGCAACATACTCTCTGTCCTCTGACAGACTTATAAATGATAAAACCAACCAGGATACCATATGCTATGTTCTGTTCTTCTTACCTTTGGTAATCAAATCATGAGAATTATGTACGCTGTATAAAATATCATTTAAATGTGTCTGACTTTACTGTAGACATATATCTATATAAAAACAGGAGACTAAACATAGTCAGTGGCCACCTATAAAGTAAATAAATGATAGAGTGGGTGGGAGCAGAAGTAGATAGTCAATTTATTAAACTGTGACTTTGTGTTTTAAAATACATAAAACAATTATTTAATCAAAACAAATCAAATAAAATTTGCAGATTATTATCATCAGTAAGATAGCACTCATTACGAAGACTGATCTCTGTTTTGTCTTAAATAATAAAACCAATATTACTTTAAAAATTTTTGTATGGGTTTCCTACTTAATATTCTCTAATATTTTGGAAGAGTAAGGCTTCTCACAATATTAGTGAGTTGAAACAAAAATGTAATGAAAGATAGAATTTCAGTGCAATAATACATGGAAGGAGAAAAGATTATGATATTTCTCTATTTTGACTTATTTTTCACTCTATTTTCAAGCCAAGAATGTCTTTATGATTTCTCAAGAAAACCTCCTGGAAAAAAACATCTGTAAAACACTAGGCTGGTGTTCTGAGCTTTTATGTGGAATGAATGATACATGATCTAAGTATAACGTTGTTTTGCACAGGATAAGGGCACTGGGAGGAATCTAATTCTTGCCAGGCTATGCATATGTACTACAAACAAAGCAGATGATACCCACTGGCACTCAGTGATGCAGGCATCTATGATTATGGGACACTCAGCTATCTACGTGATGAATCTAGGAAACATCCAATGCCATACGCTCTAACACCATATTTACATAGTTAATTTATGGCATAAGTTCCTGGGAGTTATTTACTTTCTTTAGTACCAAATACAGAAAAGTGACAATATTATGACAGATCCACTTACTTTTATTGATGAATAATTTTTAAAAATGTTCATTCAGGATAAGAAGTTTGGCTTAGCAGTTAAGACTGCTTGTTAAGAGGTGCACATTCCAAATCAGAGCCCTGGATTTGATTCCTGGTTCTGCTCCTAAGTCCAGCTTCCTGCTAATGTGCATATTTGGATGATGGCCTAGGTAACTGAGTCATTGCCACCCACGTGGGAGACCCAGATTGAATTTCTGGTCCTGGCCTGAGCTTGGCTCAGTCCTTGCTGGTGTAGTCATTTGGGGAATGAACAAGAGGATGGGAGATCTCTCTCTGCTTCTCCTGTAAGGAGCATTCTTGTTTTCTTAAGTATATTTTAAAATCATTTTGAAGGCAGAGAGAGAGAGAGAACAACATATAGAGGGTATTAGAGGGTATCTTCCACTCACCGGTTCATTCCCCACATGTTTGTAAGAGCTTAGGCAGGGCCACGTAGAAGCCAGGAGCCCAGAACACAACCCAAGGCTCTTATATGGGTTACAGAGATTCATATAGGTTGCAGAGATATCACCTGCTGGCTCCCAAGATAGGAAAGAGCAGGGAACTCAACTGGACATGTAACAGCAAGAATTGTTTGGCCGGCACTGCGGCTCACTAGGCTAATCCTCAGCCTGCGGTGCCGGCACACCGGATTCTAGTCCCAGTTGGGGAGCCAGATTCTGTCCCGGTCGCTCCTCTTCCAGTCCAGCTCTCTGCTGTGGCCCAGGAGTGCAGTGGAGGATGGCCCAAATCCTTGGGCCCTGCACCTGCATGGGAGACCAGGAGAAGCACCTGGTTTCTAGCTTTGGATCAGTGCAATGCGACCACAGCGGCCATTGAGGGGTGAACCAACGGAAAAGGAAGACCTTTCTCTTTGCCCCTATCTCTCACTGTCCACTCTGCCTGTCAAAAAATAAATAAATAAATAAATATAAAACAACAAGAATTGTAATCGAGTACTCAGATGTGGGATATGGGCCCTCTACAAAGGGTATATTAACCATTGTGTCATATGCTTGATCCCTAGAACTTTTAACACTCAGAGAAGCTGTTGTCGACTTCTCTCAATAAAGACATCACTGAATTGTACAGTAAAGAAATTCCAAGTCTATCATCTTTATATAAATACATATATTTATATATCCATATATATGTGTATGTATATGTGGTGAAATATGTACATATATATGTGTATGTGAAATGTATGTGTGTGTGTATATATATATATATGTATTTCAACTCAAGAAAGCTATATATTTTCAGGAAACAAGTTTAATTTTAAGAATCTGCCTCATTACTTTCTAAATTTTATTCTATCATGTAAATATTTTTTATAATTTGTATATCTTGATTTTCAGAGTCCAAATAAGGCAATATGTTCCCACTAGGGAACATCTCCAGGGATGTATGTGTAGCCTAGCAGTTGCATAGAGACAACAGCTGGGATCATCAATCAATAAGCAAGGGTGGATTTTCATGGCCATCACAAATTGATCTCACCAAGTTCCCTCAGTCAACAAACCCTCTTCTAATGATATACCTTTTTATAGATTTAGTGTGCTGCATTAGGTAGTATCTCACAATGTTTTTCTTCATCCAAAGTTATAAAATTCTGTCAGTGAGAAGCCTCATTAAAGTAGCCATTATGCTACCTACAAAATCTACGCATATTCAGCTGTCATAACACATATATACGGAACACGAATCCTAACACAGTTGTTCCTAAATCATTTTAAAAGTGGAAAAGTAAATAAGCATGGAAATGCCAGGTTTAGCAACTTATTTTTCTTGTTCCTACTTTCTTCCACATATGTCAAATATTTGATTGGAAAGTATAATTGAATAAAATTATTAAAGATAATGTGTTTATGACTTTGAAACAATTATGAATATTAAATAGTCATTAGAAAACTTTCATGCTTTATATGCCACTTTTAAGACTTGAAATGGGTTGGGTTGTTCCTGTCTTACATTATTTTTGAACAGTAACATCCTATATTATTGATAACATATTGTACTGAATTTTTTTCTAAAGAACTAGTAAGCATTCTAAATAGTTAATTTAGGGATTATAAACAAAATATTTATATTAAAGGCATCTTTAGGAAAAGTTGAACACAAAATAAAGGAAAAATTATCTGGTGTATGGCTGAACATTATTGCTTATCGGTAATATATAATTAAAACTATAAAGACACATCGTGAAATTGCAACAGATAATTGGGTCAGACTATCTATATTGAGATGTTGACCCCACAAATTTACATTTTAGTGACCAAAAGGAGGGTAGAGCTCTGTGCCTTAGTTTTTTATTTCTAAAGTGTGATATAATGGAAGATATCATTCTAAACTAAGTCCTGTTATCTTAACACTCGGTATAAAGTAATATTTTAGATCACATGGTATATGTGGACAAGTAACTCCACAGAATAATATTGATAATGTTATCTTGCATTTTTGTTAATTCAAATGGTAGTTTGTCTACTGCAATGAATGATATTTAAAAGCAAGTAGAAGGATGTTAATCTTTATCACTGTTTGTTAAATTTATAAGATTTTTATAATGCTATTATCTTAGAATAACTGGTAAGTAAATCCCTATAAGTATGGGAGTGTGGTGGAATGAATAACTCGGATTCTGATTTTGATTATGCTCTGCAGGAACAATCAATACCTACTGGTTCAATACAGAGAATAATCTATCAACTTGACCCACCTAGACATAGTCCCTGTTATGAGACTACAAACATTACTACTACTGCCAAACAGATATGGACAAAGGAGCATGGTATTAGATGAACGTAGTATAGTACCAACCTCATCATTGTGCAGTACCATCATTGCACTGGTATCATTGAAAGTGAGTGGACAAATAAAACATGTGTTTTTAACTCAGGAAGGGAGAACACCTTGAAAGTGCAGAGGCCAGCATTGTGCCGTAGCAGGTAAAGCCATTGCCTGTGATGCTGGCATCCTATATGGACAACCGTTCAAGTCCTGGCTGCTCCACTTCCAATCCAGCTCTCTACTAATGTGCCTTGGAAAGCAGCAGAAGATGGCCCAAGTGTTTGGGCCACTGCACCCATGTGGGGGACCTAGAAAAAGCTCCTGGCTCTAGAATTTGGCCTGATCCAATTTGGCCCGGGGTGGGGGTGAACCAGAGGATGGAAAACGCTCTCTAACTCTGGCTTGCAAATAAAAATAAATAAATCTATTTAAAAAAATGTGAAAGTGTAAAAATGTTTTTCGATGAAATATAAAGAAAGTCAAGAGGAGGAACCACTGGGATCATTGCAAAGACTGAATTGCAGAGATATGTGATGGCAATGATGGAATTTTGGGTCTTCATCATCTCGTGACCTTCTCAGATACACTTCTTTTCTTTTGATGGACTGCATGTTTAAGGATTGCTGCTGTACAGAGCCAATATGAGATATCCCTATGAGACCATTGTTTACATACCATAGAATTTGTCTTGTGTCTTCAAGGAGCCTTGGAGTAGATTATAGCATCTTTCCATGTGATTGAAAAAGGATTAGGTGTTGCATCATTAGCATGTTGATGGGAAGTTGTACAATTTTTACCAATAAAGTACTGTCATCTTGGAGACAGGAAGCAAAGGAGAGATCATGCCAATGTTGCTCCATTTGCTAAGTAGGCAATACTGCCAAAATTGGGTATCATGCCAGGGTGAATTAAATGAGGTAATAAATAGAAACTGATGGAGATTTTGGCCAATATTTACAGGGCTTTTTCAGAGAAACTGAATAATACTTGTCTTAGTCAATTTGTTCTGCTATATAACTACAGACTGAGTAGCTTTTTAAACACCAAAGAGTATTTCTCATAGTTCTGAAGGCTATGAAGGCCATGAACAATGTGCTAACAGATTCAGTGTCTGGTGAGGATTCATTTTCTGGTTCATAAATTGTACCTTCTGATTGTGTCCCCACGTGGTGGAAAGGGGAAACATCTCCTTGAGATCTCGTTGATAGAACACTAACCCCATTCCTTAGGGATGTGCCCTTTATGATCTCTACCTCCCAAGCCCTCTTGCCCCCTAATATTATCACATTTTAATTAAGTTTCAATGCAAGAATGTTAGGGGACACAAGCACTCGAGCATAACAATATGTCAAGCTACTTTTCTCAGGTTTAGTGCTGACAATGACTGTTGCTACAAGATGCTATCTAAACTATTCCATTTTCTAAAAAAGGAAAATAGGTCCTGTACATACTTAAAGTGTCTAATACAAATTGAAGTTGTGATGGAGAACTCCCTAAGTAAGTGCTACCCAGAGCTACTGTTTAGCTCATTCTCTCATGGTATTAGGATAATGTCAGAATGTTCCTCTTTTTTTACTGAACCTGGAGAAAAATATTACTTTAGAATCACATAGAGCAAAGACTGTTGAACATGTGCACACTCTGTCACTCCAAATTAAGGAACACATTGCTGAGACAGATGTACAGATATGATGAGAAGCATATTTTTGCCACCTGCCCGGTTTGTCACAACTTCAATCTTTCAACTCTACCAATTCCAAATATGAATGAAGTGACATTAAGGAAAGAGGCAATAGAATCTGGATTGGCTTGAAAAAAACATGGGCATGGAGACAGTTTAGTGGCCAAAGCCACTGACATCTGTCTTCTGATGCTTCATATAGGCCACTTGCTTGGAGTTCTGTGGAGCACAAGACTGAGCTGTCATCATGAAATAATAACCCAATTATTATTTCCTGTTGCACCCAAATGTTAGCATTATTATTATGTACAAAAGCGTATTCAACACTGGACCCACCAAAACAAATGAAATTCAAAAAATTTAGCAACTACAGTATGTTCAAATTATTGAGTCAATCCAAAGTATACCAGGATGAAAAACATTTGCTAACGAAATATGGACACTAAAGGGAGGCTTACTCCAAGAGATTTGATTGTGGCTGACAGCATGGCAGTGATTCGTGAATATGCAGGATTTGTTTCCAACTTATGAGGGCATCTCATCCATCACCAAAATAGAAGGGAGCTTAACTCTTACATGAAATGGAGTTTTAGAGATTTATATCATTATGGATTTCAAGAAAGTGTTCACACATTTTGTAGGCCTGGTCTGGAACACAGGAAGGATTTTTTTTTGCAAAAATTCTAATGTGGACCTAAACCATGAGGGGAAAAGCTTTGTGTGGCTTTGCTTGAAATATGTAAGATCTTGTTTACAATGGATAAAAAAGTCCAATGATATGAAATACCTTCCCATGGGGTTCAGCTGGGTGGTTCATAATCCTAAAAGTCTATTTTCATGTAAACCTTCAAAGTTTTTAGGTCCACAAATAAATAGAATGAAATTAATTGATCAGTGAATTCTAGTTACAATTCTAATCATCTAACCTCTATATCCCATGAGAAATATTCGTTTTATTGGAAAGAAATATAAAAATGGTACTGTATTTTAAAAGATACATAATGTATGAAGCATTATTTTTATGCTATACAAAGCATTATCTTCATGCTATACAAAGTGAAAAAGTGTAGTTGATTAAATAGAAACTTATTTGCTAGATAATCGTCAGGATAAAATATTATTTGGAGGTACTAATTTGCAGCACTCATCTCTCAGGATAACTTAAAAATTTAGTTGGCTAAAAGAGCAGTACAGATGGCTTCAAAAAATTTAAAGCCCCCATTTACATGTAAAAAATTGCTGTCAGTGATGGGAGAAATATAGTATCCCATGGCGTAGTCTCTACTTAGACCATATTTGTAGCCCTCTTGAGTTCTAACTCAATGTCTGATTTATCTATTAGTGTTTCTATTTTTTTCTTTCTTTCTTCTTCTTTTTTTGTATTCCCTTTCTTCAGTATTTGGCAAAACCGTGCAGGTCTTGTGCACAGTGTTTCTGTAGGGGTTAAGCACTTTCCTTGGGACTGCACTGGTAGAGAACAACTGGAAGTTAGGCCTGGTTTCTGTGTGCATTTTCACTTGCTGATTCTGTTTCCTTTTGCTGTGGCTAAACTGCAAGTGAGTATCATTGCTATGAGTTCTGTGATCCCTTTGAGTGAATTATCAAGTGAATGTGTAGCCTGAGGGATCCTGACAAAGAAGTGATGAATTTGAGGTGAGGGCTCAAATATGGCATATTTATTTACACCTGTATTATGTTGAACAAAGCAAGTCACGTACTATATTAGTTTTCTCCTTGGTGCTATAACGAATTACCACAAACTGAGTCACTGAAAATAACAGTTGTATTCAGTCATAACTCATCAGACCACAGGACAAAAATGAAGTGCACTGGAGCAAAATTTAAATGTCAGCAGGACCATGCTTCCTCCAGAGACTCTAGAAGAGAATCTGTTCCTTGCATCTTCCAGTATTAGTGACTGAAATTCATTTGCTTAAAGCTGGACCATTCTAGTCCCAGTCTCCATGGCCACATTCTCTCTCTCTCTCTCTCTCTCTCTCTCTCTCTCTCCCCCTCTGTCTCTCTTTATCTCTCTCTCGAAACTCCCTGTGGTTCTCTCTTGCTAGATTACATTTCACTGCATTTAGGGCCCAAACAGGTAATCTAGTATGAGTTTTCCCTTATAAACATATAGTGTAATATTCACAAGTGAACAAGATTTAATACTATTATTTTGGGGCCACCATTCACTATGCATTTGGCAAAGGCTGACAAGAAATGGTGTGGAACATAGTACATCCATTATAAAGATGTGGCCATGGTTTTATTGTCAAATACAAGGGGCAACTACGTAGCTGGGGCCAAAGCTCTCACAATGCACCACCTTTCACATAATTAGTCATGTTATTACATATGCAAATTTAACTCTCACAGTCCCAAAGCTTGCCCAAATCTCACTCAGTTGTGATATCAAACTTGGTATCTTGGTTAGCATGGTCTTTAGACAAGTGATTACCCCGCCTACCAAATATACAAAGTACATTTGTGAAATTTTAGCATAAGCTCAAGAAATACTATTATTTTAAAAGAAGAATAAGAGGAGTCACAAATATTGAGAACATTATAAAATTCTGTTGGGAAAATATTAGCTCTTGAGAATTTTCTGTGACTTGGTCTCTTATCATTTTTCTTTATCGTTTAAATTTGCTCTCCTGGAGGTTTTGCTTCCCTGTAATATGTCGGCTATCTAACTCTGGAAAATATGCCTTCAAACAACGTCTTCAGGATTTTTCCTTCCTATACAAACGCGAGGGGCAGAAGATGCTTTTCGTTTTGTATCTTTGGAATCTCTTTTACTGCAGACTGATGATTCCTCTCAGAACACAGCTTCCTCAAGTTTTCATAAGTTTTCTCAATTTCTGACTCAAGTCTACTCCACATATCAAAAACCACAAGCAAAATTCATTTCTGAGTGCTATTCTCTCCTGCTTTGTCTGCTCTGTGAGTGTGCCATCCTCTCTAAAAGAGATAAAGTACATTTATCCAGCTAAGAGAATCTTCTTGGAAATGGCTTAACACTTTTAGAAATATTACCAAACGTTCTCACAAAAATTGTGGTTTGATCTTTACTCAGGTTGCATTTTAATATGAAAATCTCTGAGATGAGAGTATGAAAATGAGAATCTTTTTTTAGTAAATTCTAGCATCTGTATATTTATCTAGAATTTCTGTTTTTAAGTTTTCCAGGTCTCTTGTGAGTTGCTATGTTTTTTGAAGTACCACAGTAATAATGCCATCAATAGCCTGCCTGGAAGATTCTCTTTAAACCAAAAGTTTATTCAGTACATTTCTCAGCTTCTAGTTCACTTAGTTTAATTAAGTCAATTGCTTCTGTACCACATGCATTGTCTTCTTGTCTCAGTCTACTAATTTAATTTTTCTTGTATTAGTTCATCCTTCTAAAACAATTGTCTTGACATTTTTATCCCCTTTTAACTGTTCTCTCAGCACCCAGCACAAAGTCATTACATATTTTATGGTTACCTTAATGTAGAATCCATCTCTTTGTTTGAACATTCATTAACCAAGGTTTCATCATTAAAATAAAATCATCCAGTGATTATGAAAACAAGGGTAATCCAGAGCAAATATCAAAACCATTGTAGGGGAGCAAGAGTGTGAATATCTTTGAAGAGAGAAGTCGTCATGTCAGAGAGTTACTGGTCTGCCAATCTCTTTGTTTTCTGTGGACAGCATGATCAATGAATCAGTACCATATGTCACTAAAAGACAGAATAGTCTGATTTATGCTTTGGAACTGCTACAAATGTCCAGTTGATGTTTGGACATTGAAATAAATTAGTCACCTACAAAAATGAGATCCAATTATCACAACTGGATACAGAAAACTTAGCTTAATATTAACAGTTCACCCTGTAATTTCTCAAAGTCATGGTGAAAGGTGTACTTTCAGGGTCTTCCCAGAGTGGGTGAGCTGGTCTTCTATGACATATCTTATTGACATTTCAGTGATCTTAAGCCTTTGATACCTTCCTCTACCAAGAAAATAATGAAATTTAAAATTCACCTTTGATTTGTGTTTCAGTCAACAAAACAAACTACCACTTTGCTCTCTGCAAAATATTAGCTACAGAACCTCAGCTTGGTAAGCTAATACCAAAAAATCCACTCTGATCCAACTTTATATCCCTTCCACCATGTTTTCACACTCATAAGTATTTCAAACATTTCTTTTTAAGTGTAAAAAATATGCAGTTGTATTGTTGTTTGGCATATTTCTTCTTGGGTCACATTCTTTTATTTGGGGTCTATTGGGCATCTAGTGTAGTCACACATCTAGAAGCAAAGAATTGTTGGTCAGGGAGGTCAGGAGGATGAGCTGTGCAGTGGAAAGCAAGTACCAAAAGAAAGGTCAATACAATTTCATCCAGCATGGATTGAAAGGCCATTTTATTGATAAAGAAGGAAGCAAAAGTTGGGTGAAACACTATCATTGAAATCTGCTCGTATTTTCCTCCATTCAGTTTTAAGAATATCATTCATTTCCATTAATGTGCTCACTTTAACAAAAGACACTTTGTAAGAACAAGAATCTAATTTGCATTATAATAAAGTCACTCACAAGATGAGACTTTGGATTTGGTTTTCATTACCTGAGGTTAATGAAAAAGGATTTATATCAGGACAGATATATACGTTATCATATAATTTTTGTGGAATTGGCACTAAGAATTTGGATTCCTGAGCTTACCTTTTCTTTCCCCTGAATTATGTGAACCCCCTTCTCAAATTAGTATGTTGAAGCCACAACCCATCCCAAGTGTGACTGTATGTAGTTAGGGTAGTTAGAGATGTAATGAGACTTCATTGAACTTATAATGGTTAGACCTTAACCTCATAAAAAAGAGAAAAAACAGAAGTCTCTCAATATATCCTTGCATATGTTTCATGGAAAGCCCATGTCAGTATATAGCAATAATGTGGCCAACTGAAAGTCAGGATGATAAATTTCAATGGAAACTGAACGTACTGGCACCTGAAATTGAAAGTTTCCAGAACTGTGAGAAATATTTATTCAATCCAACAAGCTTGAGGTATTTTTTTATAACAGTCCAAGGAAACTAATATGCATGCTTATTCTAGCCAACTACATAGTGCTCCTTAATTTGAATAAAAAGCTTTTAAGATATTTTCTACATTTACTTAGTTAAGTATGTTCAATTACAATAACAGCAGCTCCGTTGTCATATCATGTACTCTTTATTTATTTGAAAAGCAGAATTAGAGAAAGAGAGAAGGAGAGACAGACAGAGAGAGAGAGAGAGGAAGAGAGAGAGACTTTTCATCCTATGGTTCACTCCCCAAATAGTCACAATGGCCGGAACTGGGCCAGGCTGAAGCCAGGAGTTTCTTCTGGATCTCCCATGTGGCTTTAGGGGCCCAAGGACTTGGGCCATCATCTGCTGCTTTCACAGGCATGTTAGTAAGGAGCTGGATCAGAAGTGGAGCAGCAGAGACTCAAGTCGGCAACCATATGGGATTCTGGCTTTGTTTGCAACAGTTTAACCCACTACACAGAGCAGGAGCCATACCACATACTCTCTTTATACAGTTATGCAAGCTTTCACAGCTGACAACACTTAAGAATCAATTCCAGGCCGGCACCGAGGCTCACTAAGCTAATCCTCCACCTGGGGCGAAAGCACACCAGGTTCTAGTCCTGGTTGGGGTGCCGGATTCTGTCCCAGTTGCCCCTCTTCCTGACCAGCTCTCTGCTATGGCCTGGGAGTGCAGTGGAGGATGGCCCAAATCCTTGGGCCCTGCACCCGCATGGGAGACCAGGAGAAGCACCTGGCTCCTGGCTTCGGTTCAGTGGAATGCGCTGGCCGCATCCATTGGAGGGTGAACCAACAGCAAAAAGAAGACCTTTCTCTCTGTCTCTCTCTCTCTCACTGTCTAACTCTGCCTGTCCAAAAAAAAAAAAAAAAAAAGAAAGAAAGAAAGAAAAGAAAAAAGAATCAATTCCAGAGATCTTGGAAACAATTCTAAAAACTTACTTCTAAACTGGTCCTTCCCAAGAACCATTTCTAGTGCCAACATTTTATCAAGATTTAACGAGAGAAGTGAAAAGAGTAGAAGATACAGATTGAGGAATTTCTTGCCATCATTAGGGATACCAGAGGGTTGTGAATGGATATGCAAGTCCAGACTTCAAAGGTTAGGCTGTGCGGAAGGGAAGGATAGGACTTTTCCACAGAGCTGAAGCCAATGGGCAGAATTCATTCCTCTTCAGCCATTTCTCAGTTCTGCTCCAGTGGTTTCTCAGTTGACCTAATCAGGTACACTCAACAACTCCAATAGAATTATCTAATTCTCTAAGTTAAAATCATCTGAAATTGAACTTAGTCACACCTACCAAATATCTTCTTAGAAGCACCTAGATTAGTGTTTGAAGAAAGGGAGGTTATGGCTTGCAAGATGTGGCATATCAAAAAGATCATCACATTTGCTACTAGAAAAATAATAGCAAGGAACAATAGTCTGTATTGAAATTATGGCAAAAATTAGAGTAAACTTAAATTATGACAAAAATTAGAGTAAATTTGAAATTAAATGGGAAATTTTTCTCAAAACTTAACCAATACAACTTACAGAAGGCTATTGTTTTTGGTTGTCTCTATTAGAACTCTATCTTGCATTTTAGGATAAAACATAAGGAAATTTCTCGTATGCATAAGGGTTACAATATAAACTATGATGTGGGATGAGGGTATGGTCTGGCAAGTAAGATGCCACTTGTGATGTTCACATCCCATATCAGAGTGCCTAGAGTCATGTCCCAGCACTGCTCCCAAATCCAGGTGTATGGGAAGGTGCACCCTGGGAAACAGCAGATGAAGGCTCAAGTAGTTGAATCTCTGCAAACAACATAGGAATTCTCAATTAAATTTCCAGTCCTGGCATCCACCTGATTGGGCCCTGGTCATTGAGCATTTTTTGTTTTTGTTTTTGTTTTGTTTTGTTTTGTTTTGTTTTTTACAGGCAGTTAGATAGTGAGAGAGAGAGAGAGACAGAGAGAAAGGTCTTCCTTTTCCGTTGGTTCATCCCCAAAATGGCCATGATGGCCGGCGCGCTGTGCTGATCCGAAGCCAGGAGCCAGGTGCATCCTCCTGGTCTCCCATGCGGGTTCAGGGCCAAAGGACTGGACCGGAAGAGGAGCAACCGGGACAGAATCCGACACCCCAACCAGGACTAGAACCCGGGGTGCTGGCACCACAGGCGGAGGATTAACCAAGTGAGCTGCGGCGCCAGCCGGTCATTGAGTATTTAATGAGTGAACTGACAAATGGGAGCTGTCTCTTTCTTTCTGCCTGTCTCTGAATTTCAAATAACAATAATAAGTATTTTTTAAACTATGATGTTATACCAGAGAAGACGTAATTACAGAATTGTTAAATTTTGTGATCAAATCAAAATGATTTCTATATATATTCCACTAGAGATTTTTGTGCATTAACAGCTATCAATATTTAACTTAATTACATCTATGGCTATTTGAATTAATGACCCGTGATAGTTTTAAGATAGGTCAGATACCTTGTATAAATAAGATAGGAGTTGGGGAACTCAAAAGGCTTCCATAGCCTTGGCTACTCATGACAAGAACCACAGGTGATTACTGACGCCATAAACAAGAGTGTCAATTGTTAAATCAACAACAGGAGTCACTGTGTACTTACTCCCCATGTAGGATCTCTGTCCTTAATGTGTTGTACTATGTGAATTAACGGTATAACTAGTACTCAAACAGTACTTTACACTTTGTGTTTCTGTGTGGGTGCAAACTGTTGAAATCTTTACTTAGTATATACTAAATTAATCTTCTGTATATAAAGATAATTGAAAATAAAACTTGATGTGAATGGGATGGGAGAGGAAGCGGGAGATGGGATGGTTGCAGGTGGGAGGGAAGTTATGGGGGGAAAAGCCACTGTAATCCAAAAGCTGTACTTTGGAATTTTATATTTATTAAATAAAAGTTTAAAAAGATAGGTCAGATATGTTGGGTTCAAGTCTTTAGTTTTAATAAGGGATAGGATGAAGTCTCCTTAGTTAAGTAAACTATTCATTAAACATTTGTAGGTTCTTAATGAAATGAACACAGTATAAGTTACAGAACCTTTTGCCTTAACACAATTTTGAACCCCAACCTTCTGTCTAACTAAACACCTGTAATTATTTGGAAATTCCCCTATTTTTCCTATTGCTGTGCCTGGTAGAGCCATGCCTCTGCCCACACAGCTCTGCACCCTCATTCCCTCCCCTCATCTAACCAAGGGAGCATTTACATAACTCTTCTTATTTGAACTGCCCTTTCACCTTGTTTTATCTGCATCTCCTTCAAGACACTTGCTCCATCCTGTCTTATGTAATCAGTTGTCTTTTTAAATTATTTATATTCAGTGAGAAAAGACACTTTTACTCACAATTCTTTCACTTCAGTGATTAGTCTAGTGTCTCATACATATCAATTTTTCAATATGTTTATTTATGTATTATGATATCATCTTTTTAAGAGAAAGATAGTTTATTACTTTTACTATAATAATGAATCTTTTAATGGTTTTATTAGTAAAAGGATTTAGAAGGGAATCAACAGTCTCTGATTACTGCTTTCCCAATCTATATAATGTTTGTGTAATAACACTGGCAAAGAAGGAAATCTGAGCAGACAAAGTTAAATTCTAAACAAACAATGAATTTGAGAATGATATTTAAATAAACTCAGGGACTGTAATAACTGCCATCTCCTTTTTCATTTTACTATGATTTTCCAATGCTGTGTTTAATAAATGTCTCTTCCTATATTCCACTGAAGCTGTTAATACAATATTTAACTTTGTGAACAATACTACCAGAGCCCTCTGCTGTAGGCTAGAAATATGACAGTAGAATAGTATTGCTACAAATACTCTAGAAGTATTGCAATGAATGAAGTGCTTATAGCCAATTACTTCATGTGTAATCATGTTACCTAGACTGTGTTACTAAAGCTTGAATGATGATTTTTTTAAAGATTTATTTATTTTCTACTTGAGAATTAGGGTTACACAGAGAGAGGAGCAGCAGAGAGAGAGAGAGAGAGAGAGAGAGAGAGAGAGGTCTTCCATCCCATGGTTTACTCCCCAGTTGGTTGCAATGGCCGGAACTGTGCCGCCGATCCGAAGCAAGGAGCCAGGAGCTTCTTCCAGGTCTCCCATGCGGGTGCAGGGGCCCAAGGACTTGGCTATCTTCTACTGCTATCCCAGGCCATAGCAGAGAGCTGGATCGGAAGTGGAGCAACCAGGACTAGAACTGGAGCCCCTATGGGATGCTGGTGCTTCAGGCCAGGGCATTAACCTGTTGCGCCACAGTGCCGGCCTGAATGATGATTTTTGAATACTAATCTAGCAGCTAACTATATTTTTCTTTATTTAGGACTACTAGTTGTAAAACAATTCTTTTTATATAAAGAACAAAGGAGCCAAAAATCAACCCACCTCTTCACAGATTTTTGCTAATTTATTCATTTTGTTTATACTTATTTTATTTATTTGAAAGGTAGAGTTGTAGAGAGAGAGGGGAAGGTTAGAGAGAGTGGATCTTCTGTCCTCTCATTCACTTTGAAATTGCCACCACAGTCAGGGCTGGCTTGGCTGAAGCTGGGAGCCTACAACTCTATCCAGGTCTCTAGCAAGGGTGGCAGGAGCCCAAGTACATAGATCATCTTTGGCTGCTTTTCCAGATGAATTAGCAGGAAGCAGGATTGGAAGGGAGCAGCCAGTACTCGAACTGGTGCTCACATTAAGATGGCAGTGTTGCAGATAGAGGTTTGTTCCACTGCACCAAGATATCATCCAATATCCTTGAATTAAATATTCTTTTTCAAGATACCAAGGCATTTAGTCAATAACCATATATAATTAACTCATAGCTCAGAAATATAGGCATAATGTGTTATCTTTGATGGAGTTATGGATGTCAATTGAGAAGCACTAGGATTATTATCTTACTTCCACCTGCAAATGTGTGGTGTTCATATTTATCATTTTTTCGAGAGCCTAAAATTACCAATTTCCCAGAATTTCAGTGATTATGTTGGTTTCATATCACTAAGTCATATTCAGTGTAATTCTTAGATCCTGACACACAGTAATTTCTTAATATATCAGTTGTGTGATTAATATTTGGGCTTAACCCATAACTAATATAACTCTTCATTCATTAATTCTCTGTAACACTAACACAGTGAAATAATGCACAAAGAAATCATTATAACCTGACATTGAATCACAAAATTATATTCTTATAAAATAAAATCTGTACTATTCGAAAAAAATTGCTGCACTAGTAATGAGAATATGATTCTACAAAGTATAAATAGTAAAATCATCTAGGAAAAATAGCTCATAATGTAATTTATAGATAACAAAAAATGTAAATTACACATGTATGGTTTGTAATGTCAATGTCAAAAAGTCAAAGTCTAGTTTTATACTAGTAGGAAATATGAGTGCTAAGATAAAAGTTAAGATTATTATCTAGAACAAAGGGTAATATTCACTAAATTATAGAAAATAAATGAGATATTAGAAATGATAATTCTCAGTTTTGACAAAACATAAAAATATTAATAAGCATTTTAAATAAAATATAAAACATGATAAAAGCTGAGCATTTTTGTGTCCTAGTGCAGGAATCGATTTCAACTAAACACTCATTTTTAAGCTATAAATAATGAAATGCAATAAGAAAGCACTGTCTGTGGTCACAGAGTTAGATACAGCAAACATATATTATCTTTCCATAGGCTTTCTTTCTTGAGATCACTTCAAAACACCAAATTTCATAGTTTTGTATTTAACATTTTATGAGGCCATCTTGACATCCCTACTGAACTAATCATTAAATATAAAATTAATTCCCTGTACTGATTACCCAGGATGCTGTAATATAAGAAAATTATCACAGAAAAATAAGGTCATCAAATATGACCAGAAATTAAGTTGTTATATCAAAAGTACAGGTAAAAACACAGGTAAAAAGAAAGCAAAAATAGATGTATAGGATTACCTCAAACTATAGATTTCTCCATAGCCAATGAAATAGCAGAGTAAAAAGACAACTGATAGAATGGGAGAAAACATTGGGAAACCATTTATCTGCTAAGTGACACATATGAAATGATAATAAACTTCTGTAATTTAATAATACACACATGCACACAAACACACAGACACGGATTAAGAAATGAGCAAAGTAATTGAATAGACATTTCTCTAAAGAAAACATGCAAATAACTACTGACTAGATGAAAATCATTCTGTATCACTGACATCAAGCAAATGCAAAACAAAAACAAAATGAGATGTTACCTCACATCTGTCAGCACATCTTTACCAAATGAGAAAGAATAACAATCATTGGCAAGAATGTGTATAAACCAGAACTCTTAAACATGTTGAAAAGTGTAAAATGATGTAGCCACTATGAAAAACAGTATGAAGTTTCCTAAAAATAAAAGAATTATCTTATGATGCAGAAATCCTATTTTTGTGCATATACAATTTAAAATCAATATCTCAAAGAGATATCTGGTGTTTGTACAGTCATTGCTGTGTTGTCCACAAAGGTCAATGTATGAAAGCAACCCAAATGTCCATTGCAGATTAACAATGAGCAGTATAAGCATAGTGGAGCATAATTTGGCATTAACAGAAAAGCCAGACAATTTGCAATGACCTGGTAGGACATTGTACCGAATGAAATAAGCAATTCACTAAATATAATCACATTTATATGATGCTTCCAAAATAACCAAATTCACAAAACTGGAGCCTGAAATGATTGTTGCAAGAAGCTGAAGTTGAGGGCAATGGAGAATTATTGTTGTTCAATGAGTAGAAAGTTTCAGTTGTGCAGAATGAGAAATCTTTAGAGATCTGCTATTCATCACAGTACCTATAGTTAACAGTACAATATTATGCACTTCAAAATTTAATGAGGGTGGATATCACATTATGGGTTTGACCATATTTTAACACACAATAAAATTCTCAGAGGTGATGGATATATTTGTGTTGACTCTGGTTATAATATTATAGGATATCATAGCATTACGCATCAAGTGTCATACATAAAACATTTTCTTGTGTATTTCCATTATAGAGCAACAAAATGCTTTAAAAAATGTGATGAAAACCTATTAAAACATAATCCAGCTGGCACCGTGGCTGACTTGGCTAATCCTCCGCCTGTGGCGCCAGCACCCCGGGTTCTAGTCCCGGTTGGGGCACTGGTTCTGTCCCGGTTTCTCCTCTTCCAGCCCAGCTCTCTGCTGTGGCCTGGGAAGGCAATGGAGGATGGCCCAAGTGCTTGGGCCCTGCACCCACATGGGAGACCAGGAGGAAGCATCTAGGTCAATGAGTTCGGATTGGTGCAGCATGCCGGTCATAGCAGCCATTTGGGGGGTGAACCAATGGAAGGAAGATCCCTCTCTCTCTCTCACTCTCTCTCTCTCTCTCTCACTGTCTAACTATGCCTGTCCAAAAAAAAAGATTAAAAAAAAGATAATCCATCTTCATTAACCATTGCTCTGGATGTAAGAAAGAAGGGTGAAAGTTCAGACAATATGAAAGACTGGTTGTATGCTTAATCAGAACCACAGATCTGAGGG
Source organism: Sylvilagus floridanus (assembly GCA_949820135.1). Classification (NCBI taxonomy): domain Eukaryota; kingdom Metazoa; phylum Chordata; class Mammalia; order Lagomorpha; family Leporidae; genus Sylvilagus; species Sylvilagus floridanus. The sequence goes on along the minus strand of OX463246.1, from coordinate 83,099,325 downwards.
AACAAAACAATGACCTAGTGATTAAAAAGAAATCAAAAGTAAGATTATATACATATATGTGTGTGTGTGTGTGTGTGTGTGTGTGTGTATAGATATAGATATATATATGGGATCCTAAAGACTTCATTAAGAGACTACTGGAACTCATAAAAAGAGTTTGGTAAAGTGGCAGGATATAAAATTAACACACAAAAATCAAGTCTTTGTATTACAGACAATGCCATGGCTGAGAAAGTACTTCTAAGAACAATTCTATTCACAATAGCTACAAAAAAATAAATTTTGGAATAAATTGAACTAAAGATGTCAAAGATCTCTATGATAAAAATTACAAAACATTAAAGAAATAAATAGAAGAAGACATCAAAAAATGGAAAAAACCTTCCATGTTAATGGATTGGAAAAATCAAGATTGTCAAAATGTCCATACTACCGAAAGTGTTTTACCAATTCAATGTGATCCCAATCAAAATACCAACAACATTCTACTGAGATCTAGAAAAAAATGCAAGACAAAGTATGGGACAGTTTGAATCAAAACAGCCTGATACTGGCACAAAAACTGATGTGCAAATAGTGGGACAGAATAGAAACTCCAAAAATCAATCCATGCATCTACAAACAACTTATCTTTGACAAAGAAGCTAAAACCAATAGTTGAAGCAAGTACAGTCTCTTTAACAAACGGTTCTTGGAACTCTGGATCTCCCCATGTAGAACTATGAAGCTAGACCCCTCACGTTACACTTTATATAAAATCCACTCAGAATGGATGAAACACCTGAATCTATGTCCCAATGTCATCAAATTATTAGAGTATATTGGGGAAACTCTCAAAGGCATTGGCATAGACAAAGACTTCTTACAAACCAGAGACACAGGCAATCAGAGCCAAAATTGACAAATGGGATTACAACAAGCTGAGACACTTGTGTGCTGCAAAACAAGCACTCAGTACAGTGGAGAGGCAACCAAAAGAATGGGAGAAAATATTTGCAAACTATGTAACTGGAGAAGAATTAATATCCTTAATCTATCCTGTCTCTTATTCCCACTATAATTTTTACTAGGTTCTATTTTCAATTGACTTTAAACACATATGATTCATTCTATGTTAACTAAAAAGTTCATCTAATGGTATTAAGAAGGACAATAAAAAAAAAGAGAGAGAGAGAGAGAGAGAACTGTTCCTCAACAGTCAAGACACGGATTGTTGCAGTCATTGTTTTTCAAAATGTCAGTTTCACTCTTAAAGGTTTGCTTTTAGGTGCTCTGTTATTTAACACAGATCAGGGAGAAAATATGGTATTTGTCCCTTTGAGACTGACCTATTTCACTAAGTATGCTGTTTTCCATATTCATCCATTTTGTTGCAAATGACCAAATTTCATTTTTTGTACTGCTGTGTAGTATTCCATAGTGTACACATCCCATATTTTCTTTATCCAATCTTCAGTTGATAGATGCTTAGGTTGATTCCATGTCTTAGCTATTGTGAATTGAGCTGCAAATAAACATGGGAGTGCCAGTAACTCTTTTATTTTCTGATTCCATTTCCCTTGGGTAAATTCACAGGAATGGGATGGCTAGGTCTTATGAAAGGACTATATTCAGATTTCTGAGATTTCTCCTTTTTTCCATTTACATATTTTTTAAACTTTTATTTAGTAAATATAAATTTCCAAACTACGGTTTATGGATTACATTGGCTCCCCCCCCTTATAACTTCCCTCCCACTAGCAACCCTCCCATCTCCTGCTCCCTCTTCCATTCCATTCACATCAAGATTCATTTTTCAATTATCTTTATATACAGAAGATCAATTTAGTATATATTAAGTAAAGATTTCATCAGTTTGCACCCACACAGAAACGCAAAGTGTAAAATACTGTTTCAGTACTAGTTATAGTATTACTTCATATTGGGCAACACATTAAGGACAGATCGCACATGAGGAGTAAGTACACAGTGACTCCTGTTGTTGACTTAACAATTTGACACTCTTGTTTATGGTGTCAGTAATCTCCCTAGGCTCTAGTCATGAGTTGCCAAGGCTATGGAAGCCTTTTGAGTTGCCGACTTTGATTTATTTAGACAAGGTCATAGTCAAAGTGGAAGTTCTCTCCTCCCTTCAGAGAAAGGTACCTCCTTCTTTGATGGCCCTGTTCTTTCCACTGGGATCACACTCACAGAGATCTTTCATTTAGGTCTTCTTTTTTTTTTTCTTCTTAAAAACTGGTTCCATTGTAGTTTTACCAGTTTACATTCTCACCAACACTGGATTAGGGTACCTTCTTCACATCCTCTCCAGCATTTGTGGCTTATTGTTTTCTGTATGAAAGCCATTTTAACTGATGTGAGGTGAAACCTCATTGCAGTTTTGATTTGCATTTCCCTGATGGCTAGTGATTCTGAACATATTTTCATGTGTCTGTTGTCCATCTGGATTTCCTCTTTTGAAAAATGTCTGTTTAAGTAATTTGCCCATTTCTTAACTGAGTTGTTTTGTTATTGTGGAGTTTCTTGATCTCTGTATATTCCAGTTATTAACATTTTATCCATTGTTTAGTTTGCAAATATTTCTCTCATTCTGCCGATTGCCTATTCACTTTCCTGACTCCTTCTTTTGTAGTACAGAATCTTCTCAATTTGATGTAATCCCAATTGTCAATATTGACTTTGATTGCTTGTGTCTCTGGGTTCTTTTCCAAGAAGTCTTTGTCTATGCCAATGTCTTGCAGAGTTTCCTCAAGTCTCACTAATAATTTGATGGTATCAGGCTGTAGATTTAGGTCTTTAATCCATGTTGAGTAGCTTTTTGTGTAAAGTATAAAATAAGGATCTTGCTTCACACTTCTGCATGTGGAAATCCATTTTTCCAAGCCCCATTTTTTGAAGAGACTGTCCATGCTCCAGGGATTAGTTTTTGCTTCTTGGTTGAATGTAAGTTGGTTGTAGATGTTTGGATTTATTTCTGGTATTTCCATTCTGTTCCATTGGTCTATCCATCTTTTTTTTTTTTTTTGCTAATACAAAGCTGTTTTGATTATAACTGCCTTGTAATATGTCTTAAAATCTGGTATTGTGATCCCCCCAGCTTTATTTTGTTGTATAAAATTGTTTTAGCTATATGAGTTTTCCTGTGTTTACAAATGAATTTCAGCATCATTTTTTCTAGATCTGAGAAGAATGTCTTTGATATTTGATTTGGTATTGCATTGAATATGTAAATTGCTCTCAGAAGGTTAGACATTTTGATGATATTGATTCTTCCAATCCATGAACATGGAAGTTTTTTCCATATTTTTTATCTTTTTCTATTTCTTGATTTAATTTTTTGACAGGCAGAGTTAGACAGTGAGAGAGAGAGACAGAGAGAAAGGTCTTACTTCCGTTGGTTCACCCCCTAAATGGCTGCTACAGCCAGCGCACTGCGCCTATCCAAAGCCAGGAGCCAGGTGCTTCCTCCTGGTCTCCCATGTGGGTGCAGGGCCCAAGCACTTGAGCCATCCTCCACTGCCTTTCCGGGACACAGCAGAGAGCTGGACTGGAAGAGGAGCAACTGGGACAGAATCTGGTGCCCTTTCCAGGATTAGAACCTGGAGTACCGATGCCACAGGCGGAGGATTAGCCTAGTGAGCTGTGGCACCAGCCTTGATTCAATGTTTTGTAACTCTCATCATAAAGATCTTTGACTTCCTTGGTTAAGTTTATTCCAAGGTATTTGATTTTTTTTTTTTTTGTAGCTGTTATGAATGGGATTGATCTTAGAAGTTCTTTCTCAGCCATGGCAGTGTCTGTGTATACAAAGGCTGTTGATTTCTGTGTATTTTTTCGCTAATTTTAATTATTTCTTTTTCCTACTAGTTTTGGGTTTGATTTTTTTTTTAGATCCTTAAGATGCATTGATAGCTCCTTTATTTGCTGTCTTTCCAATTTCTTGATGTAGGCACAAACTGCTATAAACTTGGCACTTCTCTGGTCCATATTTCAAGATCTTTTCTTTATATGTTTTATTGTGGGACATTTTACTATAATGTGTTGTAGTGAAGGTCTTTTCTGGTCATGTCTATTGGGAGTTCTGTGTACTTCCTGTACTTGGATGTCTCTTTCTTTGTCCAGATTGGATAACCTTCCTGCTATTATTTCATTGAGAATGACTTCTAATCCTTTCTTTCCACGCCTCCTAGGATCTGTATGTTGGGTGGATTGATAGTCTCTTGTAGAACTCTAAACATGTTTTTAGTTTTATAATTTCCTCTTTTTTTTGTCTGATTGTAATATTTCCAGAAATTTGTCTTCTAGTTCTGTTATTCTTTTTTCTTTCTCATCTACTCTGTTGTTAAGGTTTTCTACAGCATTTTTTATTTGAGCTATTGAATTCCTCATTTTTAGTATTTCATTTTGACTTCTTTATATTTCAGTTTCTTGGGAGCACTTTTCATTTAGATCATAAAATTGCTTCTAAGTAATCTGACGATTAGTTTTCAGAATTCCATTTTTGGCATATCCACTATCCCTACATCTTCATCTTCTATTATTGAAGAGCTGTGGTGTTCCTTTGGAGGGGGGGCTCATGATGCCTTCCTTATTCTTATTTAGAGTTTTTCCTTTTTTTGACATTTTTATTTCTTTGTGTCTATGGAGATTCTTTTGTTAGATTTCTTTCTGTTATTAGCTGCTATGTGCTTGTGCATTGCAAGTTTAAGCACAGAGTGCCAACTACTGGAACCTTGCTCACGTCTCAATCATGGTAGAAGACCCTATGAGCTCCAGTGCACTTAGGCCCGCCTTCTGGGACCTGGGGTGCTTCTCAATAGTTGATGGAAAGGGATTGAGTTTTAGTTATTCAAGGCTTCTCATTGTATGGCTTGTTCAGTGGAAAAGAAATTCTTTAGAAATGTCGTTGACCTCATTCCTGGGTGGGAGATATAGTAAGGTGGTCCCTGTAATCGATGGGCATGTGCTCAGGAGGCTAAGGCTGTCATCATCACCTGCATTCGAAAATGTAAGCACCAAGCTGGCTTCTATCAGCTGGCTGCAGATCCAGGTGGGGAGAGGGAAGGGGGATGGCGAGGGTGTCAGGGACTTGTGCAGTCTGTGTTGGCCCTGGGCTTCCACTCATGCATTTCCCATGTCTCTATCTCCAGCGCATATCTTCTCTCATTTTTAACTATCTACCTTGCCCTGTGTGATTTGGATTGTCTTGTTGCTATACCACCATCTTGGGACCCCATCTGATTTCAATGTGCGATGATTTTTAAACAGTCCTTGTATCGATTGTTACAGTGTTATTTATTTATTTATTTATTTATTGCTTCATACTATTTACTGAACTTTTACTGTTGGGTTAATCTTATGAGTATAAAAATAATTCAAAATAGAGCTTTGTAAAAAGTAAAAATGGGAATAGAATAGGGAGGAGGAAGAAAAGTGGGAGCTTGGGCAGGAGGGATTGTAGGGTGGGAAGTTTCACTATGTTCCTGAATCTGTATATATGAAATACATGAAATTTGTATACCTTATAAAATTTAAATAAAGAATCACAGATCTGGGGGTATCAAAAAAACACATAGTGATTTTAAAATAAATTCTGAAATAAGTACAACACATGTAAGCTTACAAAATTTGTTCACAAATATTTAATGAAAATAAATTTAGGTATTACCCACAACGATGAAACTAAACCCATCAAAACATAAGTCAAATGCAAGAAGCTATGGCAAAGAAGTAGTATATATATTAACTTGAAGAATTCACATCATAAAACTAAATTCAATTTGACCATAACTTATAAACTATTGGAATATGAAGATAAAAACAGAAAGAGTTTTGGAGAAATATAGAATTTCAAACTAGCACAGTAAAAAGAGAAAGAATCAAGAAAAAGTAATGGATATAATAGGAGAATAAACACTACCAAATGATGCAATAAAAATTAATCCATAGATTCAATTATTATTAAATATGAATAGACTGAAATACAAATAAGGATTTTTTGAGATTGGGTTAAAATGTTCATATAATCTATAACTTTTATGACCTAAAACATAACTACAGTGGAGTGTGGAAAATTAACCAATGCAGAGGCCATGAAAATCAAAATTTTTTAAGGTAAAAAGATTCTAAGAGGGGCCAGCGCCATTGCACAGTGTGTTAATCCTCTGCTTGGGCACCAGCATTCTATATGGGTGCCATTTCTAGTCCCGGCTGCTCCATTTCCAGTCCAGCTCTCTGCTATGACTTGGGGAAGCAGTAGAAAATGGCCCCAAGTCCTTGGGCCGCTGCACCCATGTGGGAGACCAGGGAGAAGCTCCTGGCTCCTGGCTCCTGGCTTCGATCAGCACAGCTCCAGCTGTTTGTGGCCATTTGGGGAGTGAACCAATGGAAGGAAGACCTTTCTCTCTCTCTCTGTCTATAACTCTCTCAAATAAAGTATATAAAAATATCTTAAAAATTCTAAGAGAAAAAACAAAGAATAAAAACCTATTCCTATTTCAAAAAGATTTCTAACTGTATAATACTAAAGGGTGTGAGGAATTAGAAATCTTAATTAGAAACTAGCAATCATTTACTTTTGAATAAATAACCCACCTGAAGCTTCTCTGAATTACATTTCTTTCAATTGTCGAAGTACCCATTTGTACTAAATGATCTCAACAGCCCATTCACTTTAAACATGTATAATTTAGTTCAAGCAATTTTTATTATTTATGCCAATTTTATGCCTGAGGTAATTGAGATTAACAGATAACCAGTTAATCCTCAATCTTCATTGCATATTCTTCTTACCTTATTCCTCCAATGAAAGTATGTCTATTGATCACTAATTAAAACTAAATTTGACTGCTATTTGTTAAACTATCATTCATACTTTTTCTTTTTGTAGTTATCCTGTTGGGATAAAAATTAGGAAAGAAAAAGTAGTGGTATATAAGATCAAAAGAAACAAAAATAACTACAAATTTCTCAGTAAAGTTTTTTTTTTTTATTTTGACAATACAATGGAAAAAGAGTTGAAGATTTATGTACCAATTCAATAATGCTAATTGAGGCCAGCTGTGTTCCTGGCATGGTGCTTACTCTTCTATAGGCATAATGTTTCACCATTTGAAGATTTTAGCTCCGAGTTCAGAAATATTATAAAATCCTAGCTCAGAAGTCAAAGACAAAAGTAGAATAAAATTACAAACCCAGTGTTCTTCCTCTGATAACCATTATATTGGAAAATAATAGTTACTGGTGACTAAAGCACATTTTTACTTTTATATTTCTAAAAATTATTTTTATTTATTTATTTATGTATTTATTTATTTGAAAGGCATAGCAACAGAGAGAGGAAGAGGGAAAGGGAAAAGGAGGAAGAGAGAGAAAGAGAAATGATCCATCTACTGGTTCACTTCCTAAATAGCCTCAAGAGCTGGACCTGGGTCAGAGTGAAACCATGAGCCAGGAACTCTATTGTGATAAAGATGGCAGGGGTTCGAGCATTTGAGCCATTTTCCACAGCCATATTCCACAGCAGGCACAGTAATAGGAAGCATGAAATCTTGATTTGTGGGAATCAGAACATCTAGGACTCAAATGGACATACTGCTAAGAGAAAATGGAGCAGCAAGTTGTGGCTTAAACCACTTACACCAACATGCTGGTCCCTGAAGCACACTTTTTTTTTTAACTTTTATTTAGAACATAAATTTCCAAAGTGCAGCTTATGGATTACAATGATTTCCCCCCCCCCCCATAACTTCCCTCCCACCGGTAACCCTCCTCCTTTACCCGCTCCCTCTACCCTTTCATTCGCATCAAGATTCATTTTCAATTCTCTTTATATACAGAAGATCGATTTAGTAACTGTTAAGTAAAGATTTCAACAGTTTGCACCCACATAGAAACACAAAGTGGAAAACACTGTTGGAGTACTAGTTATAGCATTAAACCACAATGTGCAGCACATTAAGGACAGAGGTCCTACATGATATCTTTTTTAAAAAAATGATTAATTTTCTATGCAATTTCCAATTTAACACCAAGTTTTTTTTTTCATTTTCAACTATCTTTATATACAGAAGATCGATTCAGTATATACTAAGTAAAGATTTCATCAGTTTGCACCCACACAGAAACACAAGGTGTAAAAATACTGTTTCAGTACTAGTTATAGCATTACTTCACATTGGACAACACATTAAGGAAAGATCCCACATGAGACGCAAGTACACAGTGACTCCTGATGTTGATTTAACAATTTGACACTCTTGTTTATGGCGTCAGTAATCTCCCTAGGCTCTAGTCATGAGTTGCCGAGGCTATGGAAGCCTTTAGGGTTTGCCGACTTCAATCTTATTCCAACAGGGTCATAGTCAAAGTGGAAGTTCTCTCCTCCCTTCGGAGAAAGGCACCTCCTTCTTTGGTGCCCCTGTTCTTTCCACTGGGATCTCACTCGCAGAGATCTTTCATTTAGGTCTTCTTTTTTTTTCCAGAGTGTCTTGGCTTTCCATGCCTAAAATACTCTCATATGCTCTTGAGCCAGATCCGAATGCCTTAAGGGCTGATTCTGAGGCCAGAGTGCTATTTAGGACATTTGCCATTCTATGAGTCTGCTGTGTATCCCACTTCCCATGTTGGATCGTTCTCTCCCTTTTTGGTTCTATCAGTTAGTATTAGCAGACACTAGTCTTGTTTGTGAAGCACACTTTTAAAAAGGGGATTCTAAGGAATCCAAATATTTCAAATAACCAATCTTCTTTCATCCCTTCTTCCATCCCTCCCTCCCTCCCTTCCTTCCCTCCTCTCTCCATCCTCCCTTCCTTCCTCCTCCTCCTCCTCCTCCTTCTTCTTCTTCTTCTTCTTCTTCTTCTTCTTCTTCTTCTTCTTCTCTCTCTCTCTCTCTCTCTCTCTCTCTCTCTCTCTCTCTCTCTTTCTCTCTCTCTCATTTGAAAAACAGAGACAAACATTTAGAGACCTCCAATCCCAGTTCACATCTATATGTCAGCAAGAGCCAGAACAGTGCCAGGCACAGGCCAGGACAGGGGAACTGAATCCAGCACTCCCACGTGGATGGCAAGGACTCAACTACTTGAGCCATATCTGCTGCCTTTGAAAGGGTCTGTATTAGCAGGAAGTTGGAATCCAGCAGAGCTAAAACCCAAACCCAGGCACTCTGATCAAGGATGTACAAGTCCTAAATGGTATCTTAAGCAGTAAATATGAACAAATGCATTATCAAAATAGTATTGTCATAATTTATACCTTGTCCAATATTTTACCAGACCAAAACAGTAGAGAAAATAGTATGTTATTATTGATTTTGTGGTGAAAAGCATTAATCGATTATGAAAATAGAAGCACCCTATGCAATGAAATATGAATGAGCTGGTATTACAGTTTAAGTTTTATCTCATAAAGTCTAGGAATTGATGAACCTCATTGACCATAATGATGGAGTTTTTGTTGATTTTTTAAATTTCTATCTAGTTTCTTTTTTTCCTGTCTAGTTTGGTTGGTTTGATCCTTTCTTTGATTCTCTTTTTTTTCTTTATAAAATATTATTTATTTACTTAAAAGGCAGAGTTACACAGAGAGGGGGAAATAGAGATAGAGAGATACAGAGAGAGAGAAAAAGAGAGACATCTTCATCTGATGGGTCACTTTCAAAATGGTCTCAATGGCTGGACCTGGACCAGGCCAAAGCCAGGAGCCAGAAGCTTCCTCTGGATATCCCATGTGGGTGTAAGGGCCCAAGCACTTGGGTCATCTTCCACTGCCTTCCCAGGGGCATTAGTTGGGAGCTGGATCACAAGTGGAGATGCTGGGTATGGGTGCCCATACATAGGCTACAGCTTTATCCACTGCACCACAAACTGGCCCTTGATTCTCTTCTTTTTCTGCAAGGAAATTTGCTTCCTTATATCAGAAAAATGCATGTATAATGTCATAATCATTTTATTACTTATTTTTCAAGATATATTTATTTCCGACATGCAACTGAATAGGTTCATCCAACATTGGAGTTAAAAGAGAGCTTAATTTCACAACACAATCTGTAAACAGCACACTGGATTTATCATTATGTTTCCCGAAATGTTTATTTTTTATCTTCGAATCCTATTATTGTTTTGACCAAATTATTTGAAAGTCAGAATGTGGAATAGATTAGGAGAGAGAATTACAGAAATTTCATCTGCTAGTTCACAGCAAAATGGCTGCAACTGTCAGGGTTGGGTCAAGCAGAAGCCAGGAGTCAGGAATTCCTCTGAGTTTCCAAGTGCGGTACAGAAACTCAAGTGCTTGAGCTCTAACCCACTGATTCACAGGCCCATCAGTGGGGAGCTGGAGCTGGAAGGGAAGCAGAGAGATCTGGACTTGAATTGGCACTTTGACATGGGATGGATGTAGGCATGTCAAGCAGTGGCTTAACCCACTATACCACAAACTCCATCCCAGGACAATTATTTCTATAATAACATTTGTCTCTACCAGAAACAACAGCTTATTAAACATCAGACAATACCACCCAACTGTGCTCTCCCTTTTTATTTATACAATAGATGCTATTTCCTACAAGCTATTTGTTCATGATTTAAACGTATAAGCTTCACATGAAAACAGATAATAGAAATTCTGTGGATTACAAAATCAATATCTTGTGAAGGAGTGGAGATTTCAGAGCCTATGGCATATTTTGCATTTGTGCATTTTATTCTTCACATTCCTTAAAATAACCTCCCTTCATTTTTGAATTTTACTAAAACATAATCTTTTCATGTCTCTGAAACTGTGGAAATATAAGCATAATTTGGACACTCATAATTCTGAATACATTTGAATTTTCAAAATAGTTATAAATAGATAAGAATTATGTGTAAGGCAGGCATAGTGCTGTGGTGGGTTAAGCTACTGTGTGAGTCCCATATCAGAACATCAGTTTGAGTTCCAATTACTTCACTTCTCATCTAGCTTCCTGTTTATGCACCTGAGAAGGCGGCAAATGGTGGTTCCAGTATCTAGGTCATGACCATCCATGTGGAAGATTCAAGTGGAATTACTGGGTCCTGACTTCTGCCTGACCCAGCTGTGAATGTTGTAGGCATTTGGGAAAGGAACAAACAGATCTCGATCTCAACTCTCTCTCTCTCTCTCTCTCTCATTCTCATAAATAAAATAAATAAAACATAAAAATTATATGTATGTATATGTTCATAATAGCCATGGCTAATTTATTTTGCTTTAAACATTTCTTTCTTTTTTTCTCTCATTTCTAGTGTTCTTGCCACCCTCACTTTAAAACCCATATTAAAAAATTGTTTTAATAAAACCATGCCATTTAATTGTTATAATGCTTGTTCTTGTTCCTGCTTGTTTTGCCAGATAGGTTAAAGTGCCTACAAAATCTAAAAATGAAAATGAGGGAAATTATAATTAGAAGAAATGACATGTAATGATATTGCAAAAACTTTAAAATTAAGATGTTACCAGAAAATGCAGTTGCCTATTGATAAAAAATTGACATAAAATGAATTTTTACCTCGTAAACTTTATATTGATTAGCTCATCAGTTGAGAACATCAGCTCAGAGAAGCATTTTCAACAGCAATTGGCGAAAGTGGGCTGTGTAAACTGTCTCCTCCCAAAGGAATAAAGTGTATTGGAACTTTGATCTTTGCCTTGTGATGTGTCATGAATGCTCAGTGTCCATCTGATTCATGATTCAATCAGATAAACAGGTAGAGCAAGTATCCAGGGCATATTTAATAAACTGGAAAATATTATCAAATAATGAAAAAATACGTTTCTGACATTTCTACTTTGTACTTTTCCATCTTTATGAGTCTCTGCAATGACTCAAATGGTTGTTTCAGAGAAAATATCTTTGTAAGCTTGATAGTGAATTGATCAAGGGACATGGAAGGTTTCCATTTGAAAGATGGACTAGAAATAATTTACCTCAATAAATTGAAAAATAAAATATATATCTCACTTATTTTAAAAATGTCAACATAAGAGGGAATTTGATAACATAAATTAAACCTGAATAATGATTCCATTTAAAGTTATGAGGAGACCTAGGCACATCATCAGACAAGTGTAACTAATCAGAGTTGTAAGTAACTTATTACGGAGTATTTTTAAATGAATAGGGGCTGCCCTTGTGGAACAGTGGGTTAAGACACCGCCTGTGACCCAGAATCTTATATGGGCACTGGATCAAGTCCTGCTTCACTTCTAATCCACCTCCCTTCTAAGGTACCTGGGAAAGCAGCAGAAGATGGCCCAAGTTTTCATACCCTGCTACTCATGTGGGAGAAGTTGATGGAGTTCCAGGCTCTTGGCTTCAGCCTGGCCCAGCCATGGCCAGTAAAGCCATTTGAGTGAACGATGATTGGAAGATCTCTCTCCTTCTCTCTCCTTCCCCACCCCTTTTAAAAATTTATTTACTTATTTGAAAGTCAGAGCCACACAGAGAGAGGAGAGGCAGAGAGACAGAGAAAGAGGGAGAGAGAGAGAGAGAGGTCTTGCATCTAATGAGTCACTCCCCAATTGGCTGCAATGGTCAGAGCTGAGCCATTCCGAAGCCAGGAGCCAGGAGCTTCTTCCAGGTCTTCCACTGGGGTGCAGGTGCCCAAGGACTTGTGCCATTTTCTACTGCTTTCCCAGACCATAACAAAGAGCCGGTTTGGAGGTAAAGCAGCCAGGTCTCAAAGCAGCTCACACGTGGGATGCCAGTGCTTCAGGTCAAGGTGTTAACCCACTGCGCCACAGCTCTAGCCCCATCCCTCCTTCTCTCCATCTCATACTCTCTTTGTAACTCTGCCTTTCAAATAAATAAATAAAATAAATCTTTTTGTTATTATTTATTTTATTAATATAGAGAGATTTCATGTGTTCCATAAATGTAGGAATAGACAACTTTTTATATTATTTAATATCATGAAATCTATTTCAAATTTTGGCTACAATGTCTATTCACTACATTAACATAAGCAGGCAGTTCAGTTTTTGTGTAGCTTATGTGCTTTTTCTGTAAAATTTGGGGAAAAGCACATACAAAACTGTTGTGCCTTTTCAATAGGACTTTTATGTTAAATTGTAAGAAATGAGCCTGGAACATAGAAAGCATTCACTGGATGTCACTTATTGTCAGGAAATTCAGGTAATGGTTGAAATCTGCAGCTGAGCAGATAACTTCCTCCTTCTTGTAAGTCTATGAATGGGAAGCAAGGTATAAGATCCTCCCTGGGGAAGTGAGGTGGAAGGTGAATTGAAAAAATTCATGTGATACCAAGTTGATGCATCAGACATTTTAGATAAAGAAGAAAAATGTGTAAGGCCATAAATAAGAGAGTCAAACTCAACCGCATAGGTAGAAAACATGTGTTGAGGAGAAATGAAGTGTAGAAGTGCCATTGCATGTGGCATTGCAACAAATAGGTTCTGTTCTGTTTGGTTGAAGGTGTTTGTGACTGTCAATCAATGGGTGTCAGAATAGCCTCAAATCAGGACCCAAATAGAACTGCTTAGGATTGGCAGTGTAATGCAAAGGAGTGGTGACTTGAATTTTGGACTGAAAGACATTGATATTTGACAACCATTTCTGTAATTGACAATGATACTATGGAAGGCATGAAAGCACCTGGATCAACTGTGACAAGAAAAGGGAGACAAATCAGATGTGGTCATTAATAATCAAATCTGTTAGGTAAAACATGAAATCTTTTAGATTAGTCCTCGAAGAAAACTTCTATCATTTGAGAATGATATTGATCCTCTATTAGCTTTTTTTTTAAAGATTATTTATTTACTTGAAAGTCAGAGTTACACAGAGAGAGGAGAGGTAGAGAGAGAGAAAGAGAGAGAGAGGGAGAGAGAGAGAGGTTTTCCATCTGCTGGTTGGATGGCCACAATGGCCAGAGCTGCGTTGATCCGAAGCCAGGAGCCAGGAGCTTCTTCCAGGTCTTCCACGTGGGTGCAGGGGCCCAAGGACTTGGGCCATCTTGTACTTCTTTCCCAGGCCATAGCAGAGAGCTGAATCAGAAAAGGAGCAGCTGGGACTAAAACTGGTGCCCATATGGGATGCCAACGCTTCAGGCCAGGGTGTTAACCCGCTGCACCCAGTGCTGGCCACTCTAATAGCTTTTAAAAAAATAAATATTTTTTTCTGAATTTTTAAATTGAATTTACAGTTTGTTGTATTCCGTTTCATGCTGCTAAAACTGAATACAATATACTGGGTGATTTGTAATGAATAGAGGTCTCTTTAGCCCACCATTATCAAGGCTGGTAAGTAGAAGAGCATAGAATTGCCATCTCTTTGGCATCTCACCTAAATGTGAGATGCACCTAAATGCGGTGAAGGGCATCACAAGAGGAGACACACCATGCTGACTTGGCTTCTCTTCCTCTTATAAAGTCAGCAGTGCCAGCATAGAGGCCTCATCCTCACAGCCTAATCTACTCCTAATTAACTCTCAAAGTCCCAATTCCAAGAATTATGAACATATGCATTTGAGGATTAAATTCGCAACACATAACCTTCTGGAGAACGCATTCAAATCTTAGCACAATGGGTTTTATTTAACTAGATTTTACTCCTGGACTGAATAGATGCTGTTCTACCCTCAACATCCCAGTTTGACATGTAACCTATTGGGATTTTGATAGAATGAAAACTCTGTGTGTTCAGAATAAAGTGTATATGACTGTTCCAAGTGAACCCTACAATTTACCAAAGGAGCACACATTGTACAATTTAGCTAGAACTAACACAACACCCTAAATGTGACAGCTAATGGGATTTAAAAACCTGAAGAATTTTGAGATATGTGACTTCTACAGTTTTGCTCTCCTAAACTCCCAGTGAAGATCTAGAGAATTTTAGCATTGAAATCACTGTGAGCAAAAGATGAAATCCTGTTGGTGAAGGAGAGTGAGGCACTGCCTACTCTAATGCATGTAACATTGACTAGCATCAAATATTCATACTCAGCATGGTTTGTGGATGTAAGACTGGCCAACCGAGACCCTGAAATTTCCTATCATGATAAATATATGGCAAAATGGGAAATATCACAGAGGCAAGGAACATTCAAAAGGCAAAGTAGGAAATTCATCTGGTTAATTTCTGAGCAAAGGGAAGTAAGCTTTTTTTGTTAAATCTTAACCAATTGCAGGGCAAGAGAACATATGGAAAATTGATGCATAACAAAATTAATCATGACATCCTTAATATTTATCTAGTGTTTATTAAATGAACCACAGCCTCTACATGTTCTTTGATATTTGCCAAACTTTTCTGTGGGTCTTATCTCATTTCAATTCAACACTTATTGTATCTCATTTTTTTTTACTCTACCATATTTGTAGTCATGACTCCAGAATATACATCCTGATTCACAATTACCCTAATAACACCTAGATTCATATGTGTGATGGCCTACAAAATCATCTACTTCAACATCCATGAGACAATAAAATCTCTCTCCAACCTGTCATCATCTATCTCTCCTGTCTAAACCTGCTCTTCTCTTGGCATTCTCTTTGTGGTTGATCATCATATTTGACCTTTACTTTTCTACCACTCTTTCCCAGTCAGCTGCAAAGTCATATTAATCCTGCCTCCATATGACCCTAAAACTATATTATTCTCTCCTCCCTTAGTTATGTTGCTCTAAACTATAACATTATGAACTGGCATCTTAATTATTGTATATCTTCAACTAGATTTGCATTGAAATATTAGACACATTGTGATATTGTATTTCTAAAACTTAAACAAGGTGATTATTTGGCTTATTTTTATATAACTCAGGGTTTTCTAAAGATAAAGCTTTTCTAACTACCTTATGTTCATAGTCAGATAGCATTTTCCTTCCTCTCTGTCCAAATCACCATTATATCTTAGGCCTTATGTGCCAGTAAATGCTAGTCACAAAAGTGATTTCCATAACAACCTCTTTAATTTTTGTAGAATAAAGTGCTTGGCAAACTCTGGTTTTTATCATCAAATATAAGATAAATGGCTATTAGGTTGGCTTCATGCTGTCCATATTCTTTTTTTTTTTTTTAATTTTTATTTGACAGGTAGAGTTATAGACAGTGAGAGGGAGAGACAGAGAGAAAAGTCTTCCTTCCATTGATTCACTCCCCAAATGGCTGCCACAGCTGGCGCTGCACCAATCCGAAGCCAGGTGCTTCTTCCTGGTCTCCCATGCGGGTGCAGGGGCCCAAGCATGTGGGCCATCCTCCACTGCCTTCCAGGGCCACAGCAGAGAGCTGGACTGGAAGAGGGGCAACTGGGACTAGAACCCAGTGCCCATATGGGATGCTAAAGCTACAGGTGGAGGATTAACCAAGTGAGCCAAGGCTATGGCCCAATGCTGTCCATATTCTTAGGGAGAGTAAGAGACCAGTACATAGAGAACATTGTATTCTTAATTACTTAAAATATTTAATTAAGGCCTGCACAGGAAATGCCCTCTCTATTTGCAATAGCAATAAAAAGCAATCAAATGCATGCATTAAAATCACCGTGGTAGTGATACAATGGTTCTGTTGTATGTGTGTATGTGTGGTGGGTTTAATTCTTGGCTCTAATTTTTCACATGTGTCTGCATCAACCTCCTTTTCAAGACTGCATTGTAGATGAAGTCCTTTGACTTTGAACTTGTTCCATGACTTGCTGAGGACAGTGATACAAGAAAGCAATCTAATTTACTATGCACTAACTTCAAGCTGAAGCCTGAAAAATGCTCATGTGCTTCTCTGAGTTTATGTGCATTTTGATATCACTATGATAATGTGGATTTAGGAAGAAGAGGAGAGCTTAACTGCCTGGGTCAACATACGCCTACAATAAAAAAATCCTCAGTGAATACACAGACTCTTTAGCAATAACAAATCAATGTTGTTACAAGCCACAGGGCCTTGGGTGCTTATGCAAGAATAGTTAACTGATGCAATTTCATTATGCTTTCTTACAAATAAAACAAATCTGAAACATTCATTGTTAATCAACCCTGAGGCTGATCACTTCCTCATTAATAAATGTAGTTTAATATAGCTTCTTATTAATTTCCCCAAAGCCAATATGTGAATATGTATTGTAGAAATTAAGGAAATAAAATTTTTAAATACTTGTAAATAAATGAGTTATGTGGGAAGCAAACAAACACACTCATTTTATCGAGTGAATAGATTAAAATTATTTGAAGTAATGTGAGACACTATCCTTATAAAAATTATAGATAAGATTTCCATTTGACCTTTGAAACATATGTATATGCATGTATTTCTGAAACTTCCTTAAAAAAAACAATGCTATTGGCAACCAATTTTTGGAGGTAAGTCTAGCACTACAATATTTCTTCATGTTTGCACTGCAAACAAGGAAATCTTTCTGAAATATGATTACTTAATATTGAATTGTATATTATACAGATTTTGAATAGAAAATGTCCTGTAATTAATATTTACAAATGTTCAAAATTCATTGATGTGAGGCAAAACACATCGCAATGCTCTGCCAAGAGGTTCAGGATCTGAATTCTCACATGATACATTACAGAAAGTTGCATGCCACATGTAGATTTTAAGGTTAGAGACAATAAATGTTTCTGTATTTACTTTTCTTCTAGCGCTGTGGGAACATTTAGGCTTTTTATCTTTACTTGTATGATATCCAGTACTTTTTCATGCCATAAACAAATTTTGTTTGATAATGAATGTCAAAACATCTGTTCTTTGATATATGCCATTTCTGAAATGGGTATTTACATGTCTCCCCAGAGGTGGAATTGAATCTCAGTGTGATTTGTATAACTTATATGGATTTCCAGCTCTGTCATTTTAAAAATCGTTTGTTCTTTCCTATTATCAATTTGAAAATGAATTCAATGTGTATGGGAGACTATCAATGATGCTCTATAATTTGCAATAAAATAAGCATTGTGCTCAATGAGTTCTGGGACACAGACTTCCCCCTTCACTGGGAGGCATCATCTTGAACATGGCAGCTCTCTGCCCTGAAAGCCTGTTCTTGTAGAGTGTTTGAGAGGGACACAGATGAAAACCGTGACTATAACAGTCCTAGAATCTAGAAGAATGAGGCTCTCTGTCTTTTGTAGGAGTCTGAGAAGAATATCACATCATCCACTGATATGCTGATTTTTATTTCATTTTATTTTATTTATTTAGTTATTAAGAAAACAAAACCAAATCGTGACCTTGATATTCCCTTGCTTAAAATTTAGCAAAAATCCACTTAAAAGCAATATAATAGGTCAGATGGACAGAATCTATATACAAGCAAAAGAAAACCAGAAACACTCATTCCTATAATTACCCACTTAATTACATATTCCATAGTACAACTTTTTTCATGTTGTAATATTTTCAAACAAAGAAAACTTATAGATCATTACTGACCATATTTCAATCATTCCTATAGTCATTGCCTGGATAAATGTGACAGAGCTTATAGTCATTCTTACTTTATTACCTCAAAGTATATTTATCAATGATTCTTCCCTTTGTTGAATTAAATTGTTTAATTTTTATTTCACATTTTTATCACCAGCATTAGCACTTTGTGTACGTGTTGTCAATAATGGAAGAAGATATTTGGGACAATATTTCTTCCTCTCTCCCTCCCTCCCTCCCTCCCTCCCTCTCTCCTTCTTCCTTCCTTCCTTCCTTCCTTCCTTCCTTCCTTCCTTCCTTCCTTCCTTCCTTCCTTCCTTCTTTTCTTCCTTCCTTCCTTTTCCTTGGGACAGAGAAAGAGAGTTCCCATCCACTGGATCACTCCCCAAATGCCTGCAAAACCCTAGGTCTGTGTCAACTGAAGTCAGAAGCAAGGAACTGAATCTGGGAGTCCTACAGGCATGGCCTGGATTCAACTACTTGAACCATCAGCTGCTGCCTCCCAGGATGTGTATCACCAGGAAGTTGAGTGGAGTCAGTATTCAGTACTGGCATCTGATACTGGATTAGGCTATTTCAGTACTGTCTTAAAGTTAGCGCAAACACACACCCTGGAACTGTTCGCTTTAAGAAATGATGCATTTCACACATTTTTGATGTATGAAAAATTTGATGAGAACTATTTTCTTATAGTTGAACTGGCAGTACTTCTACTCTCAAGGTGATAGATTATTTCATAGTGTATCTAATCATAGTTGTGCTTTTTATATTATGAAATATAGTCTTAATAGGTTTTACTCATATATACTTTTAAAAATCAAAGATTTGGTGCAAGACTTTGTGTCTAAAACTTTACTAGAAGGAAAGGGAGGCAAGCACAAATTAAAAAAAGCATAAAACTGAAGAAAAATCTACATAAATAGTGATGTTATACAAAATGAAATTTAAAATTTTGAGTATTAAAGATCAGAGGACATCATTTGGAAAGCCCACTTACCATATCAGACTGCAGGGGTTGGACTCCTGGGTTTCCTGCTAGTGTGCACCATAGGAGGCAGCAGCTGATGGTTCAACTACATGGTATCCATTCCACCTACATGGATTTAGTTCCTGTCTCCCAGCTTGCACCTAGTCCTACCCCAGCTCTTGCAGATATTTGGTGAAATAATCAGTTGTAGTAGATGTCTCTCTTCCCTCACTTTCTCTCTTTCTCTCTCTCTCTCTCTTTGTCTGCATTCAAATACATTAAGCAAATATACAATATAGTACTCACTATAGACAATATTCAAATGGAAAATACTCATGAGAAAAATAAGTAAAATATTTTTTTCTAAATATGTTAAAGAATAAAAGAAAATGAATGTAATAAATGCAGAGATAAGCTTCACTGAAATGGTTACATTAATGAAATGATAATAATATTTCAATTCTTTTTTCTTGTATGGCAGTTCTCTGAATGATGCCCAACATGTAGATGTATATGTTGCCAAAGCAAGAAACAATATCAGAGGTGGGTCTTGTGGCACATGGGTTATGCCACTGCTCGGGATGCCTGTATCCTATGTCAAGTGTCAGCTGGAGTCGTGGCTATTTGACATCTGATTCAGATTTCTGCTAATGTGCCTTGGAAGGCATTGGTGGTGGACCCAGATGGAATTCTGGGCTCCCTTCTTCAACATGCCCCCTTCATGGCTGTTGCTGGCATATGGGAAGTGAAAGAGCAGATAGGAGATTTTCCTGTGTTTTTCCTTCTCTCTCTGTCACTCTGCCTTTCAAATGAACTAATGAAAAAATTAAAACTTCCTATCAACAATTGAGCAAATTACATTGACTTCTTTGCTTTTTGTAAATTCCCATAAATGATAATGATAAATTTGATCTCAAATAATGAGATAATGAGGTTGCTTTAGACAATAAAGTTCAAGAAACATAACCACTTATATTTATGAAAAAAAGTATGTAAATCACTATATAATGACATGGGTTTCTAAGTCTCTATTTTTGTCTTTGTATGAAAGCATGTTATATTTTGGGAAAGAGCCAAAAGGAATTCAGTGAAAAAGGGATTACAATTTGCCATTCTGCCTTTGCTGGTTGACCTATCTATATGAATCAACTTGTGCATGTCTCCATGCTTCAAATGTCCTGTGTTTAAAATGGACAGACAGGTAGCCTTCAGATATATTACTGGTATTCCAGCCGATGACAATGAAGTAGATATCATGATTAAGATAGCTAAGCATGCAAATTTTCTCTTTCCCAATGTATATAAAATTATGTTTATACTATTCTGTCATCCACCATGCGTGCATTAGCATACATTTAAAGAGGTACACACTTTGATATTGAAATATTTTATTGATAAAAATGCTAATATCATCACAGCTCTTGGGAAAATGTTGTTGATAAATTTTCTGGATGCAAGATAGTCACAGAATATCAACTGGCTAAAAAAAAAAAAAATTCTTAACTCAAAATAGAGCAGAGCACAGCAAAATGAGATGTGCCTTACCTGAGATGATACTTATCTGAGGGATTAAATAAAACATATTTCAGATAGTTCATACTAGGCATATAAGGAACATAGGAGTTCCTTACATAGTTACTGTTCTTGTTACCAACATTTTTTCTATCTTGATAACCACTAGATCTTAGACTAAACCTTTTATTAATAAATGTTTAAAACGATAGTCTTCATAAACCAGTTGTGTGTTTATTACATGATCTCAAGAGCTAAATAATTGTTCTTTTAGATCCTATTTTCCTAATAGTCTGACTTAATTACTACTTGGAAAATTTAGTAATAATTATTAAAAATATAAATAATTCTGCACATCTGATGGTATTACACTTCAAACTTTATTTTGGGTAACAGATTTATTTATTTTAGCTTTTCTGAATTTATATCATATGCTATTCCACATTTAGAGAATTATATTAAAATAAATTATTCCATTTCTATACATCTGCATGCAGATTTTTGGTTTGTTTATTTTCAAATAAGCTACAGACTGTAAATTTGCAGTTTTGAGAAGTATAGTGGTATAATTAATGTAAAATTAAATTGCATATGAAGAAGTAGAAAGATAGACTGTCAGGGCTATAGTTACAAGTAACAAATGCAAAAAGATACCTGTTTGTAAGCTGTTTTTACAACTTAACACTGCTGATCTGGCCAATGTTTTGGCTAGTGGTTCAGGTATTTATTAAATACAATATGTTCATGTCTTTTGCATATGTACCCAGAAGTGTGATTGCTGGATCATATGACAAGTCTATTTCTTGTTTTTAAGAAAACTTCAAGCTGGTTTCCACAGTGGCTGCACTAATTTACAATGCCATCAATAGTGTATAAATGTTCCCTTTTGCTATATCCTTGTCAGCATTTATTACTCTATCTCTTTTAGATTTTAGATATTCTGAGAGGCGTGAGGTGATATCTCAATGTGGTTTTAATTAGCGTTTTCTTAATGGCTAGTGATTTTTTTTTCATATATTTTGTAGCCATTTGTATTTCTTCTTTTGAGAACCATCTATTGAGATCCTTTGCCCAATACTTAACTGAATTGGTTGTTTTCTGTTATTGAGTTTTTAAGCTGATGACATATTCTAAATATTAATCCCTTGTCAGATAGGCTTCTCAGAAATATTTTTTCCATTCTATTGGATGTGTCTTCAATCCATTGATTGTTTCTTTTGCTGGAAGAAGCTTCTGAATGTGAAATAATTCTATTCGCTTAGTTTTTTGTAGCCTGTGCTTTGTGAGTCTTGTTCAAGAATTTGTCCCCTACATCAATGTCTTGGAGTGTTTCCCTTATGTTTTCTTCCAAAAACTTTGTAGTCTTACTACTTAAATTTAGATCTTTGACCCATCTGGATTTGGTTTTTTAAGTGGTATGAGGTACAGATTTAATTTCATCTCTCTCTCTATATATATTTTTTTTCTAGTTTTTCCATGACCATTTGTTGAATAGATTATCATTAGCTAGTTGTATGTATGTGAATTAATGCTTGGGCTCTCTATGCTGTTCCATTGACCTACGTATCAATTTTTATACCATTATCATGCTGTTTTAATTACTATAACTTTATAGTATGGTTTGAAGTCAGTACTGTGATCCCTCTAACTGATGATTGTTTTTTTGCTCAGGATTTCTTTGGCTATTCTATGTCTTTTGTGACTCCATATGAATTTTAAGATTTTTTTTTCAGGGCCAGCACCATGGCGCAGTAGCTTAATACTTTGCATGCGGCGCCGGCATCCCATATGGGCGCTGGTTTGAGACCCAGCTGCTCCTCTTCCAATCCAGCTCTCTTCTATGGCCTGGGAAAGCAGAAGATGGCCCAAGTCCTTGGGCCCCTGCATCCTCATGGGAAGACCAGGAAGAAGCTCCTGGCTCCTGGCTTCATATTGGCGCAGTTCTGGCCTTTGCAGCCATTTGGGGAGTTGAACCAAGGAAAGGAAGACCTTTCTCTCTGTCTCTTCTTCTCACTGTCTGTAACTCTACCTCTTAAATAAATATATAAAATCTTAAAAAAAGAGATTTTTCCCTAATTCTGTGATGATTGTTGGTATTTTGGACTTGCACTGAATCTGCAGATTGCTTTACATGTCATGCATTTTCTACTATGTATTCTTCTAATCTATGAACAAGGAATCTCTTACCATTTTTAATGTCCATTTTCAGTGAAATCTTCATTGACATACAAAAAAGCTACCAATCTATATGTGTTTAGTTTGTAACCTGAAACTTTACTGAATTCATTTATCAGCTCTAACAGATTTTTTGTGGAGAGTTTAAGTTTTTCCATGCACAACATTATGTGATCTGCAAACATGGATATTTTGACTTCCTATTTTCCAGTTTTGATGACCTGCATTACTTTCCCCTCCCGAATTGCTCTTGCTAAACTTTCAGTACTATATTGAATAAGAGAGGTGAACATGGAAACCTTTGTCTTGTTCCAGATCTGAGGAGAAGTGCCAGATTTTCCCTATTCAGCTTGGTTTGTGATATATCCTTTATAATTTTGAGGTATGTACCTTTTTTACCTAATTTGTGAAAGGGACTCTTTTTTTAACTTCTATTTAGAATATAAATTTCCAAGGTACAGCTTATGGATTACAATGGCTCCCCCCCCATAACTTCCCTCCCACCCGCAACCCTCCCCCTTTACCCGCTCCCTCTACCCTTTCATTCGCATCAAGATTCATTTCCAATTCTCTTTATATACAGAAGATCAGTTTATTATATGTTAAGTAAGATTTCAACAGTTTGCCCTCACATAGCAACACAAAGTGAAAAATACTGTTGGAGTACTAGTTATAGCATTAAATCACAATCTACAGCACATTAAGGACAGAGATCCTACATGATATTTTTTTTAAAAAAAAGATTAATTTTCTATGCAATTTCCAATTTAACACCAAGTTTGTTTTTTTTTTTTCATTTTCAATTATCTTTATGTACTGAAGATCAATTCAGTATATACTAAGTAAAGATTTCATCAGTTTGCACCCACACAGAAACACAAGGTGTAAAAATACTGTTTCAGTACTAGTTATAGCATTACTTCACATTGGACAACACGTTAAGGACAGATCCCAAATGGGACAAAAGTACACAGTGACTCCTGATGTTGATTTAACAATTTGACACTCTTGTTTATGGCGTCAGTAATTGGCTCTAGTTATGAGTTGTTGAGGCTATGGAAGCCTTTAGGGTTCGCCGACTTCAATCTTATTCCGACAGGGTCATAGTCAAAGTAGAGGTCCTCTCCTCCCTTCGGAGAAAGGCACCTCCTTCTTTGGTGGCCCTGTTCCTTCCACTGGGATCTCACTCGCAGAGATCTTTCATTTAGGTCTTCTTTTTTTTTTTTTCTTTCCAGAGTGTCTTGGCTTTCCATGCCTAAAATACTCTCATGTGCTCTTGAGCCAGATCCGAATGCCTTAAGGGCTGATTCTGAGGCCAGAGTGTTATTTAGGACATCTGCCATTCTATGAGTCTGCTGTGTCTCCCACTTCCCAAGTTGGACCTTTTTCTCCCTTTTTGGTTCTATCAGTTAGTATTAGCAGACACTAGTCTTGTTTGTGTGATCCCTTTGACTCTTAGACCTATCAGTATGATCAATTGTGAACTGAAGATGATCACTTGGACTAGTGAGATGGCATTGGTACCTGCCACCTTGATGGGATTGTATTGGAATCCCCTGGCACATTTCTAACTCCATCATTTGGGGTAAGTCCGATTGAGCATGCCCTAAATTGTACATCTCCTCCCTCTCTTTTTCCCTCTCTTATATTTAACAGCGATCACTTTTCAGTTAAAATTTAAACACCTAAGAATAATTGTGTGTTAATTGCAGAGTTCAACCACTAGTACTAGAACAAAAAAAAATGCTAAAATGGATAAAATTTACATTGTACATCAACAGTCAGGACAAGAGCTGATCAAGTCACTGTTTCTGAGAGTGTCCATTTCACTTCAACAGGTTTCCCCTTTGGTGCCCAGTTAGTCGTCACTGATCAGGAAAACAAATGATATTTGTCCCTTTGGGACTGGCTTAATTCACTCAGGATGATGTTTTCCAGATTCCTCCATTTTGTTGTAAATGACCAGATTTCATTGTTTTTGACTGCTGTATAGTATTCTGCAGAATACATGTTCCATAATTTCTTTATCCAGTCTACTGTTGATGGGCATTTGGGTTGGTTCCAGGTCTTAACTATTGTGAATTGAGCTGCAATAAACATTAATGTGCAGTTGGCCTTTTTTGTTTGCCAATTTAATTTCCTTTGGGTAAATTGCAAGGAGTGGGATGGCTGGGTTGTATGGTAGGGTCATATTCAGGTTTCTGAAGAATCTCCAGACTGACTTCCATAGTGGCTTCACCAGTTTGCATTCCCACCAACAGTGGGTTAGTGTCCCTTTTTCCCCACATCCTCACCAGCATCTATTGTTGGTAGATTTCTGAATGTGAGCCATTCTGACCAGGGTGAGGTGAAACCTCATTGTGGTTTTGATTTGCATTTCGAAAGGGACTCTTAAGTAGCAACTTCACTTCATTTGTGTTACTATCATCCTTAACTGTGTTTGTATTCTTTTAACTAACTTAAACATAAAAAAAAAATCTATCAAGCATATAAATACTTAAAATGCTTAAAATATGACCTACAGTAATAGCTAGAAATAAATAGACATAGGACTTCTATTGACCCTTAGCTTATAATCTTTCCACTTTGAAATGACAGATACACATATTTCTTTTTTTTTTGAAAGCCATCCCATGTGAATAAGAGTTAAGGTTTGTCCACTCTGAGCTTTACAGTCCGATGCTTGCTATTTCTTTAATCCCATCTCATTTCTCATTCTCCTCATCTGACCAATCTTGTCCTTATATACATGCTGCTCCTCCCTAGTATAGAATAGAGTGTTGTGATGCCCTGCCAAATGGTTCTGCTCTGAGATATGCATTAACTGCTTTCTCTGTCTAGAACTCACTTATCCACATACCTGTTTAATTTGTTCTTTAGTTTATCATTCACTTCTTATTTGTAGAAGGACAATGAATACTTGGGTGATTAATTGGGGTCTTTCAACGGTCTATGGTTTGATGGATTATTATTTATTATTTTCCATGTTATAAATAATTAAATTTTTAAAATTCTTCCATCATACCTCAGTTCCCTTCCTCTATTCAATGTATTCAATGTTTTTTTAAAGATTTATTTTATGTATTTGAAAGTCAGACTTACACAGAGAGATGAGAGGGAGAGAGAGAGAGAGAGGTCTTCCATCTGCTCTTTCACTCCCCAATTGACTGAGCAGATTCAAAGCCAGGAGCCAGGAGCCTCATTCAGGTTTCCCTCAAAGGTGCAGGGACCCAAGGACCTGGTCCATCTTCTACAGTTTTCCTAGGCCACAGCAGAGAGCTGAATTGGAAGTGGAGCAGCCAGGACTCAAACTGGTGTCCATATGGGATGCCGGCACTGCAGGCGGCTTTTCCTGCTACACTACAGTGCCAGCCCCACTATTCAAAATCTTAAATCAGTTACCAATTTTGTTTTGTGTGTTGGCCACCTATTATTTTCTATTTTTATTTTTAAAAATTTATTTATGAAGCAGAGACAGAAAGAGAAACAGTTACACAGAGAAAGAGAAAGAGAGAGCTCCTATCATGTGGTTCACTTCTCAAATGCCCATTCTATGCCAGAAGTTGTGAAATTAATCTAAGTCACAAGTATGGAAGGCAGGACAATGATTACTTGAACCATCACAGCTGCCTCCCAGGTATTGCACTAGCAGAAGATGAGTCAGGACCCCAAGATAAGATTTGAATCCAGGTACTCCAAAATGAAATATATAACCTTAATATTCAGCTAAATGCCCACTCTACTTCCTATATCCTTTCTAAATTTTTTTTTTATGGAGAAAGAGAGTGAGAGTAAGAGTGAGGGAGAGAGTGAAAGAGAGAGAGAGAGGGAGAGAGAGAGAGAGAGAGAGAGAGAGAGAGAGAGAGAGAGAGAGACCATCCATCCCCACTGGTTTACTCATCAAATGACTGCACCAGCCAAGACTGAGTCTGTGCCAAACCAAAGCCAGGAGCCAGCAGTTTCATTGGGGTCTACCACATGGTTGCAGGATCACAAGGACTTGGGCTGTCTTCCACCACTTTCACATCAGGAAGCTGGGTGGGAAGTGAATTAGATGGGACTCCAACAGTGGCCCATGTGGGAATGTCAGCATCACAGGTGGTGTCTTAAACTGCTACCACAACGTTGGTTCTTGCTTCTTATCTTAATGGCAAGCATAACATCATGAGCAATAATATATTAGGAACTGAGTTTAATTATAGATATTTCAGACTTTTTCTTCTGTATTTTAAATTTTGAATTAAAATTTTCATTGCAAATATGTATTTACTAGTTGTGAAGAAGTTTAAACCACATTTAATGGGGCCAGTGCCATGCCTCACTTAGTTAATCCTCCACCTGCGGTGCCGGCATCCCACATGGGCGCTGGTTCTAGTCCCAGCTATTCCTCTTCCAGTCCAGCTCTCTGCTGTGGCCTGGGAAGGCAGTGGAGCATAGTCCAAATTCTTGGGTCTCTGCACCTGCATGGGAGACCAGAAAGAAGCACCTTGCTCCTGGCTTCAGTTCAGTGTCTCTCTGTCTCTCTCACTGTCTAACTCTATCTGTCAAATAAATTTTAAAAAAATCCACATTTACGATAAGTAGATTTTTCATCATAAAGGAATGATTTGCCTCTTGACATGAATTTTTCATTTTATAAAGAAACACACACACACACACACACACACACACACCCAGGGAAGTATATTGGGCTATTTAAAATAAATCTTTCCTTAAGAGTATTAAACACACAAAAGAGCCTAAAAGTGAAATAAACATTAAGAAAATTCCTCTACCACAGAAAAGATATGAGATGAAGTTGACTACAAAACAAAGCAAATTGGCAAATGTGGTGGTGTTAGGTAAGAATATTTTATGTTCTCTGGAGGAAAGAGCTGCATATAAAATGGTCCAGCTACTATGGAAAGCGGTTTGGCAGTTCCTCAAAATGTTAAATATAGAGACACCATATGATTCAGTGATTTAACTCCTAAATTTATACTCCAAGAAAAATGGAAATGAGAGACATATAAATTAAAATTAGATAACATTTAAGTGAAGACACCTCCATTCATAGCTAAGATGAAGTTACTGTGGACTGATTTACTCTCCCACCTGAAGCAACTCACAAAATAAATTAATTGTACAGGATATGAAACTATATGGAAAATATCCTGAGAAGCTGTCCACATGCCCAGGAAGCCTTACACGAGTCTCAGCTTCCCACCGTGAGCAAGTTGCCAGTTCATTGCTTGGGGCAATTGAGCCCAGACAGAATGTAGTGGCCTGCCTGACTCGAAACAAAGCTCACAGTTTAGAAAGTCCATAACAGCTAGATTTTGTAGGGCAGGTGAGAAGGAAGACTAAATAGAAAGAGAACTATGGACATCAGCTCAGTTTTTCTCTGTTATTAAGCTGCAGAATGATCAACATGTGAATGTGAGGGAAGAATGTGAGATCAAGGAATAAAACAAAGAATGGAGATAACGCCTGTGATCACACATCCTAAACATAGTGCCTGTCCCTACCTGTCACAATGCAGAAACTCAAAATTTGTATCATGGGATTGAAATCACTAATGAGTCTTGTCACAGTAGTGGAAAATAACTATCCCTACATTGAGCATTGTTCAGATCTCACCTAATCAGTCTTATAAACATAACCCTTGAGATAAAATGGTATCAAGGCAGCCAACTATTCCAGAATGAACTCAAATATTTTTAGGATATTCTAATGAGTTTTTATATGTACTTTGATGTTTTTCTCTGTCTTTAGGAAAGTCTGCTTGTCCTTATTTTAACAATTTGACTGCAATATGCCTTGGAAAAGGACTTTTTTGATTGAATCTGGTTGGAATTCTTTAAACTTCCTGTATCTGGATGTCCATATCTCTATCATGACTTCAGAAGCTTTGAACTCTTATTTCACTCAATAAGCTCTCCAAGCTGGTGTATAGTAGTTGAATGAATAGAAGAAAGAGGCTCCAAATTTCCAATCAGAAAGTATTGCTAAAGGCTGGCATTATGGCATACTTCAAGTCCCAGCTCCACTTACAGTTCAGCTTCCTGCACATCCACCTGGGAAAGCAGGGAAATATGGCCCAAGTTTTTTGACCCTGCACTCAAGTGGGAGACTCAGGAGAGGCTC
The DNA here is from genome assembly GCA_949820135.1 of Sylvilagus floridanus. NCBI lineage: Eukaryota > Metazoa > Chordata > Mammalia > Lagomorpha > Leporidae > Sylvilagus > Sylvilagus floridanus. The sequence continues at coordinate 83,070,128 of OX463246.1, read as the reverse complement.
CTGTTTTCTGGCAAAGGCCTGGCCCAGGCTTGGCCATTGCAGAAATTTGTGGAGTGAACCATTGAATGGAAGATCTCTCCCTCTCTCTCTCTCTCTCTCTCTCTCTCTCTCTGAACATAACTCTCTGCAACTCTGCCTTCCAAATAAATTTTAAAAAAGTAATGTCAAAAAATTTAAAATGGGGCTGGCGCCGTGACTCACTAGGCTAATCCTCTGCCTGCGGCACCAGCACCCTTGGTTCTAGTGCCAGTCAGGGTGCCAGTTTCTGTCCCGGTTGCTTCTCTTCCAGTCCAGCTCTCTGCTGTGGCCCAGGAGTGCAGTGAAGGATGGCCCAAGTGCTTGGGCCCTGCACCCACATGGGAGACCAGGAGAAGCACCTGGCTCCTGGCTTCGGATCAGCGTGATACGCCGGCTGCAGCTGCCATTGAGGGGTGAACCAATGGAAAAGGAAGATCTTTGTCTCTCTCTCTCTCTCACTGTCCATTCTGACTATAAAAAAAAAATGTGAAATGTTTAATGCCCTGTTTTGATCAGTAAATATTGTACAAACGTGTTGAAATAGCACACTCTAGTTGATAAATATGTATAGTTATTGTAATATTTTCAAGAAATAATATTTAAAATGTATTTACCACATAAATAAATATCACAATATATTGTTACATAAAAATTGACATTTATTAAAGAAAAAAGGAAGTACAAACCATAAATTAGTAAAGTGGAATACAAGATATTTTATGATTGTTATTAAAAGTAAATTGAAAGTATCTTATTGCAAAATTGAAAATAAGAAAGGAAGAAATAGAGACGATTGGAGCACTGGAGGGAGAAAAGGCAGGGCAGGGAGTATCATGTTCTTAAAACTGTATTTATATATATATATATATGTTTATGAAATATGCAAAAGCTGTACCCTTCATATAAATAAAAGAAATTTGTATGAATGTACTGTATTATAGAGTGTCTTTTTACACTTTCACTTATTTAAAAATTTCATGACTTCTCTTTGACATATCTGAATTGTCAGCATCACTATTATTGGATTGTGAGGCTACGATTAATAAAATAAGGATTTCCTGAACACAAGCACTGTGACTCACCAATACTCCATCTGCTCATTGGAATGGCTCCTTAATGATTAGTTGTTGAGTAAGACTTAAATTGTGGATATGCTGGGCAAATGAATGGTGAGTCCAATCTTGGTTTGGATGGAGCAGGATGGTAGAGATTTCTTCATGCTACCCAGAGCAGCATGGGATTTAAACATTTTTTATGAATTTCCCCTTGAGTATTTTCAGCAGAAGTTGATTCCAAGAAAATACTTTTAAGGACTGTGTCCAATATATATATATAAATTTTCTAAAATAATTAAAGGTAAGTAATAATAAATAATAAAAAAGCACAGAAAACAATAGAATCCATACAATCCTTCAGCAAATGTTACAAATACTTGTGTGTGCCTATATACAAGCATGTATTCATATTTATATAAATATGCCCATGCACAAATTTCCAATAAGCACATGAGAATATGTTCAAAATAATCAGTTACTAAAGAAATACAATTAAATGCACAATTAGATTTAAATTTGTACATCAAAATGAATAAAGGTAAAAAAGACCATGGATATCAAATGTTACTGTGAATAAAGACTAACAAGAACTCTGTTATGTATAAATTAAACATATAGCTACCATATGTATCTCATATTTAGTTACTCATCCCAAAATAAATAAAAACATACTCCTATTAAAAAAAACTTGTTAATTAGAGCTGATTTATTTAGAGTAGCCTCAGAGTACAAATAATATAACTATTTATGGTAATTAAATGAATAGATATTTTAGTTTAATTCAAATGATTGAATAATGAATTGAGGATTCATCATAACAGTAAAATTTGAGAACATCAGATTGAGTAAAAGAAGGCTGATGTTACAAGTACAAAGCATACAGTCTTTTCATTTTATAATAAGTGCCGCAAATGAAAAACATGAGCACTTCACTCATAAAATGTACTGGGTAGGTGAGAAATTTCTTCAACTTGAGTGAGTGTGTTTGTGTGTCTGTGCATGTGTGTATAAATGCCTTAGCCACTCCTAGACACAGGTAGGTTATTTTTCAGAATTTTAAAACGAATCTTCAAAACACTAAACTGAGAGTGATTTTCAAACCTTATTCCTCATTATGTAAGTGTTCTTCCTTTACTCTCAGAATCAGAACTGAAATTTATGATTTTTTAAATAATGAGATCACAAGAATATATACAAATCTGCTTGAAGTGGCATTTTTATTTTGAATCTATTATCTAGTTCTTATTGCTAATTACATAGAGAGAAAATACAAAACTCATACATGTATAAATGAGTCATGTAAATGAAAAAAAATTTGCACCCAAAACAAAATTTGGGTACTTGAGAAAGACTCTTTGTGGTGGAATGAGGTGAAAAGGTCATGCCAAGATGGCCACTAACAACAGAAACTACCTGGCAACAGGTCGTGATTGGATGGCTTTGGAAACCACATGACAACAAGGCCTGACTGACAGCAGCCAGGGATTGGATGGTTTCAGAAACTGCCTGGCAATAAGAGCCTGACTGGCAACAGGCTGTGATTGGATGGCTTTGGAAACTGCCTGGCAACAGGCTGTGATTGGTTAGGGCATAGACCGCCCCTTGACCAGATTGGCTGCCTTGCTATATAAGCAGCTGTAGCAACTGAAATAAATGAGTCTGCGGGCTGCTTGCCTCAAGCCCGCTTTCACCCGACTCCCAGGGTCTGTGTGGTGACTCCACGCCTCTTGCCCCCACCACGCTCCTCCTCTCAGAACGAACCCTCTCAGAAAAGAATCCACCTCAACAATTCTTTTTGTCAATTTATGAAGAACCATTAAAAGCAAGTCAAGGAAAATCCAGTTTTAATTATTCAAGGCTTCCACTCCGAAAATGAATATTAATTTAGAAAAAACAAACAAACACTGTCACACATAAATAATACTGTTCAGATTATTTCTAATGTCCAGTTAAAAAAGAGAGCCATAATGATTTCTTTCCTCTGTTACTCTAAGAACAAATCATATCCATGCTAATTTTTAAAGCTTTATTTATCTATTTGAAAGGAAGAGTTAAAGAGAGGCAGAGGTAGAAAGAGAGAGCTCTTCCACCTGCTGGATCACTCCCCAGGTGGCCACTTTGTCCGGAGTTGTGCTGATCTGAGGCCAGAAGCCAGGAGCTTCTTACAGGTCTCCCACGAGAATGCAGGGCCCAAGGACTTGAGCCATCCTCCACTGCTTTCCCAGGCCATGGCAGAGAGCTGGATCGGAAGAGGAGCAGCCAGGACTCAAACCAGTGCCCATATGGGATGCCGGCACTGCAGGTGGCAGCTTTACCTGCTATACTAACCATGCTATTTTAAAACAGCTTTTATTCCCAGATCAAATTAAAACATCATATCATTGAAGGAAAAACAGACATTAACATTTGGCAAAAATTTAAAATGATAATCATTTTCATCATTTCTAAAAGACACATGACTCTGGGTGTAAAGATACCATTTCTTCAACTAGACTTTAGAAAATATAAATAATAAAACAGTCTCTGCATGTAAACTGAGCTCTCTCATTTCCATTTGCAACAAATATTGTATTGATGGACAGATGCTTAGCACAGTGCTTAAGATGCCTCTTAGGGGCCCGGCGCCGTGGCTCACTTGGCTAGTCAGGCCCCTGCAGTGCCAGCATCCCATATGGGCACCGGGTTCTAGTCCCAGTTGCTCATCTTCCAAGCCGGCTCTCTGTTGTGGCCCCAGGAGGGTGGTGGAGGATAGCCCAAGTGCTTGGGCCCCTGCAGCTGCATGGGAGACTAGGAGGAAGCACCTGGCTCCTGGCTTCGGATCGGCACAGTGCTGGCCATAGTGGCCACTTGGGGGGTGAACCAATGGAAGGAAGACCTTTCTCTCTCTCCTCTCTCTTTCACTGTCTGTAATTCTACCTGTCAAACAAATAAATTTTTAAAAATCTTTAAAAAAAAAGATACATCTCAGGATTTCTACATTGTGTATTGGAGGCGTGCTTTTGATTCTTGGCTCTGCTTCTGATTCCAGCTTCCCACGAATCTGCACCCTGTGAAGTAGTAAGTGATGGCTGAAATACTTGGGTCTCTGCCATCCACTTAAGAGATCTGTACTGAGTTGCTGGCTCCTGACTCTGGTCTGATTCAGCCCTGACTGTTGCAGTCATTTGGGGAATGAATGAATGGATTAGATAGGAGATTTCTCTCTGTCTGTCTTTATTCCTCTTTATCCCTATATTTCCACCTCTCATTCCTTTTCTGTGTATCTGCATTTCCAATAAAAATTAAGATATATAAGAAACTTAAGTAACAAGAAAGAGCATCAGGAATTGGGATCATAGGATAAACATCACAGGGATACCTTAAACTGCCCTAAACTGAATCTAAGTCCTTGATGATCGAAGTAGTGAAATGGATCTTGTGCTAGAATACAGTACCTTTACATCACTCCTTCCTAGATATGTCAAATTTTTAATATCTCAAAAATAATCGCTGTGCTATATGACAACATCTTTATTTTCTTAACATTAAAATATATTTAAAATTCAGATTTCCACTTCATTATTATTTTAATAAAATATCAGAGTACCTTAACCGATAGAGGGTGAGTATGCTATAGAAGAATATAAGATATAAAAGTGATTATATATACTTTCTTACAGGTTTGTGGCTAATTTTTTGGTTTTGTAAGAATTTTTTTTAAATGTTCTATTGTTGAGTGAGGGTGTTTAGGGATTGAGGTGTCTTGCTGTATCCCAGCATCTTCCAGTGTATTTTCAAACTGGGGCTAGAAATTTGCTAATCTGCAGCTAAATAAATCTGCCCTTCATTTTGGAAACTAAATAGAGAAATTGGAGGCCAAGGATATTGATTCTACCTTATATTCAGTCAAAATATTTATTCTAAATATTCTGATAAGAGTTCTTTAATATCCCGCTGTCTCCTGGGATCTTCTGTAATACATTTACACTGCAAGTTATTCTATCTCTAAATGTATTCAAGAAAAAGTCAATGATAATTTGATCATTACACCATAGGGTGATTTTTAGTTTAGAATTGAACTGATTTGCTCTACATGTCTTCCATAGCAAATGGTAATTATTTTTTTCAATCAGAGCGTTTTTAGATAAAAAATACGGTTTGCTTCTGGGGAGTAATAAAGAATTTAAATCTCTAGTAACATCTAGGTCATTATAGGAATGAGCTATGCTTTAGTGAAAACTGCACAGCTCAATGCTTTATTTCTGGTAGTGTTCAACAAAAGTAGATTTTTTTTTTACAAAACCAGTTATTTCTATTTTACATTGGAATATGCCCCCCTACAGATTACCTCATTTTCCTGACATTTCCAAGAATGAATTGTATTGTATGGTTTAGAAACCCAGCTTCCCATATGGGCACTGGTTTGAGTCCTGGATGCTTCACTTCCCATCCAGCTTCCTGCTGATATCCTGGGAAAGTAGTACAGGATGGCCCAAATGTTTGGGCCCTTGTACCCATGTGGGAGACCCAGAGGAAGCTCCTGGCTCCTGGCTCCGGCTGTTGAGGCCATTTGAGGAGTGAAGAAGTAGTTGAAAGACGACTCTGTCTCTCCCTCTCTCTGTAACTATGCTTCTCAAGTAAAATAAATCTTTAAAAATAGAAAGAAATATTACTCAACTATAAAAAAGAATAAAGTCCTATCTTTTGCAACAAAATGGACATACTTGGAGACCATTATGCTTAGTGAAATAAGTCTGTTTACCCCCTAAAAGAAAACAATTGAAATCTAATTATATAACATCACAAAAATCTCCAAATTATTCTCCCTGTGGTTTAATTATGATTGATTATTAACATGTAATTAAACTCATTCTTATGTTTCAGTAAGGTGTATCTCTTTGAAAGGGTTCATTCTACCTCTCTCTTTATCAAGCATGGTTTCCCCTGCAGTTTACCCATGTTCATGCATTTAGCTATTCTTGTGTGCAGAGATGCCCAAATCATCCTATTTCTTAGTTTTTGAGCTTTCGATTCGACCCTTTCTTTGTTTCTCATTTGGTATCTTGCAAAGATACATGGATTCAGGAAGATCAGAACTGAACTCAACAGCATGCTTCAGAAGTTTACTGCTTTTCTCTATTATTGATTGGCTGATTCATGTCCAATAAGTCCTAAAAGTGAAAATTTGTGCAGTGTCTTTGACTGATTTTATGTACCTTTCTTTACAAGAGACCCAAGATCACATTGTGGCTATTTTCCTTCAGAGAAAGTAAGAAATGTACCCTCCCCTTACAACCTACTATGCCATATATTTTGACACTACTGGATTGCCAATCTAGAATACTAAAAGCCTGACCCAATCCCAATCACATACACCTCAAGTTTATTGTCTACTCCTGTGCTTGATGTGGCTCTCTAATTTAAAATCTAAAAGGCTCCATTTATAGTATTTATTTTAAATACAGTATTTAATTTATTTTTTTAAATGCTAAGGTCTTCCTGATCTTCATTCTTAGTATCCCTTCAATGTGTTGCACATTATTTCTTGTGCTTGTATTTATAATATCAATACACGACTCTGCTCCTGTTCACATGCATATGCCTGCTTGGATTTCTTTGCAAGCTTTTGAGATGCAATTCTCTTCTAGTTTGATTTTTTGTTGTTCTATCTTTGCTCTTTCCAGAACTCAGGCTTAGGATCCTCCAGGAAGACATCAAATGCTTCCATAAGCTTTGCAATTTTCTTATTTTTCTAATTCCATGATGGCTTGAAAGTCACTTTATTTGACTCTTACTAAATAATTTTAATATTATCTACACATGTCCTTTGAGCTCTTATTCTTTGGCTTGATGGTGCCTGGAGGACACAGCCTGAAGTGTATGGAAAGTGAATACTGAACATATTTTGTTAAAGTGTGATGACTGTTGTTTACTTAATTTTCATGGTCATATTTGACATTTTTACCTAAAGCTGTATATCATTAGCTTAAGTTAATCAACAATTCAAATAATGTCCCTAAAAATAAATTTTACAAATACCACTTTCTCGAGATAATAGATATAAGGCAATTATCCATTTCTTTTCTGCACTTTGATGAACTTTGCATTTTCAATAAAACTTAAGATCTGTTGTCTTAGTTTTCTCTTATAACCACAAATACTGAGAGAAGTTACTTCTGAAGGACAGAGATTTATTGTGAGTTCAAGCTCAGGAGCTCCACGTTGGTTCACGCTCTGGGAAGGAAATAATGGCCCATGTGTGGATTAGTAATCACATAGAGATCCAGGAAGCAGAATGGCTAAGCTCGACTCTGGCACATATATCCACACTGCTGATTACTTAAAGATCTCTCACTAGGCTCACATTCTCCACTCCCAACACCAATATTGGATCAAATATACAAGGAATTTTAATAATGAATAGTACTACTTAATTTAATAATGAAGGAATTTTCATATGTGTGGGGATAAGGGATATATGGGAAATCTTCACCTTCAAGTCAATTTTGCTATGAACCTAAAACTGCTTTAAAAATGAAAAAGACTTCTAAGCTAAAGGAGATAAGCCCTTACTACCAATAAGACTGAGGAACATGATGGAGAACATCAGTGCTATTGATCAGAAGACAAGAGATTCACATGTAAAGGAATTTGGAGTATGAGACTGGGGGTAGTGAAAGGTAAAGAGTGCAGTTTTGCCATGAGCATCTTGGCTTTTAGATTTGCAATGGATGCTTTGTCACTGAATTCACATTCCTGTGTTTTATCATTTGAAACACATGCTGGAAAATAGAGAATGTCAAGGTCAAGTCCTGGTTCAGTATTGTCTTGAGAGAAAAGATGACTTGAATATAAACATGCTGTGGACAGGAAGGTGTTAAGGAAAATTAGGTTTCCTACTCACTTGTGTACTTTAACAATTAAATTGTTAGTTTCTCAATAATGTTTATTCATTTGAAAGTAGGAAGATGTGAACTTTTCAACAATAATTTATACATTTATTTAGAAAGAGAGAGATTAATTTAATCTTCATTCTACTGGTTCATTTCCCAAATGCCCACAATAGCCAGGGCTGTACCACATTGAAGTCAGGAGACTCAAACTCCATCTAGGTCTCCCAGGTGGGTTGCAGTGACCCAAGCCCTTGAACTAGGATCTGCAGCTCACAGGATTCAGCAATAGGAAGCTGGATCAGAAGTAGAGGGCTCATGTTCAGCCATCACTGTGGTGTAGGATGTGGGTGTTACAAGCAGCAGCTCAAGCTGCTGTGCCACAATACCCAACCCCAATCCTACACATCTTTTACACTGAGATGGCACTTCTAAAAATGAGATCTGCATATCCAATCAGATCAAATGTCCCTATAAAAGACTACTACAAAATTCACAAGGAACCACAAAAAAGGTACATAAATTTGAGTGCCATCCAGGGATAATTTCACATCATTCATTTAAGCCATAAGATAAATGCTGAATGATGCTTATTTCGTCAAAGGAAAGAAATTACCTTTTAATTTTTTTAAAAATATTTAAACATGCAGTGAAATATGGAATGTGAAGATATCTGGAAATTCAAACTGGCCAATTGATCTTCTAACAATCTGCTCTGGGGCATTTGTGATGTTTTGGACCATATTTCAGCCTTATTCCAAAACGTAAAATGAGCCACAATAGTAAATATGAGAAATTGGTACATTAGGGCCATCTGGCACTTTTTGGCAAAATGCAGCCCTAATTCCATGATGCGTAGGAAATAGTGACATATGCTTAATGTAGCATTCTATCCAAAATGGATTATCCAATTCATTATCATACTGAAGTTATACTTATCCTGGTAAGTAAAATATTGTGGCGCACCTTGTTACCAAGTTTTCTCTCCTGTATTGGTTTTTGGTGATCTTTTGCAAACTAACATGTTTCTAATTTTCTATTAGAGTAAAAATATTCTACAAAGCATGCACATTCACAAACACACAAACCCACATACACACATATTCATTTACAGACAAGAAGCTAAAGCAAAACAAAATTATAAAAAGTTTCAAATGGAGAAATGAGAAAGATGGAATTTCACTTTTTATAACCTCCAATCAGTCTTCCAGTCCAATTGGGCAAAGATAACAGTGACATATTTTATGTAATTTTATATGCATATAAAACTCATATGTAGATGAATAGCTCTGCATTCAAAATTGCACAAATGGATTTTGTATTAACTTGTATATATTTCTCTGAATATATTCCTAGATTTCTATTTTTTATAATATACATTTTAAGTTTTAACATCAGAGCATGCTGGGATATCTCCTTTTATTGTGCTTTACTTACTTTATTGTGTTTCACAGATATTGTATTTTCACAAATTGAAGATTTATGGAAACTCTGCTTCATAAGTCTGTGGCTTCCATTTTTTTCCTCAAAAATCACGTGCTCAGTTCATGTCTCTGTTTAAAACTTTGTTAATTCTAGCAATATTACAAAGTTTTTTAAAATAGATTTATTTATTTATTTGAAAGTCAGAGTTACAGAGAGAAGAGAGAGAAAGGGATGGAAGGATGGAAGGAGGGAAGGAGGGGGAGAGAGAGAGAGAGAGAGAGAGACTTTCCATTTGCTAATTCACTCCTCAAATGGCTTCAATGGCCAAGGCTGGACCTGGCCAAAGCTAGGAGACAGGAGCTTCCTCCAGGTCCCCCATGTGGGTGCAGAGGCTCAAGTACTTGTGTCATCTTGTGCTGCTTTCCAAGGTCATAACAGAGAGTTGGGTTCAAAGTGGAGTAACTGGAATTCAAACCAGCACCCACATAGTATACTGACTCTGCTGATTGTGGCTTAATCTGATGAGTCACAGCACTATTCCAAATATTCCAAAATTTTAAAAATCATTATATATGTTATAACTAGTGAGTTTGTTTTGAAAAGAGTTGTTTATTTATTTGAAAGGCAAAGTGACAGAGGGAGAGAGGGAGAGAGATCTCTTCCATCTGCTAGTTAACTCCCCTATTGCCCAAAAGATCTTTGACAGTCAGACTGAAGCCAAGAGCCAGGAACTCCATCAATTTCTCCAACCTGGGTGGGTGGGGACTCAAGTACTTGAGTCATCATCTAATGCTGCCCAGGCATATTAGCAGGGGGCTGCATCAGAAATAGAGTAGCTAGGACTTAAACTAGTATATCAGTATTCTTTTTGTTTCAGGATGCCATAAATTATGTTCATATAAGACAGCAAATTTATCCAATGAATATTGTGCATTTACTGACAACTTTACTGATTCTCTATCTCTCTCCTTTCTCTTCAGGCTTCTCTCTTCTCCAAGACACAATAATATAGAAATTACACTAACTAATATTCCTTAAATGGCTTCTAAGTGTTCAAGTGAAAGGAAGAGCCTTGCATATATCCCTGTAAATCAAAAGCTGGGATACTAAGCTTCTTGAGGAAGACATGTGGAAAGTGCAGATATGCCTAGGGCTGAGCCTCTTGCACCAATCATCCCTGGTGGGAAGAAAAGGAAAAGTACTTCAAAGAAATTAAAATGCTATGCTTGCGAACACACAATGGAATGAGTATGAGCCAGCCTTACTGCTGATAGGAAGAAAGTTTCTGTGATCTAGACAGAAGATCAAGTATTCGCTTAAACTAAAAACTAATCCAGACACAGGCTGCAGTGTTGCTCAATTATCTGTAGATTGAGAGAGGGGAGGAAGCTGTAGAAGCAAAATTTGAAGCTACAAGTGCTCGGTTCATGAGGGCTGAGGAGAGGCTATCCATCTCCATTGTGTAAAGTTGTAAAAAGAAGCATTCAATGTCCATGTGGAAGCTGCAGCAAGTTATCCAGAAGTTATAGTGAAGATTGTAGAAGAAGGTGGCTTTGCTAAACAACAATTTTTCTTTTCTTTTTTTTTTTTTTTGACAGAGTGGACAGTGAGAGAGAGAGAGACAGAGAGAAAGGTCTTCCCTTTCCGTTGGTTCACCCCACAATGGCCGCTGCGGCCAGCTCACAGCACTGATCTGAAGCCAGGAGCCAGGTGCTTCTCCTGGTCTCCCATGCGAGTGCAGGGTCCAAGGACATGGGCCATCCTCCACTGCACTCCCCGGGCCACAGCAGAGAGCTGGACTGGAAGAGGAGCAACCAGGACAGAATCCAGCGCCCCAACCAGGACTAGTGTGCTGGCGCTGCAGGTGGAGGATTAGCCTATTGAGCCACAGGACTGGCCTAAACAACAAATTTTCAATACGAAATAAAAAGCCTTAAATCAAGAAAACATGTCATCTAGGATTTTCTTTTCAAAAGAATCTGGATTCCAATCTACAAATGGCAGCGTCACTGTTTACTAGGGACTAAAACAGTTGTTGACCTTGGGTTGACACCACTGGCCATCTCAAGACCCTTAAGAATGATACAAAGCATGTCCTCTGTTGGTGGAATAACAAAGCCTGACTGACATCTGTTCCCAACACGGTTTACAAAATATTTTATACTTAAATTGGGACCTACTTTTCTGAAGGAAAGAATCACTCTGAATGATCCATTCCTAGCAATATAAGCTTTATCTGGCCTCCCCAAATGTTTCCATACTCTATCCACTTCCCAGATTAAGAACACTTTCAGATTTTTAGGTTTTGTTATAGCAACTCCCACTCCAGGAACTAACTTTTGACTTACTCATTTTTCTACTGCTTTGGGAAAAACACCTGGAACTGGGTTGCTTGTAAAGAATGGAAACTTACTCATCAGTTTCAGCCAAGGAAGTTCAGGATCAAGCCATCAGCTTCTGAAGACGCCCCCCCTTGGCATGTTCTTACGCTGTAGAGGCAGAGTGCAAAAGAACCAACACCCTCTGCCAAACCCTTCTACATCAGCACTCATTCACTCTTGCCATGAACATCGCCATTAGGCCTCACCTCCCAGCACTGCTGCACAAGGGATTAAGTTTGCAGCACATGAATTTTGAGGAGCTAATTCATTCTGTATCAGTTTATCTTTGTGCACCAGATGCTGTGGGTTACTTAGAGGGGTGTTGATGTCTGACCTGCTGGACACAGAAGGCACACAGAATCACCTGGTCTTGTCCTGCAAAGGCCACTGCAGTCAGGACTCAAACTTCAATAAATCTATAGCAGGCTAATGGTCCCAGACTGATGCTCTAAATATCCAAATGACTGTTGGAAAGTTTCCCCTACTCCCACTTTAAAAGGTGAATGTAAAACTTCTGTGTCTCAGATACAAATTACTGGCTCCACTGTAAACAAAATAAAAATCTGAACAGACCTCAATGTTACAATATTTTGCTTAAATTGATGTACTATACTAAAACATAGATACAACAAATACTGAACATCTAGTATATAGTGGTGCATTGTTATAGTCACTTTGGATTACAAAATTACACGTAGTGTAAGTTCAGTCCTTTTAACACTAGCATTTTTTCTTTATATAAAGGTGTGTTGTGTCGAATTTTACTGCATACCTGAAGATTTATTTTGGGATGGAACTTCCATCATACATATTTTATATACTTTTATTCTCACATTTTCTGTGCCCATAAAAATAAATATTTCTTATGCACAGCGTTTTTCTTGATGGATTTGGATTTCACCTACCTTAATGCAATGTGACTACGTAGACTTTCTTTTGATCAATTTTCATTGGATTATATTGAACTCTCAGTATCTGAGGGTTAATACCTATCATTAGTTTTGAAAAGCTCTCAGTAAATGTTTCTTCACATATTTTCAAGTAAGTTGTATGCATGCTAGAATCTTTTTCTGCTTCTCACACATTCGTACCCTTTGTTTCCTCTCTGCACTAACTGTTCTGTTTCCTTTATTTATGTGCATTCAGTAATAATCTTGTCTTTTGTTGTGTGCAACTTGGTTTTAAAAATGATGTAATAAACTCCTATTTTCATTAATTTTAATTCCAAAACTTCTACTTATTCTCTTTCAGACAATCAAATTCTCTGGTAAAAATCATTATTATATATTAAACACAGAAGAAAAGTAAATTTTTCCTTAAAGAACGCTTCATATAGAGGATACAGTGATGTTCCCAAGCTCTTTGACATAGCAGCAGGAACAAGCTACAGTGACTGCCCCATGGAAAAGACCTGTATCTGAAGATGCTTCAGTGCCTTACCGATCAACAGTCACTGTTGCCTTACCAATCAACAGTCACTGTTCCTATTATGTTGCATTTTATTACTCAACTTTACACTTTGTGTTTCTGTGTGGGTGCAAACTGATGAAATCTTTACATAGTATATACTGAATCAATCTTCTGTATATAAAGATAATTGCAAATGATTAAAAAATCCTGGTGTTAAATTGGAAATTGCATAGAAAATTAATCAATTTAAAAAAATATATATCATGTAGGATCTCTGTCCTTAACGTGCTATACATTGTGAATTAATACTATAACTGGTACTCCAATAGTATTTTTCACTTTGTGTTGCTATGTGAGGGCAAATTGTTGAAATCTTTACTTAATATATACTAAACTGACCTTCTGTGTATAAAGAGAATTGAAAATGAATCTTGATGTGAACGGAAGGGGAGAAGGAGTTGGAAAGGGGAGGGTTGCGGGTGGGAAGGAAGTTATGGGGGGAAAGCCATTGTAATCTATAAGCTGTATTTTGGAAATTGATATTCTTTAAATAAAAGCGTTATTAAAAAAATAAAATAAAAAAATCTTAATGAGGTAAATAACACTACTAAAAGGTCCTCAATTGAGGATTTTTAAAACTGAAAGACTTGAAGTAAAAGAAGTGATAGTCCTGAGTTCAATAACTGAAATTAATTTAAACTGTAATTAAATGAGTTCAATTTAATTTGTGTTTTTTTTTTTATATATAAAGCTTTTATTTAAAGAATATAAATTTCCAAAGAACAGCTCATGGACCACAATGGCTCCCCCCCCCAAAACTTCCCTCCCTCCCCCCACCCTCCCCTTTCCCGCTCCCTCTCCCCTTCTGTTCACATCAAGATTCATTTTCAATTCTCTTTATACACAGAAGATCAATTTAGTACATATTACGTAAAGATTTCAACGGTTTGCCCTCGCATAGAGACACAAAATGATAATACTGTTGGAGTACTAGTTATAGTATTAATTCACAATGTACAGCACATTAAGGACAGAGATCCTACATGATCTTTTTTTTTAAAAAAAATGATTAATTGTCTATGCAATTTCCAGTTTAACACCAAGATTTTTTAATCATTTGCAATTATCTTTATATAAAGAAGATCGATTCAATATATACTATGAAAGGATTTCATCAGTTTGCACCCACTCAGAAACACAAAGTGTAAAAATACTGTTTCAGTACTAGTAATAGCATCACTTCACATTGGATAACACATTAAGGACAGATCCCTCATGAGACGTAAGTACACAGTGACTCCTGATGTTGATTTAACAATTTGACACTCTTGTTTATGGCGTCAGTAATCTCCCTAGGCTCTGGTCATGAGTTGCCGAGGCTATGGAAGCCTTTAGGGTTAGCCGACTTCGATCTTATTCCCACAGGGCCATAGTCAAAGTGGAAGTTCTCTCCTCCCTTCAGAGAAAGGTACCTCCTTCTTTGATGGCCCCGTTCTTTCCACTGGGATCTCACTCGCAGAGATCTTTCATTTAGGTCTTCTGTTTTTTCCAGAGTGTCTTAGCTTTCCATGCCTAAAATATTCTCATGGGCTCTTGAGCCAGATCCGAATGCCTTAAGGGCTGATTCTGAGGCCAGAGTGCTATTTAGGACATCTGCCATTCTATGAGTCTGCTGTGTATCCTGCTTCTCATGTTGGATCATTCTCTCCCTTTTTCATTCTATCAGTTAGTATTAGCAGACACTAGTCTTGTTTGTAAAACGCTTTGCATTCTTTGGACTATCTGTTTCCAAATGCTTTCGAACTAAGATAGGCTCACTTGTCATTATCCAGCAGAAGGTCAAAATACTGAAGCCATCTTCTTGTGCAGAGAGGAAGTTTTTCGCAAGGCAGCCGAGTAAGGCATCGGGAGTAATGCTGAGCTCTGCCTCCTGAACGCGAGCCTGGGGAAGGAGTTTCAGCTTTCTAGAAAAGACACGCATGTGGCCTTGCAGGAGAGGAAGGTTCTAACGCAAAGGCTTGACAGCAGCGCACTGTTGCATTTCCCTTGAATGTCCTGAGAAAGTAGGGATTTTTAAATATATACTATTAGACCCACTGTTGGGGTACAAGAGGGGAAAACTTGCAGGAAAATAGTGAGGGAAAATAACAAGAGGTTTTAGAGTTCAGATATCAGGGTGAAACCTGGTAAGTTACAGTCTGACCTTATAAAGAAGCATTCTAACCTGAGAACATCCAGCTCTAATATGTCCAGATAACCTGTTCTTGAAGATCTGTCGTTACTTCTACACTTCCTGTGCTCCTTCGTTCGGTGTAAATACCCTAAGGCACGCAGAGAGAATCCTACAATTTGAGCCCATGTCGTACTAATATGCAAAACAATTTTTTATTTTTATTTTTAAAATTTGTATTTATTTAAAGGAAGAAATTTCATGTATTTAATACATACAACTTAATAACACAATGATATTTGCTACCCTGGTCCCCCCTCATTCCTACCATCTGCCTTTTTTCTTATTTTCTTTTAAATTTTACAATGACATACTTTCAATTTGCTTTATAATCACAATCTTAACCTTTCACTAAATAAAGAATTCAACAAGTAGTAAGACAAAAATGTACTTCTCTTCAAAAAATAGACAAAAGCTATAACCAGTAATCAAGTATCAAAATGTCAATTTCATTCATATACATTGCATTTTTGTACTCTGTATATTAGTTACCGCAATTCAGGAAAAACACATGTATTTGTCTTTTTGGAACTGATGTACAAAAGTTTAATTTATTTATTTTGAAAGCCAGAGTTAGATACACACACACACACACACACACACACACACACGGAGGGGGTGGGGAGGAGGGAGAGAGAGAGAAACTTCCATGCTCTCGTTCACTCTCCAGATGGCCAAAATGGTCGACTGTGGGCTAGGAGCATAGAACTTCATCTCTGTCTCCCACATGGGTGGCAGGGACCAAATGACATAGGCCATCTTCTGCTGCTTTTTCTAGAACATTAATAGGGAGCTGATTCAAAAGTGGAGCAACCAAGAAACAATCCCATCCCATAGGGGATGTTAGCATTTTTAGGCAGTGATTTTACCTGCTATACCTGCTACAAAACAACACTGACTGCTATTAAATCTTTTTTAATTGGTAATAGGGAATAAGTTTAGTTGGGATCTATAATTTGGGGTGTCAGTACAATCTGTTAGTTTAGCAACATATACTGTAAATAACAAAAATTTATCCATAAATGGATATATTAGAAAAAAGAAAGGCTGAGAGCAAATTGTCTATAATCTATCACAAAGATTGAGATATAACATACATAATAAAACTCCCCCAAAACAAGTGTACATATAGATGACATTATACAAACACTCACACACACTCACATACATGCACATGTGTTACCATCAACCATGTCAAGAAGTTTTCAACATTCTATAGTTCTTTTTCAATCAATACACACTACCATACTTATTACATACATCTACGTGTAAATACTGGGTCACAGAGGTGAACATTTCATTCTACAGATAACACCAAGGAATTCTCTAAAACTGCCGTACAAATGTTCTCACTAAAAAACAAAACAAAACAAAACAAAACAAAACATGAGTCATGTTTCATATCCTGTTCAACACTTATGAATTTAACAGTGATAGTGTTTGGGGCCACCACTGTAGGATAGCGGGTAAGGCCGGTTCGAGAGCCGGCAGCTCCACTTCTCTTCCAGCTCTCTGCTGTGGCCTGGGAAAGCAGTAGAAGATGGCCCAAATGCTTGGTTGGGCCTCTGCACCTCATGGGAGACCCAGAGGAGGCTCCTGGCTCCTGGCTTTGGATTGGCGCAGCTCTGGCCACTGCAGCCAATTGGAGAGTGAGCCAGTGTAACAAGACTGTAACTTGTCTAATGTGTTCCACAAAGTGGCAGTTTTTCTATTTAAATGGTATTAAACTCATTGATGCCTTTTGTCACAGATTGTGTTTTTTGTCTTATATCTAGAAAGTCATTGCTAAATCCAATGCCATCTAGATTTTCTCATATTTTGTCTTTCAGGAATATTATACTTCTGTTCTTTACATTTAGGTTTATGATGCATTTTGAGTTATTTTTGAGAGGAAGTAGTAAGCTCTGTATCCTGTATCTAGATACCTTTTTTGTTATTTTTTTTTAATATACATATCCAGATGGTCCAGCATATTGTTAAAAAAAGAAGTACTCTTTTTCCATTTAGTTGCTTTTGCTTCTTTGTCAAAATTTAACTGTTTCTGTGGCTCTATTTTGGGGTTCTTTGTTTGATCAGTCTATTTTTTCTTTTACCATTATTACATAATTTTTGTAAGTATTTTAAACCAGACTTTAGTTTCTTAAAATTAGTCCTTCAACTTTGTTGTTCCACTTACTGCTTTTTTGATGTTTTAGTGAAACTATGAAATTCTTCTTCTTTCTTAAAAGTTAGTTTCTTTTTTTATGTACATTATGTCTCAATATCTTCACAATTCAGACTTTCTTCAACATGTGAACCATCCATTATTTTATATTTTGTGTGAAATGTCTTCCTAGTGTCACTACCATTATTTTTATTTACCATATTTCAAAAATAAATTTCTATTTTTATTTTTACTTTAAGATTTGAGCTTACTATCAATTTCCTCTTGAACAGTTTTCTCTACTACTTGTGTAATAACTTAAAATTTGTGTATTGATTTTATGTTGCTGCCTGGGACATACACATCCCATGGCAGAGTGCCCAGTTTTTTAAGTGTCAGCTATGCTTCCAATCCAGCTTCTTGCTGGTGTGCCTGGAGCCTGCTGACAATAATCCAAGTACTTGGGTTCCTGCTATCTACAAGAGAGATCTGGATACAATTTCTGTTTCTTGGCTTCAGCATGGCATGGCCCTGGTTCTTATGGGCATTTGGGGAGTGAACCCAGAGGCTGAAAGATAGTTCTCTGTCTCTGTCTATGTCTGTCTCTCTCTCTCTCTCTCTGTCTCTCTCTTTCTCTTTCTTTCTCTCTCCATGTTTTTCTCTCTTTCTGCCTTTGAAATAAATATTTTAAAAATAGCATGCCTTATATGATCATTCAATAGCAATAAAATGAGACAGTTACTAAACTGAGTTATAGCATGCAGAAATGACATGAGGTTCTCATAAATTGTTTGGTTTTTGTCATCAAATAGAGTTGTAGAAGCTCAGTGGGAACTGTTCTGATTTTCCAAATGCAGCAGTCACTAAGACTGATGCTTTTCAGGGTTTCTATTTCAGTGTGGGGTCTATATATTGTTAATGGGTTTGATTCTAACAAAAAAACTATTGCATTGATTTTGGTGGATCCCGTAGTTTCATTTTATACTCATTCATTGCCTTATCCAATTTTTCTTTAATTCATTCATACATTCAATAAACTATAATTCATTTTCTTCTGCTTACCAACGAGTTATATCACATTTTTTAAGATTTTTTTTATTTATTTGAAAGGCAGAGTTAACAGTGAGAGGTAGAGACACAGAGAGAGGTTTTCCATCAGTTTGTTCGCTCCCCAGATGGTTTCAACAGCTGGAGCTATGCCAATCTGAAGCTAGGAGCCAGGAGCTTCTTCCAGGTCTTCCATGCTGCAGGGGCCCAAGGACTTGGGCCATTTTCTACTGCTTTCCCAGGCCATATCAGAGAGCTGGATCAAAAGTTGAGCAGCTGGGACTCTAACCTGCCCCCATATGGGATGCCAGTGCTTCAGGCCAGGGCTTTAACCCACTGTACCACAGAACCAAACCCTCAATTTCTAAAAAATAGGTTAGTGTGATTTAATAAAAAAAGAAAGAAGAATAAGCAACTGCATGGCAAACTCTTGTTTATTTTGTGAATAAGCAGAGTGAATTATATCACTTCACATGGAATTATTCAGATTTATGTTTTATTAAACAGTATATATTGTGTTCTTGCTATGATCCATATGTTCCATTAAATGTCCAATCCAATGGTCAGCCAGTGTTATTTGCCTGTCCAGATTCAACAGTCATTGAATACTTTCTAGAGAACCATTCTGCAATTTCTCGTTCCTTACAACCTCAATTACCACGTGACAAAATCCCACACAATAAAGTAAGAGGCAGAGATTTCTGGGCCTAGATTTGATTTCTTGATGATGGTGCCACTCTGTGCTTTATTCTCGTTCTTTTCCCTAATTATTCCTGCCTCAAACTGAGTGAAATGACTACAGGTGCAGCTTCCAACAAATATCATCTGAGAAAAGCCATCATCAGAGGATGCTAGAGTTGAAACATAGGAACTCAATAGAAAATTTTTAATTTTGGAATATAATGAATTATATTAAAGCTTAAAGCATACTTAGTTATGGGTTCTGTTACATGTGAACACACGCTTTACAAACTGATACAGTTAGTAGAATAAAAAAGTTGTTCAGGATTCATGAGCATTTATGAGGTTCTGAGATTATATTCTCAACCTAGCAATTTGAACATTTTCACTCTGAGAAATGCACTGTTTATGATCATTTTAATACATATAATTATTGAGTCAAGAAATCAAGAGAAACGTGCACAGAGAATTAAATTTGATTTGATAATGTGCATATTCATAGATACTATGAAGAATTAAGGTGATTAGATTGATTTCGGAGCAGAGAATGGCATGATTCAAGAAACAAGCTGTGAGTCTTGATTTTAACAATTTAATACAAATCTTTTAAAGATTTATTTATTTGTTTATTTGGGCCTGGCACTGTGGAGCAGCGGGTTGAAGACCTGGCCTGCAGTCCTACCATAAGGGTGTAGGTGCTGGTTCAAGTCCTGGCTGCTCCACCTCTGATCCAGCTCCCTGCTAATGCGTCTGGGAAAGCAGTAGAGTATGATTCTCTGCACCCATATAGGAAACCTGAAAGAAACTCCTGGCTCCTAGCTTTGTCCTGGCCCAGCCCTGGTCATTGCAGGTATTTGGGGAATGAATCAGCAGATGGGAGACCCCTTCCTCCTTCTCTCTGTAACTTTACCTCTCAAATAAACAAATAATTTTAAAAAGATTTATTTATTCATTTGAAAGAAAGGCATACATACAGAGAGAGAAGGAAAGAGATAGAGAGAGAGAGAGAGAGAGAGAGAGAGAGAGAGAGAGAGAATCTTCCATCCCCTGGTTCACTCTCTAAATAGTTGCAACGGAGCCAGGCTGAAATTATGAGCCAGGAGTTTTATCCGTGTCTCCCACAAGGGATCAGGGGCCCAAGTACTTGTGCCATCCTCCACTGATATCCTAGTGCAATAGCAGGGAGCTGGACTGGAAGTGGAGCAGCCAGACTCAAACAAGTGCCCACATGGGATGCTGGCACTGCAGGCAGAGGCTTTAATCTTCTAAGCCACTGTTTTGGCTCATTAATACAAATTCTGCAGGCAGGGGCATATGTCAGGGCTCAACAGTTAACAGCTGCCTGCAATACCAGCATCCCATATTGGAGTGTCGCTTTTAGTCTTAGCTGCTATGCTTCTAAGCTAGTCCCCTGCTGATTTATCTGTGAAAACAGGAGAAAATGTCTGAAGCGCTTGGGTTGTGCACACATGTAAAATACCCATAAGGAATTTCCAGCTCCGGACTTTGGCTTGAGTCTGCCCCGGTTGTTACAGCCATTTGGGGAGTGAACTAGCAGGTGGAAAATCCCTTTCTCTGTCTCTCCCTCTCTCTTTGGTACTTTGCCTTTCAAAATAAATTAAAAAAAAATTTTTTTTTTAAATTTCACATTTTTAAGTTCTATGTTAACTTTTAAAGGATTTGTTACATGAAAAAACATGTTTGAACTGAGATGGTCAGTTCAAGATGATAATATTTGAGCAATAAAGGGAGAAGACTAGTGGATTCCATGTAGTCCACGTTTATTATTGTGTTGAGGTAATAAGGAGATGGAATCCAAGTCATTTCCAAGGTAATTCTCATTTGAAGATCAGCTTTATTGCCCATTAAAGATAACAAAATTCAACAGTGAATATTCAAGGTAGTGATTTTTTTTTAGCAGAATACATCTTTCTTAGACTCCCATATGTTCCAACAAGGTGCTATCCTCGTTACTAAAATGGTATGAAATCATTCAGAGCTTTCAGGGCTATCCAATAAAAGTTCTAGGAACATTAGTGAAAACAAAACAATACCTTGAAAAACAAGCCAGTGTATATCAAATAATATGTTTTATGGCTTATTGTTTTTCTGCACTTATCTGTGCAAATATGATTGCATACAGAAATTGCTTAACTAAAGAAATGCAACGGAATCTTAAACTAATGGGTATGGTGTGCTATGCTTTAACTTAATGATGTGGCACTTTTTGGACTATCCCACTTTATATGTAAATTTTTGTAACCCATGTAAATGGAAAATCTTATATAGACTGTGCAACATCATTGTGCAGCATAAAAATTATATCAAAATGGTTTTTCTTGATGACATGCATCCATTAGAAGGGGCCCATAAAAATGTTATAAACATATTTGGATCTTCTAGGTGATGATTTTTCCTGACAAGCTAATGTGCTGTGCTATATGACTTGAAATGGAACAATTGTATTGAAAAGAATGAAATGATTCCAGGTTCTTTCAAGCCAAAAAAAATTTAAGAGAAAGAGTATACTCCCAAAAAGTCCAGATTTTATGGTAGCCCTTTGAGAATTACAAGTTTCACATTATTTTTGTCATCAATATTTTTTAAAAGAGAGAGAAAGAATCTCATCTGCTAGTTTGATCTCCAAGTGTCCATAAGAAAGAAACCAGGAAGTCAGTCCATGTTTCATATGCAAATGGCAAGGACCTAATCACTTGACCCATCACATGCTTCTACCCAGTGTTGGAATTACCAGGAAGTTGGAATTGGGAACTGGAGTTAGGATTTGAATCCAGCTACTCTGATATGTGATGTGGGTCTTTTTTAAATTGGTACCTTAATTGATAGAATAAACACCCATTCTTTTCATGATAATTTTTATTGTGTTCTTCCTAGATTATTAAGAAGTATATTAATGAAGATAGAATCTCCTTAAATTTTATTAATTTAGCTATTCTTAAAATTACAATATTTAGGTCTGGCGCTGAGGCATAGCAGGTTAACGCCTTGGCCTGAAGCGCCAGCATCCCATATGGGTGCCAGTTCTAATTCCCAGCTGCTCCTTTTCTGATCCAGCTCTTACTATGGCCTGGGAAAGCAGTAGAAGATGGCCCAAGTCCTTGGGCCCCTGCACCCGTGTGGGAGACTCGGAAGAAGCTCCTGGCTCCTGGCTTCAGATCGGTGCAGCTCCAATTGTGGCCATCTGGGGAGTGAACCATCGGATGGAAGTCCTCTCTCCTTTCTCTGCCTCTCCTCTCTCTGTGTAACCCTGACTTTGAAATAAATAAATAAATCTTAAAAAGGAAGATTATAATATTTATAAAATGAATGTATTCTCAGAGTTTTCTTTAATTTCAATAATAGTTTTGTAGAATGAAGTATTTAATATACAGCTGTCAAATGTTATGGTTATCATCTTAAAATGTCCTGTAGTTACTAAATTTCTTAAACTGAGACATATGCAGGATTCAATGCAGCATTTAAATATTGTAATTCCTTGAAAACTTGACTAAGTCTCTTAGTTCTAGTAATTAATTATTCACTTAGGAGGAATAAACAATCTAATTCTAAGTATAAGCTCAATTAAAAGTAAATATTGGTAAATCTATTAACCAGTCAGTGTGGAAAGTATTAGATATGTTTCAACAAACAGACAAATTACCAAAAAAGGAGATAAAAATATTAAAGATACGGAAATTATCTATTCAAAGTACTGAAAATTTTAATTCAAAATGATTGTCAACATAAAAGCATATTCATGCAGCTACAAAATAAATTTGGTACTAGCTTCAAATACTAGAAATGTAGAGCTTGATCAAATGTAGTTGCTCATTATGAATATATGAAAATGATGGATATTGAAGCTCCTCAATGTAACAAATTAAATGTATCACAGAATTGGATGGATGAAGAGAAGAACTATATTTGGAGACAGAAGACCAAGAAATAATGTGGTGAGATTGAAGATGATTTAAATTTCATAATCAGGATAAATAGCTGAAATTTAAAGCAGATATAAAGTCAAGATCATTGTGTTCAGCATTTGGAATCAACACTACAGCCAAAATCCTGAGAAAGTTCAATAACTGACAATGAAACTAAGGAGTAGTAATTAGATAAATAAAGCAATATAGATCCTTCAAAGCTAACACAAGTATGTAGTTACATGCAACAAAGGAGAGTGTGCAGGTGTACAAATGTGTATATATAATCGGATATAATATGTTATTATATATGAATATCAATTAGAATCAATAATAAAATATGCCATTTACTGCCAAAGAATCCATTTGGAGTTCTAGGCTCCTGGCTTCAACATAGCTCAACTCTGTCCATTGTTGGCATTTGGGGTGTGAACCAGTATGGAAGAGCTCTTTCTCTATCTTTCCCTCTCTGT
Source organism: Sylvilagus floridanus (assembly GCA_949820135.1). Taxonomy (NCBI): domain Eukaryota; kingdom Metazoa; phylum Chordata; class Mammalia; order Lagomorpha; family Leporidae; genus Sylvilagus; species Sylvilagus floridanus. The sequence goes on along the minus strand of OX463246.1, from coordinate 83,046,473 downwards.
CACTCTGCCTTTAAAGAAGAAAGAAATATTTACAGCTGAGAAAAAAATTTAGGTCATAATAAGTACAGAAAACCCTGCCCCATAAGATTCTTCCACTATGGTCAATATTGTTTGGAAATATTCTACTATTAAAAGTAATATGCATTACATATTATTGCAGGATTCTGTAGCTCTAGCCATTAGTTTCATATCCAGTGATGCAGAAGAAAGAGGAGCAAGGACAATGTAGGGTGAGCAGTAAGAAATGCTGAGTAAGTGAAAAGAGAAGCAAAGTCTTACTGAACAAAGGGAAAGTTCCCACAGTGAGAAAGATTTCTGAACAGGAATCTGTAAGGGGAACTTGCCTTGAGGTTTATAGTCACTGGTCTAGGGAAAATTCGTAGAGGGTTCTGTTGATGACCTTCTCCTTGCTAGGGAGTCAGTGTCTAGGACTGCATTCTGTTAGTTTACAATTTCTTTGCCTTGTTTTTGACTATTTTGTTCCACACATATTCCATCTGTTCATCAGGACTGAGTCTCCCTCTGCATGTCAGACTTGACTCACTTTACATTTTAAATTTTTAAAATTATTTTTCTTCTTACCATATCTGCCCTCCCATCCATAATTCCACCTCTCCTTCCCCTCCCTCCCCCATTTCCAGTCTCATTCTCCACTAAGATCCATTTTCAATTCACTTTTATACACAGAAGACCAACTCTATATTAAGTAGAGTTAAACAATTTGTATGAAAAAAAAAAGTTCCTCCACAGTAGAGACAAGGGCTGTCCAAAGTCATTACATCTTGAAGTTAATTTCACCTCTTTTTTTCCCCCAGAAACTTAATTAACTTTAAAGAACTACCCAAAATGATACTTCTTTTGTAAGCACTTAGACATAATTATAATACAACTCTTTAAAGACAGAGGTCCTGCACGGGAAGTTAGTGCACAGTGACTTCTGTTGTTAATTTAACAATTGACACTCTTATGTATGACATCAGTGACCACCGGAGGCTCTCGCATGAGCTTTCTAGGCTACGGAAGCCTTTTGAATGCACGAACTCTGTCGGTATTTAAACAAGGCCATGAGCAAAGTGGAAGTTCTCTTGCTTCAGAGAAAAGTACCTTCGTCTTTGATGACCACTTCTTTCCACTAGGATTTCACCCACAGAGGTCCTTCATGTAGGACTTTTTTTTTTTTTTTTTTGCCACAGTCTTGGTTTTCCATGCCTGAAATGCTCTTGTGGGCTTTTCAGCCAGGAAAAATTGGCTTAAGGATTGATTCTGAGATCAAAGTGCTACTTAAAGCGATTGTTATTCTATGAATCTGCTGTGTAGACTGCTTCCCTTATTGGAGCATCAATTCCTTTTTAATGCTGCTATTATTATTACCAGACACTTAATCCTCTCCATATGATCACTTTAACACTTAATTAAGATCATATTTTTACCCTTTTACCCTGGCTACTTCCTCAGACACCAGCTATTTCCTATCTCTGTCTATATGATGCAAACAACACCAAATGTATTTGCTATTATGTGAGTGAAAACTGTTAAGTATTCAGCAATTCTATGGAGGCAAAAATTGCTTTCAACATGAAAGGATGAAAAAATTATAGTGTGAGGGGCCTTCTGACAGAGCACCAGGCATGAGATCATAAAGGAAAAGGTATAATCGTAGATGTCATAGAATTTACACAGTTCAAATGACTAAAGTCGCTTGAGGCATTGAATATGTCTGGGCTTATTCCCATTTATGTGATTTCAACGGGTTTAAGTAAAGTATGAAGTTCATTTTGTCAGAGGTAATCACTAAATGGGAAAGCACCCCTGGAGACAGTTGGTCACTGTTTTTGGTGAGTTTGATGTTTTTGAAAACAGTGGGGGTTGAATGCTGAAAACCACTGATGCATCCCACTTACCCAACACACACTACTTAATTCAAGGAGAACTGGCTTTCTACATTCTAATTCTGATCATGTGATTTTCCCAGTAAAGATCTTTCTATGATTCTTGACATTACAATTAAGGTTGACATCCCTATGCTGACTTGTCATGAACTAACCTCGATTCTCCATGTCAGATTTTTCTACAATGGTTTGAGATTTTTCCACAATGGTTGCCAAAAATCCAAGCAGATTGATTAGACTTCTGTTCTTATACAAAAAGTCTGCCCATACACTCCTCAGGAATTTCATATACTATTATTGCTGCTATAAATTGTCTTATTATGATCTAACTCCAATTTATCTTTCACACATGAAGTTGAAAATGAGAAAGTCTCTTTGGACATCATGAACTAGATTGGATTTTCTGTTAGATGCATTCATATCACTTTTACTTCTCCATCAAATAATTGACATGATCATAACAAAGTAATTAACACTGTAAAATTTTAAATGTCTTTCTTCCTATAATGGGCTATGAGCCATGATAAATATGACTATATTTCATTTTTTCAGTATCCAGCATACCCGCAGTCATGTAAAATGTAATGCAATTTTCTTTACTTATTTTTATAAATTGCTATAATGATATTGCACTCGTTTTATTGTTGTGAGATTAAATCAAAAAGTCTAAAAAGAGCCCCCTAAAATTTTGACTGACATTTCACATATCACCATCAAGTCCTCATGTAATTTAAATATCACAATAATCTGAAATACTGACAATTTTTTCCCTTTCTGTAGATTAAAAATGTGTCTTACAGTGTTTAAAAATTATCACAAAGTTGTAAAGCTAGCATATTTCTATTTCTCATTAAATTATGTGCTGTTTCTATCCAATTATAGTCCAAAGCATTGTCCATGCTAACTTTTCAGAAATCAGTTGTGACTTTTATGTTATCCTATTTATTAGACTATTTTTTCAACACAGTGACCCTATATCCATCCTTTATTTTTCTCAATGACTAGCAGAGTTTCTAAGTACTCAATTAAGTATTTTACTATTGTTCATAAAGGTAAGCCAAGCTATTTTGCATGATTTTTAAAAATTTATTAGGGAAATGAAGCAAAATAATTCTCTGCATGTCCTGATAACAATGTCCTTGGATATCTCTTTTCTATAACACTATCTGAGCAAATAAAATGTTTAATTTAATTAAACTTAATGTTAACTATACAAAGATTTTAAAAATTTATTTGAAAGGCAGCGTGTCTGAAAGAGAGAGAGAGAGGGTGAGAGAAAGTGAAACAGACAGAGATCTTCCATTCACTAGTTTACATCTCAAATGCCACATAGCTAAGGTTGGGCCAGGCTGAAGAGAAACCAGGCACTCCATCTGGGTCTTCCAGGAGGGTGGCAGGAACTCAAGTACTTGAGCTATCATCTGTTCCCTCACTGGGTGTGCATTAGCAGGAAGCTGGAATTGGAAGTAGAGGTGAGCCTTGGACCCAGGAACTCTGATAAACTATGCAGAAGTCCAAGCAGTGGCTTAAGTGTTGTGCCACAATGCCCAGCTCTATACAATATATCGTAAATATATTTCTATATTATGTATTGTAGATCACTATGGCATTTCTCAAGACATTCAGCACATACTATATAGGAAACCAGATACGAAAATGATTAATGAATCACATTTATTCTTCTTTAGCAAGTCATATATAACTTGTTACCCTCTTGCTTGTCAGTTTTCATGATGCTATTTTATGTTTGTATCTATGTTTTAGCTAATAAACATGATAGAAAGAATATAATCTCACAGTATTTACTGAGAATGTATAAATAAATATGCAGATATGTGAAAGAAAAATACCAAGGAAACTTCATTAAAAATGGCTGCTGGATTTAAATAATTATGGAGAGGGAATGCATCATTACGTTTGTAAAACTATAAGGGGAGAGGGAGCAGGAAAGGGGAGGGTTATGGGTGGGAGGGAAGTTATGGGGGGGAAGCCATTGTAATCCATAAGCTGTAATTTGGAAATTTATATTCATTAAATAGAAGTTTTAAAAAACTATATATATGAAATACATTAAATCTGTTCCTTTTTTATCAGTATATATAGTATTTTTTAAAAGGTGATTCGTATCTTTTTGAAAATAATCTTGGTCCATAATTTGATAAACAAACTAAAAAAAGTAGCTATTTTGCTTTTAACTATTTACAAAAAAAGACAAATTCCCTTGAATTTGAAAACTGAAACTATATTCATCTTAAAAAGCATATTTTATTATATCCACACAATTACATATATTTTTTGGAAACCCAGTGTTCTATTCTACATCTTTATTGAATGAATACAAGTTTCGTTGTGTCAACAATACATTTTTAAAGTAGTATGTAGAACATATAAACACATTTTAAAAGAATACAGTTCTTTATATAAGTGACTATATGATGTGGAGAAAAAAAATCTAATACGTAGTAGTACGAAGCTGTAGCCATAAATTAGGGCTACACTGTTTGTTTAAGAAAGCATCTGTACCCTCTTTTCTTCAGTGTGCACATTTACTTGATGATAAGTGTATACTATTCTTAGTTTGCTTACCAAGTCTGTTACAAATGATATTCTGGTATATAAATCAATCAACATAGCAAACACTTTTGGGGGCTCATGCTACATGATCATCTTGTGTAATAGGGAGTTTCAAGATTTTCAACTTACTATGTTCACATGAGAGAATTAGAAGCATAAGCCATTGCCCTTGAGGTTTCACTCTCCTTACAAAATAGAAAGGAAGCAGAAGAGCTGAAGACTTATGATTTATCTTGAATCCCTCAAAAAGCTTCTATTACATGACAAGATACTTCATTTACAAGCAGAAACAGGACCAGAACAGGAATGTCTTACAAACTGGGTGCCATGAGATAGTAAGTTGAAGTTTTTAATGAATTAATAGGCGGGCACCATTAATCCTTCACTTGCGGCACCAGCACACGGAGTTCTAGTCCCGGTTGGGGTGCCGGATTCTGTACCAGTTGCTCCTCTTCCAGTCCAGCTCTCTGCTGTGGCCCTGGAAGGCAGTGGAGGATGGCCCAAGTGCTTGGGTCCTGCACCCGCATAGGAGACCAGGAGGAAACACCTGGCTCCTGGCTTCAGATAGGCACAGCACGCTGGTCATAGTGGCCATTTGGGGGGTGAACCAACTGAAGGAAGACCTTTCTCTCTGTCTCTCTCTCTCTCTCTCACTTAACTCTGCCTGTCAAAAAAAAAAAAGGCTAATGAATTGCTAAATACCAGATAAAAGCTAATGTGAGAGTAGAGCAACACAGGCTGCCACTCTGCCTCTGCATGCTTGTGTACAATGAAGGCAACACGCTGACCAAGGCAGCTAATGGTCTACTCATTCTGCCTACCTTTTAGACAGTCTTCTTGACTTTATGCACTGATTCATCTTTTTCTGAGAAAACTTGTGATTACAAAGCATTTCTCTGCTCCTTTGAGATATCTACTACCCAGATATTTATAGAATGGATGTAGGAGTTCATTCATTTCAGAATGGATTTTCTGTGTGTGTGTGTGTGTATTCAGTATTTCTCAATCTCTGTAGTTACATAGGAGCCAAACAGCAAATCATACACACAGGTATGTAATCACATTGACCAACTTTCCCTTTAGCTCTTCCAATAAATTTCCATTAACTCATCTGCATGTTTAAAAATCCCCCAAAGCTTTTGTTTCAGATACATTAAAGTTCAATCTCTTTCTCCCATCATAACTGTCCTGAACAAAAACTTGTCTGCTTTTCCCAAGTATCCAGTGTAGCATTTTCAGGGACTCCCTCTTAAGATATTGGCTTGAATACAGCTGCGTTGCCACTATTTACAGTTTAGTTCGGCTGTGCTCAACTCAGGGATTGGTCATTAATGCCTTCAGTCATTGGGTGTTGGTGGAATTGCTGAGTGGATAAAGGACAGAGACTGACACCAAAGCTCATATAGGCATACTTCCAGGTCCACTAAGGAACAAGAGTGTTGATCTTCCTGAGGAATGCAATCAAAATGTAACCTGAATGCTTTGAAGCTGGAGGAAGGGAACCAGGAAAAGGGAAACATGAGTTTGACCTCTATGAGAAACCCATACCAGGTCCAAAATATATAAAGATGCAGATAGGAGCAATGGGCCATTCCTAATACCCAGGTGAAAATCAGAGAACATTCCTTGCTCCAACCCTTCAAGTTACAGAGAGGAAAAGAAGAAAAGGAGAGTGGAGAGCAATAAACAGAAGAAATGAGGTATGCTATTCATAAATAATATCCCTTATTGGAAAAATATTACTTTCCATTGGGGATCCAGTCAGCAATTGTTGACTACATTACATATGTAATGGGTGACCAAATAAGGAAAATTTTAATGAGTTTGTAAATAAATTTTAGATGATGGCAGCCATTTTTCTTAACATCTTAGTAAGAGGTTACAAATGAACAGTTGGGGTAGGGTTGAAATGGACTCCATGAATTAGATCAAGCGGGAAATGTCAGTAGGAACTCTCACTTATGTTAACATACATATTTACATATATGTAAGTGTGTATGTCTATATGTATATGTATACTCACAGTGAAATGTAAACATAAATTTAGAAATGGATGTCATATTTACTAGCATTCCTATGTGGGAATCTGTAGTTATAAAAATATATACCATTTTTAAGATAATCAGCCAGTTCCAGAAAGATAAATACCATGTTTACCCTCATATTTGGGAGTTAATAATGAATACCCAAAAAAGTGTAAGAATGAAATTGACATCTTATGATTTGGTTACTTTTATAGCCCTTGTATATATTCCTGTGGAACAGTAATCTTTCCACGTTTTGTCGAAAATTATGAACATATGAACATTATAGTTGTGGAACATTAAGTATTTGACTATAAAATAAACTGAAAAATATGTTATTACAAAATATAAAGAAATAAAGAAAGGAAGAAAGAGGTGATAGAAGGAGTATGGTTATCAGAGTTGTACCTATGGAAGACATGAAATCTGTTCTATTTGTATTAATAAAAATGTTTAAAAAATAAAATTAGCATAAGAATAAATATATTGGGGCTGGTGTTTTGAAGTAGCAGGTGAAATTGCTACCTGTGATGCTAACATCCCATGTGCACACCAGTTCAAGTCCTTGCTTCTTCACTTCCAATCCAGCTCCCTATAATGCACCCAGGAAAGATGTGGCAGAAGACCCAATGCTTTGGCCTCTACCACCAACCCACATGGGAGACCCAGAGAAAGCTCCTGGCTCCTGGCTTCAGCTAGGCAGAGCCCTGGCTATTGCCACCATTTGGAGAGTGAACCAACACATGGAAGATCTGTCTGTCTGTCTCTCCTTTTTATAGATCTATATCTATATAATATATATATATATATATATATATCACTCTTTAACTCTGCCTTCAAAATAAATAAATAAATCCTAAAAAATGCATATGTGCTACTAATGATATGCACAATAGCATGTAGTATCACTTTTTATCTCTATTGCCTAGCATCAGCAATATCCAAGTTACAAAGAACATATACAGCATCCAATTTTTTCTAAATATTATTCTCCTGTAAGGGAATAAGAAATTCTTGATTAATGTCTAAATAGAATGTGGATATACCTTATACATCAAAGTAATTTGGAGCTCTTGTTAGTGTGCCAAAGTGATGAATATATTTCAAAAGTAATCAAGACCAAATATGATCCCCAATAGTCAAAGCTGGAAATATTTGAACAACTGAATTAATAATGATGTTATTAAGTTGTAACTCAAAGAACAAACTGTTCACAAACTGTACTAACAAATAATTGAATAAATTTTAAATGGTGAGTAAAATACAAGCCAGATTTACAGAATTCCAAATAATAAATCCAGCAAAAACGAGCATGGTACTGTCCTTTACGACCCCAACACAATATCTGTTAAAGCAAGTGGCTGATGTTTTGGTGCAGCAAGTTAAGGTACCACCTGCAAAGCTGACATCCCATATTGGAGCAACAGTTCAAGTTCTGGCTCCTAGCTCCGGCTAATGCACCTGGGAAAGCAGCAGAAGATGACCCAAGTGCTTGGGCTCCTGCCACCCATCTGAGTGACTTGATGGAATTCCAAACTCCCAGGGCTAGACTGTTGTGGCCATTTGGGGAGTGAAACGGGGATGGAAAATTTCTTTCTATCACTTCCTCTCTGTTACTGCTTTTCAAATAACTAAAATAAATCTTTAAAAACAATTTAAAGGCAAGATTCACTGATAAATGTGAATTTTAAAAGCACATTTAAGGAGAAAGGGGATAACTGCAGAGTATATCATGATACATCTCAAAATATTTTCACTATTGTATTGATTTTGACAAATCTCTGCTCAGTTTTCCCATATTTCTCCCTCTTGGAGGTGGAGCCTAATTTCTATCCTCTTGAGTGTGTCTTGGACTTAGTGTCTAACTTAGTCAATAATGTGTGGAGAAAGCAAAGGATAATTGTGGTGTGTAGAAACCTGAAAGATACATCCTTCACCAAGTGGTAGATGTGTATAAAATCATCAGTAAGTCATATCGTCATGTGCAGACTTTTATGGTCTAATGAGAAAGCGCTTCATCTTTCGGGTATCCTTTTTGAAATTAGTAGCTTAGTCTACTCATCACTTGGAAATGCATAATATGGAGAAAAATTTCCACAAAATGTATTAGGAATATTCCTTTGTATTTAAAGGTTCTAAAAGATAAAGTGAGATCCATAAACAGTCAGGTAAAACAATTGAGATGTCACCTGGGACTTCTTGGAGTGTCTGGATTCTACTTCCAACTCAGCTGGGAGATAGGAGGTGATGGCTCAGGAGTTTTGGTCCCCACCACTTGGGAAATTTAGATTCAGTTCCAGATTCCTGGCTTTGGCCTAGTCCAGCCCTGACTATTGTAAGCAACTGGGGACTAAACCAGCAGATAGAAAAATCTCTCTCTCTCTCTCTCTCTCTCTCCCTCTCTCCCTCCCTCTCCCCCCAACCTGTCCCTCTGTCACTCTGCCTTTCAAATAAGTAATTAAATGTTTCTAAATGAGTCTGAAATACACATGTATATAAGCTGGAAAAATAAAGTTACATTGAATAATTTCTTTATTAGTAGCTATAAAGTAGTAACATAAGAGAAATAGCAACATTCAAATATTTCTATTAGCCCTTGATAATTTAGCTTGTTATGCATGATATCTTTTAAAACAGAAATAATACTTCTGACTATTTTCAGGAATTAAGCCTCTATCTTAGAAAACTTGTTTCAAAAAATGAGACTAACTGACACCTCTAGCAGTTCAGAATCTTCAATTGATATATCTTTATACATATTCCTATATTGTAGCTTTACTTCTTTCTCATTCATATTGATACTACATTTTGAGATTTTCAATCTGAAGTTCTTTAAAAATATTATATAGGTTTGTTGGAAGAAGAAATAATCACCATATTTTGAACATATATCTGACTTAAGGTGAAATTTACTGAACCTTGTAATTATTTTTAAAGTTTAAAGCTGGATTTACATTAGATCACAATAATACATTTAAAGGACTCTGTGATTCTTTTAGCCCATGAATTGAATGATTTCGTCTTAACTATGCACTGTTAATTTCATTGCAGTGATTAATAAATCTTGTCAGTATGCATTTATAAACCTGTTATTTTCAGGATTGCTTTTATTGCTTGCTTTTTTCAAAGTGCCATTTTAGAGGAACAGTTTAACAAATGTTAAATTTCAAAGACAGATAGTAGATAATTACAAACATTTAAATGATGGATGCTAATTTAATCCTAATAAAATGACAGGTAAATTAAGGTCATGGCGACATAAGAAAGTCATTCTGAACTAAATTTTATTATTAGATAATAAATATGTCTCCTATCTTACAGCCTACCCATACAGTTGTCTACTCAGATTTAATATGATTTTTAAATAAGGATTGGGTATAACTAAATTGTTCTCATTACTCATCAACACAAATTTGAAACAAATCATGGAATAAAATGTTTTAGAATAATAGAGTGTAAGTCTTAAAAAACAAAATGTTTCAAATCATATTCAATAAAATATGGCAAAATAACAGACAAGTTCAAAATATTATTTTCTGTAATATACCAATAAGAATAGTTAAGCATTAAAAAATTCAGCAAGTTGGCCAAAATAATGAAATAAGTCTTGTAATCAACTTCAAACTCTTGCCTGAACAACTGGACAATTATACTGCTGGAAAAGTTTGATTAGTTACTTATGAATATAATGGTGATTACATGTAATTCAAAAAATATGAATGTGTGTGAGAGGAAGGTGTTGGAAGTTATTTTAAATTCAGTCATCTAAAACCCATGTATAATTAATAAGTTGCCACTACTCTAAATTTATCACACCCATTTTGATGCCTTAGATAAAGTAAAAAATTCGTAAAAATTCATATGCATACTCTAAGGCTAGGGCCTAAACTCTTAATAACCACAACAAAAATGTCTTATCCCTTCTCAGGTGGCAAACTGGATGGAGAGTATGGGTGCCTTCCACTGGCCAGAGGAAGAACACAGATCCTTAATGTTGGACTGGAGCCATCCACTGCACTGAGCTGGAGACTCGAATGTCTAGAGTACGCCTTGGGTCTCTTCAGAAGAGTATTGTGGTCTGATCTCTTATAGGGAATTTTCCTCAATCAAAGGTACTCAGGGCTCAAAGGAGAGAATCTCCTTGATTGTTGATCTGGCTGCCAAGTCTGCAAATCAGTTTCCTCGAGCTATTTTGTTGTTCCCCTCTTGGTATCCCTTACAGTGTATAACTGCTGTTTCCCAAGAGAGGAACCCCAAAGATAACCAGCAGTCTATTTTCTGATGGTATTTGAAAGGAAACCCACTTAAAGTGAGGAAGTACATTTCCTTCCAGAAACCAACATGAGCATGTCAAACTAGGTAGTTATACTTAAAATAAGTGTAAATATTTATCCTTTTAATCTTGCTCAGTTTGAGAGCTCCTCAGGACTACAAGTTCTGCTAATAGAGCATTCATACCACGGGAATGATGAGAACCCTCGATAGTCTTATTTATAGTTCCCTCGAAAAATAGAACTCATGTCTTTAAAGAGAACTCAGTCTGGGTCCTCTAAAGAGTTCTCTTTGAGGTCTTCCTTGGCTGTACAGTTACATAGAACTGCCTGTTCACAGTCAGGTTCTGGGCTGCCCATATTCTCTAGGATAAAATAATGGGATTAATGGAGGAGCAAATATTGAGATAGATTGCAGGGCCCTCCAGCAGTAATTTATGCTAATTTAAAAGGTGATTTTTCATTGCTAGAGTCTTCCTTTTAAAGCTATCAACTCTGTTACTTTATAGGGAATGTACACTACTAGATAATGTCCTAAGTTCAGTGTGCTGCCTTCAGGGATCAGGAGGGTGACAGCTGCCACTACTTGGAGGCAGTTTTGCCACCCTTGGGCTACATAGATGTAGAATGTAGATAAAATACAGGCTGCTGATTGGTCCCTTAAGCTGAGTCAACACCCTGGAAACTATCGTTTTGCACTCTGATACATATAGATTGAAGACTTTGCTCATTTCGAGTCTTAAAACCAGATCCTTGAAAAAGGCCTGTTAAAGTTTGATAATGACCTATTAGGCCTCTGGGGCCCTTGTCAAAATATGGGTCTCTTTCATATTATAAGTCAGTACAATGGTCAGGCTGCTTCCCACATCTGGAGATTGAAGGTGGACAGTATCCTGTGATTCCCAGAAAGCCTCTAAGCTTGTTAGAGGCTTTAGGATGTGGAAAGGTAGATATGGGCCTAATTGTATCTTTTTTTTTTTTTTTTGACACGCAGAGTGGATAGTGAGAGAGAAAGGACTTCCTTTGCTGTTGGTTTACCCTCCAATGTCCGCTGTGGTTGGTGCGCTGCGGCCAGCGCACCACGCTGATCCGATGGCAGGAGCCAGGTGCTTCTCCTGGTCTCCCATGGGGTGCAGCGCCCAAGCACTTGGGCCATCCTCCACTGTACTCCCGGGCCACAGCAGAGAGCTGGCCTGGAAGAGGGGCAACCGGGACACAATCCGGTGCCCCAACCGGGACTAGAACCCGGTGTGCTGGTGCCACAAGGTGGAGGATTAGCCTAATGAGCCTCGGCGCCGGCCCTAATTATATCTTCTCTCAATGCCCAAGTTCCATCAGATAAAGTTAAGCCTACATATATTACAGAAGGCTGGAATTTTGGGCTGTAGATTTTGGGGTTGTATACCCTATTTTTTTTGCCAGAAAGTTGATAAAGTACTTGCTACTCTCTTGGGAACCTTCCTCAGTTCAAATGCAGAGAAAGATATCATCTAGAAACTGTAGTAAAGTGGCCTGTGGATTAAATAAACCCTGACAGGTCTGGAGACAAGGCCTGTCCAAACAAATGGAGACTATCTCAAAATCCTTGTGGCAATGTTGTCCAAGTTAACTGACTGGACTGAACTGAGGTATCTTCAAGTCTTTCTCTCTTCCATCTTGTGTCCTGGCCTTTTGCTAGTGTTCCTGGGAAAAGCAGTGGAAGATGGTCCAAATAGTGTACCCTTGAGGGAGATCTGGAAGAAGCTCCTGGCTTCTGGCTTCAGATGGGCCAGATCTGAACTTGTGGCCATTTGGAAGGGATTGTGAACCAGCAGATATAAAATCTCTCTCTCTCAATACCTCTCCAACTCTGTAACTATGACTTTACAACAAATAAATAAATGTTGGTACCATAGCAGCTGGCTTTATCTGCTACACCAAAGTGTTGGCCTCTAAGGTTTTGCCTCCCTCTGCCTGCTTGAGGCATCCTGAAGTCCCTGGGCTCTGAGAATGTAGTGTCCTGAGACCAACAGCTGGGGAAGATTAGAGAACAGGAATACATGCAATTATATGCCCCTCCCCTACCCCTTCCCATGTGTATGTGCATCCCTCAAACCTGTAGATCATGGTTAAGTATGCAACCTGTCATTGATGATTGAGGAAGATTAGGCTGGCAGAAGTAAGTTGCCCTTACTTTTGCCTGATTTTGACCCTCAGTTATGTTTGGATCTCACTTTTTGTTTCATATTTTTACTTGCCTGTGTCTTTGTTATTTTCCTTTTAACAAATTTGGTCTGGAAGTTGAGCCTGCAAGATTGGAAAGGACAAAAGAACCATTTATCCTACTTCCTCCTCTTCAGCCAGTCTCAGTGGGGGACGATGAATGTATGCACCTATCTCATATCAGCTGGGTAGTTTCCTGTTCCTGATATGCAAGCCCCATACATGCAGAGGCAGACCCCCTCGGTTTCCCCAAACCCTACATAGATGGGTAATACCAACCCCAACTCCTGGTTATTTTAACCCTTTGTGTAAGACAGGGGAGAGTTGTAAGCAAGGATGTGAGTATAGAGAAAGAAGAGTGACTAGTTCCCTGTCTCAGGGATGTTGGGACTCTAGTTTTATCCTGAGGATGGGGAAGAGAGCATATATTCCTACCATTCTCCATCATCACACAACTAGCAGTGTATAAGTCACGGGGTATGGATTCACTCTGGATTCATGTATCGACGCTGGAATGTTAAACCTTAGATTTTTATATGCACACCACATAAATTTGGCATTAGTTTTAATCATTTTAACTTCAACATTTTAAAGCTGTGAGCCATATCTTCTCAAAGTTATTATAATCACTGAAACAATTAACGATCAAATGATAATGCTAACTCCTCTAAGACTCATTTCTCCCAAGCAATTGGGACACAGCAAAGATGATAGAGAAACACATGAAACTTCTACAAGATGCATAAAATACCCATTACTCAGTTCAGTTACAACAGCAAAAAAAAATCTGGATTAAGTGGACTAACATATGGGGCCAGCATTGTAGCACAGCAGGTTAATCCACCACCTGCAATGCCAGTATCCCATATGGGCACTGGTTTGAGTCCTAGCTGTTACACTTCTAATGTAGTGCCCTGCTAGTGTGCCTAAAAAAGCAGCAGAAAAATGGCCCAAGTGGTTGGGACTCTCTGCCCATGTGGGGGACCTGGAAGAAGCACTGTGCTTCTCACAGCCTCAGCTATTGGGGCCATTTGGGGAGTGAACCAGCAGATGAAAGATTTCTCTTTCTCTATCTTTCTCTGTCTCTCCATCTCCCACTCTTTAACATTGACTTTACAATCAATGAATCAATAAATAAATTGATAATTTTTTATAAAAAGGGACTAGCACATGGCATCAAGATGTGATTCCACTTCTTAAGAAGTAAATACATCATTGAACAAATTATATAGAACCAGATAATCCTGTTGTCAAGAGTTAAAGAAAAATATCATAAACTTAAGAGAAGGGAGGAAAAAATATATCAGGTTGAAAAGGGTTAATGGATTAACGCCTCTCTTTGCTAGTTTAGTTGGGGAAACCTGTCCAGCGAACTGTGGCTGGAGGCATCTCCCATGCACTTCCTGATAGTTAAGACTGAGTGAGTTGGCTGGCCGGCGCCATGGCTCAATAGGCTAATCCTCCACCTTGTGGCACCAGCACACCGGGTTCTAGTCCCAGTTGGGGCGCCGGATTCTGTCCCGGTTGCCCCTCTTCCAGGCCAGCTCTCTGCTGTGGCCCGGGAGTACAGTGGAGGATGGCCCAAGTGCTTGGGCGCTGCACCCCATGGGAGACCAGGAGAAGCACCTGGCTCCTGCCATCGGATCAGCGCGGTGGGCTGGCCACATCGCGGTGGCCATTGGAGGGTGAACCAACGGCAAAGGAAGACCTTTCTCTCTGTCTCTGTCTCTCCCACTGTCTACTCTGCTTGTCAAAAAAATTAAAAAAGAAAAAGACAAAAAAAAACAAAAAGACTGAGTGAGTACTGAGTGAGTAGGGGTAGTGAATAGGAAAGAGGGAGAGAGAACAAGTAGAGCAGATTTCCATTCCATATCCTAATAGAAAATTGGAGTCTGGACCTTATCAAGGACCTTCAGGCAATACAAGGAATTTTCCCTGGCCAGGAACCTTTGATAACTCCAAAACTTTTCTCCTGTCTCATGCATTGGATGAATTCATGCAAAAGGAAACTGAGGCAGTATAAGACAACGCAATTCTCAGTGCCAAAGGGGTGGAGAGGGTTAATCAAGTCTTTCCCAGGAAACCTGTCCTCTGAGTCTTTAAAATTGATAGCTATGTTAACTGCTTTTAACTGGCAGGTGGAGTTCCACTGTTTTTAAATGACAGTTTGCTACAGTGGTGAACAAGAATCTCTAAAATAAGCACTGTCAGTCTGTCTTTACTCACTCTTCTGACTATCCTTTTGAGGCCCAAGGAATGAAACATTTTGAATTGTTATAGTTCCATTAGATTACAATTCTTGTTCTCTGCTAGGTTCTTTGTCTCGTGTCCATGAAGAATGAGGAACATAGACAAGGAAGAATGAGCAGGCAGGTGTTTGTTAAGTGAAAGACAAAAGTGAAAAAAAAATACCTCCGAGAACTGCCAACAAGGGTCCCTGAAGGTGTGAACATTGAAGGATTACCTTCTAGGGAGTTTTGTAGGCTGCAAAGGGATACATTTTTGTGATTACTCTGGGGGAAAGAGTAGCAGGTTTTTTTTTCTTTTTTTAAGATTTTGTTTATTTATTTGAGAGTTACAGACAGAAAGAGGGAGAGACATAGAAAGATGTTCCATCTGCTGGTTAAATCTCCAAATGGCCTCAATGACTAGATCTGTGCTGATCCAAATTCAGGAGTCAGGAGCTTCCTCCAGGTCTCCTATGCAGGTTCAGGGCCCCAAGCACTTGGGCCATCCTCTACTGCTTTTCCAGGCTACAGCAGAGAGCTAGATCCAAAGAGAGAGAAGCAGCCAGGATATGAACTGGTGCTCACATGGAATGCCAGAGCCGCAGGTGGTGTCCCAGCCCACTATACCACAGTGTGAACCCAAGAAGTAGCAGTTTTGATTAATCGGGTGAAAGTTCAGTCTCCAAACACAGAAGTCCTTCATAGAGAACAGTTGCTTGACTTCTGAAGTCCTCAAAGACTTATCTCCATTTGGTGGTGAGGGGTCCCTTAATCCCCATCTAACTTTATTGAAGTCTCTCTGTCATTCCTATATTATATTTGTTACATCTGTTGGGTGGGTGGCTTTTTTTATTTTATTAGACAGTTTTTATAGTGAAAGACTCTATTGATGATGTGTCCTAAGGTTATTGATTGGATATTCTAGATTGGTTGTCATTCCAGATGGATGCTTTTATGTATTACCCATGTAACTTCTTCTGTGATCAATACTGATGATTTCTCCATGAGTTTTCATAGTTCAGGCTGCATGGATTTGGGGATTGCATTACCAGTTGGAATGCAGTCCATCAAGGGAGGACAGGTTCACTTGCAACTTTGGGTGTAGTCGACTCAGTGTGAGAATAGAGAATCTGCTCCTGTCCCACTCCCAATTGGGTACAGTCTTTCTCTGTGCTTTCAGTTGTGGGAGGATGCCCGTGAACTGTAGTGATTTGGGGTGACTGTCAGTGTCTGAGGGTTGCACAGTAATTTCACCAGCCCACCTGCTGCTCAACTTCCTTTTTAACAAGACCACTATATGTCTCCTTGCTCTGCAAGGTCTAGGCCTGTACTAACTTTCCTGCCCCACTCTCTAGTGGGTTGAGTCTTTCTGTGTTTCTGTGCTGCTCAAGGTTGGGGGATGGTGAAGGAGGAAGTCCTTGGCCATCTGGCTAAAATGGTTGCAGAGGCTCTATGGGTGTTTACCGTCCTGTGAGTAGTGGCTAAGGCCCTTGTCCAGAGAGAGTTTTCACTGCGGCAGACGTGGTACTGGGATTGCATGTAATTACTCTCCCAAAGTAGGAACATCTTTATGCTGTGCCATTTAGAATGGTTAGCTTTGCTCAAAAAATAGTAAAGGGTATAATTTTATCAATTTATAAATGTTGCAAGCCAGAATATACACAAATGCATACTCTTAACATGAGTTTTATTTTTGTGTGTTTGCACATATATGTTTTATTACAATATTTTTCATTATACCATATAATATGCATGCAATGGACTTTCATTATGATATCACTAACTGGGCCTCACTCAAACTCAGACACTACTAATGCTGTTCATCCATTAAGTTTAAATTGGAAATAAAAAAAAATCCAAATATATTCAATGTATACTATTCATTCTGACATTCTTATAAAATTACATTGTATTCTTAACTGCAAAATATAACAAACACATTACCAAAGTTAACAGATGATATCTAAGACTTGTGATTCATACTGGAGACTGCTTTGATTTGTCTCAATCAATTATATCTGAATTTTGATTTCTATTAGTACTTGGATAGATGCAACATATATTTTATGTAATATGAAGGATATTTGATTGATCTATATTATTTTGGCTTTAATTAATGTTAGTGTTCCCCATGTTATGTGAAAATATACTCAAATTAGAAAGTTTAATGTGCTGAAATCCTAATACTCATGCAATTTTTTTCAGCAAAACATTTATACCAACAACTCACCAAAGTTTTAAAAATATTTAAATAACTTGTTTTTGCTTTCTATATTTTTCTATATTCTTTATTTTTCTATATTTTCTCTCAAGTCCATACAGGAGAACAGAATTGAGTTCTTGCTTCCTAGTCCTGATCTGGTTGTTATGGTCATTTGGACAGTGAACCAGCAGATAGAAGATCTATATTATTGTCTCTTCCTCTCTCTCTCTCTCTCTCTCTCTCTCTCTCTCTTTCTGCCATTCTGCCTTTCAAATAAATAAATCTTTTTTTAAATGTTTTGTGAAAATGAAAAATACAAAAATGTATTTTGACAATAAGAAGGGCTAACAATGATAGCACTAATGGAAAACATTGACTAACAAATAACAATAATAAATTAGTTTATATATTATTTGAATATTTTTAAAATTCTTATCAACCTATCAGACACAAAATTACAAAAAATTAGAACATATACACTTTGAATATTAATTAAATACCTATCCTTCTGTTTGATTCATTTTATATACTCCAGTAACTTCACCAAAGTATACCACTAGTTTTTCCTCTAACATTGTCATAGGATTGAAAAACAAATAGGGAATATCTAATCACAGAGAATACTGTCACATTGACTAGTCAATTCCTCACAGTAAGTTCATATTTGTTTTAGAGGAATATCTTCAGGGACCTTCTTAGCAACATCAAGGAAAAGCAACTTCTTGAAAACTGAATCCATGAGAGTGTTTTCTATTTTCAGTGTGAAGCCTCATATCTGACTAGCCCATGTCACACTCATTAAAAAGGACCCCTAATGATGGTTTGTACATTGTGCAAGAATTTCATTTTTATAATGTCTTTAGGGAGTAAAATAAGGCATTTTGAAAATAGAGAGATGATTCTTTTATTTTAGTTCCAGCATAGTAAATTAAGGAAGCAACATCAAAGGGATACTTGCTGTGTTTTTTTTTTCTAAATATTTTTTTTAGGAAATAATGAATACTGTTTTTAAGAGGACACACTGAGAATATGCTAAATCAGAGTTTTCATTATCAAACATTAAAAGCCAATTCCAATTTATTTAGGAAAATTGGCAAGCTCCCAGGTAGCTCCTGGAAACTGCTAAATGAATGCAAAATTAGACTTAGGTAGAAAAAAGTAGTTCTGACATAGTTGAAACCCAGGCATTGAAATATGATTAAAGTTTTACAAGTAGAGAAGTCACCACAAACACTATGTTGTGTCACTGGAAATAATACAGGGAACATGCTGTGGATTTGAATTATATCTGTACACCTAGATATGCCAAATCTCTCAATTCTGCAACTAATCTTTATCCAATCCTTCTACTTTGAGTAAGTCACCCAAATGCAAAGCTTTAAGAGAGCACCTTAGGCTCTGTCATAGACTGCACCACACATTTAAAAAAGAAGAGGAGTGAGAGGAACCATGTGTCTAATTTTTGGTATGTGTGGAGAAAAGTAGTTAATGTCTGCTAGCAAATCTACTGATGGGTATGCACCAATGTGGAGAAGTGGTTTGGATGCCATGTTACAGAAATAGCAACAAAATTGCACTGCAGCAAAGGCTTTTAAGTATTTCCTTCAAAAATGAATTTCAGTTGATTATGAAAAAACATGCTAAACTATAGCTTATAAATAAATGAGGGGCTAGTGCTGTGGTGAAGTGGATAAAGCCACCGCCTGCAGTGCTGGCATCCCATATGGGCACCTGTTCTAGATACGGTTGCCTCACTTCCAATCCAGCTCTCTGCTATGCCCTGGGAAAGCAGTAGAAGATGGCACAAGTCCTTGGGCCCCTGCACCCACATGGGAGACCAGGGAAAAGCTCTGGGATTCTGGTTTTGGATTGGCCCAGCTCCTGCTGTTGCAGCCATTTGGAGAGTAAACCAGTGGATGGAAGCTCTCTCTTTTTCTCTGCCTCTGCCTCTGCTTCTCTATAACTTTGCCTTTCAGATAAATAAGTAAATCTTAAAAACAAGAATTTCATAGAAAATTTGACTTTCAGCACTTAAAAATTGGAAAGTAACTTATTCTACCTTCTTTTATTGTCTTATAACTTAAATAATATATACAACACATTTTGCCACAGAAATATTATTACAGTAAAGGAAGGAAAGACATAGCCATAAATGTTGAAGTTTGAAGATGTCTAGGAGTCAAGACTATGGCTTTTGTGCAAAGGGTTTGTTCCCTGGAGTAAAACTAGAAAACACTTCACATCACCGAGCTTAGCTTCAAAAGTGCTGATCCAGCTCCAGCTTATTGTTTTACCAACGTGGAAACAACAGAGAAAAAATGGAATTGAAATTACAACCAAGTTGTAATTCATACACTCTTCCTAGGTCATGCACTTGGACTGTATGCTAAAATTTTAGTTTTATTTCTAAATATTAAGATGCTCTTAGTTGGTAGATAAATCTTTTAAAAAAGTCTATGTTAACTTGAATATATAGAAATCAAAAGAAATTTACATAGACAAGTGACTTAATTTATTCTAATGGAAGTCAAACAAACTAATCATTTAAATAAAGTGGGTAGGCAAGGGATCATAGAGGTCTTTATTATTTTAAAAATGGCACTCAAATATGGGGGAATAAGCCAAAAAGAGTGTGTTGTAAGTCTACCAGTAATAATGCCACAGACTCTGCAGGAAGTTCAGGTGTACCTCACGTAAATAGAAGTGAACAGAAACTAATATTTTCCGTTCTTGTGTTTTTTATTATCTGCTTTTTTTTCTTTCTATATATCCATCAAATTTTGCTTTATCAATCCATAGTTTTTTATTATTCATTAATATTCTCTCTGTCTTGAGTTTATAGAAACTTTCAACCTACTCTCCCTTATATCCAATATTTACTCATTCTTAATATTACTCAAATATGGTGGGATGAGCAGGCCATGCCAAGATGACCACTGGCAAGTGAGCATCAGTGAACTCAGGAATGGCATCAGAAACCACCTGGGAAACCACCTGGCAAAGGAGCCTGCCTGGCAACAGGCTGTGATTGGTTAGGGCATAAACTGCCCCTTGACTGGATTGGCTGCCTTGGCTGTATAAGCTGCTCTACCAACTGAAATAAACAAGTCTGTGGCCTGCTCGTCTCTGGCCCACTTTCACCCTACTCCTAGTGTCTGTGTGGTGACTCCGTGCCTCTTGCCCCCACCATGCTCCTCCTCTCAGAACGAATGCACAGCAACAACTCAAATAATAGAGAGAAAAGACAGTTAGTTGTGTGTGAATCAAGTGTCCATTTGTGGCTAATGACCATGCTATTGCTGAGGATAAATTCTACTAAGATATATTTTGCATTCAAGGTTTACTTAATATACTATAAGATGTATTTACTCCGTCCTTTCAAACAAAACTGCATAAATTATACAAATATACAAAATATACAATATACTACGTATAAATTTAACTTCTAACACTCTCTTGAATAAAGATATAACAACACTTTCAGATGTGGGGATTCAGACCCAGACTCCTGATATTATTTTTAATGTTGTTCAGTAGTTTATGAAGACATTTTATCCCAGTAATTGACAATTAAGCACATATAAAATCAAGTACCATGTACTGTTAAGGATGTCAATAAATGGTGATCAAAATCTGATGGACCAAAGGGATCTGAAAGGCTGAACTTGGAATTTAGAGATTCTTTTGCCCATGAGAATATTTTATTTTTCAAAAAAACATGATTGAGAAACTAGTGGAACACTGGAGAAATTTAGAAATAAAGGAGCAAAAATTGGAGTTCATTGGCCTAAAGAAAATAAAGGTTATTTGTATAGTCTCAATCTTAGGGTTGGCTCTCATATAATTGAACCAGAAATGTGCAACTTTGCAATAATATAGCTTAGTATTTATTTGTTCTCTAGAGAGAGACAGAGAGACAGATGATTGGATCCCTTTAGGAGGTTCACTCCTCAATTGCCTGCCGAAACTGGAGTTGGACAACTCAAAGCCTGAAGACTGGAGCTCGGTCTGGGTCTCTCCCATGAATGGAAAAAAAAAATTACTTGTTGCTTCCCAGGGCACACAGTATCAGGAAGTTGGCATCAGTAGTAGAGCTGGAACTCAAGCCCAGACGCAGGATTCAGGCATATGTGATAGCAGCTTATCTGCTGTGCCAAGTGTCTCTATACCCCACATCCAATCCTAGCTGTAGTTAGATTATCTTGGATGCTATAGACCTTGGATAATTGCCAGATGGAAATGTTAATCCTCTCAGAAAGAATATAACCTCTTCTAAGATCTAAAATTAGTTGATATACATAAAATACATGGTTACAGATGTCAATATGGCTGGCTCCCCTGGTGATTCTAGACCAGGGCTGCTGGTTCTGGATAATCCTGACATGAACTGTAGAAGCTACCAGCCAATCAGAGAAAAGCTTCAGCATATGTCTAAACTTGGGCAATTATTCTAACTGGTAGCTGAATGTAGATGCTAGGCACTTTAAATTTCTGAATGTAACTAGCAATCCTCCAACTGAAAATAAAAGGAAGCATCATTTATTACTTTTCATATTTCAGTAAAAGGAAACACTTCTTATATCAGACTCCTTTGCCATCCTGTTTCCTCAGTCATAAACTTTATAGCTTGTATAAAACAACTATTATACTTGCTTCAAAGTCTAAAGTTTGACTCAAAAAATTCTTTCTCCACAAAACCAAGTTGTACTTTAATTCTACTCCCTAGTGCCTGGTAACCACCATTTGACTCTGCAATTATGAGTTTACTTTATTTAGCAGTCCACATATAAACCATATCATGTAAGATTTATCTCTCTGAGTCTTTTTTCACTTAGCATAGTATCTTCAGGGTACACCCATAATGTCACAAATGGCAGGGAAACATTCCTTTTTTAAATTCTGAATAATATTTTATTGTGTATGAATGTAACATTTTATTAATCCATTCATCTACTAACAAATACTTAATTTCCATAAGATGGCTACTGTGAATAATACTATAATTAACAGAAATGCAGACACATCTTTGAGGCATAGTGTACTGGGTTGCTAGAACATGGGTGACGTGAGGATTTTTTTTTTTTTTTTTGTGGAAACCTTTAAGCACTGTCTTCTTGGCTTTCAAAGTATTTGGAGGCGCAGGAGAGAGTCCACGTGGTTGTGCTCCTGCACCTACATGGGAGACACAAAGGAACTTCCTGGGTCCTGTCTCCAGGCTTCGGATTGGCTCAGCTCTAGCTGTTGCAGCCATTGGGGTGTCAACTAGCGGATGGAAGACCTCTCTCGACCTCTCTTCTCTCTATCTGTAACTATACCTCTCAAATAAATAAATAAAATCTTTTAGATAAAAAGAAACATAAGGGTCATTATATTTTATTGAACTGTAAGATTAAATGAGTTGAAAAATGTTGTTTCTCACTTAAATTATTGTTAGAAGAGGTTCATACTATTTAAACTGTATAAACAGAGTTATATACAACATTTTTGGAAATATTATTGTTATTAATTTACCATCTACAGGATTTTTAATTCTTCATTCCAAGGCAAATATTGGTTTAACATTTGGGCAACCTCACATTAGCTATCGATGTTTCAGACCTGAGGGCTAAGAAATAATGGTATACAATGCAATCAAATTAGTCTTGTGAAATTATTTGAAAGGCAATGGCCTTTGGTTAATTGAAACAGAGTTATATTTGCAGAAGTAATTTGTGTGATATCTATTCTTCAAAGGAACCCTCTAAGGGTATAATGAGTAACTTAAAGCTTCCTTTATTTTCTTTTCCTTTGGTCACAACATTATAACATATGTTATTATGTTAGCAATATTTTTTTAAATTTCTGCACTTTAATCTTCATTCAAAGACAGATGCCACTCGTTCTTCCCTTTCACAATTTCTTTCTCTTTCTTCTTCTTATTAAATAAGCATCACAAGGAAATCTTTAGAGAGCTTCAAAGGTAGCCCTTGTAAATAAGAGGACACTTGCTAGCCTTTGGGGTTTCTGGTGGACAAAACTTTTATAAATATGAGATATGTAGACTTTGATGCATTTCCTCTTCCCCTGTTTAACGACAACAGCCACAGTCTGAAAGTGCATCCTCACCCTTAGATGATTCTCTTTTTCTCGTGAAAGTAAAGTTTAGCTGTTTTTTAATCAAGAAAAATATTTAAAATTTATACTAGTTGTGAAATTCTTCTTCATGTAAGGATTTTTTTAATAGAGAAGTGTAGAGATGACTAGTTTTTTTTTAATATGGAAATATAAAGACAACTAACTTAGAAGCATGTGGATCCAGTGGAATTCAAAAGATCTGGATGCTATAATTTTCTTTTGTCTAACACCAGGTATTCTTCATTCAATCCAAGTAAAAAATACAGAAAGAAGAGCAATGAAAACTTTACATTCAGGTGAAGTATAAAGGAATATATTCAAAGGATCAAATGCACAAAATAAATATAGAAAATCACTTTTTAAAAATATCAATTCTAATTTTTAAAAACATTTTAACCTATTTGAAATTTGGAAACAACTTGTAAGATTGCATGCCAAAGTTTAATGAAAAGCATTTTATTGATAAATTGCGATGAAATTTAGCTTTCTTAAATTTGTCACAAATGGCCTGTTTCTCTTCTATATAGGCAGAAATATATTTTAGAAAATGAGAGCTTAAAAAAAAAAAGAAAATGAGAGCTTGGTATCTTCAGTGTAAAGAGAGTAAGTCTAATATTAACAAAGATAAAATATTGAAATACTGACACTACAAAAATGCGAAAGTCATGGGCAGTCTCCAAAAGATAGGCTTTCCTTCATTTCTACTTCCAGCTGAACAAATGATTTATAACAGAAACTCAACACCAACTTGTGTTTCTTTGCTTTTTTTTTTTTTTCTTGTTTCAACTCTCCTTTTGATTGAATTGAACTCTCGTGTCAGGTTCCTGCACCCATCCTCCTGCTTCTTTCCAGAATTTTCTTTGTCTTTGGTTTTCTTCAAATTGAATTGAATATGCATTGCTATGTATTTGGTGAGAGTGGAGGATTGGGTGTGGGGGGAGGAATTTATCTTACTTTGTGGTTCCTGAACTTTCTCTTTGAGGTTTGGTGTTTCCCATTAATTTTCTCAAATCTTGATTAATAATACTCAATTTTCCCAGCTCCAATCTCTTTCTTCTACTAATATTTCAATTAAATGCATGACACACCTTTAGAAATTGTCTTGCACTGTTTAGATATTCTTCTGCCTTTTAATTCATTGTTTCATTCTTTTGCTCTTAGCTGTTCAGTGTGAGAAGCTGACCCACCTTGACCTACATTTTAAAAAGTTTGATTATGTACTCATTCATTTATACCGAAGAGAGAGAGAAAGGGAGGGAGAGAGAGAGAGGGAATTTCAACTGGTGGTTCCACTCCCCAAATGCTACAGATGGAGCCCTCTGAGCTGGGAGCCCATCCAGGTCTTCCGTGTGGGTGTCAGGGAATCCAGTACTTGGGCCACCATCTGCCACTTTCTCAGGCCCTTTCTCAAGTGGCCTCGACCCACTGACTGCAATGACTACCACTCGATCTAGGTGTAAGCTCATTCATTCTCTCTTCATCCGTGTCAAGTCAACCCAATATTTCTCAAAGGCAATCTTCATCTCTGCTAATTCTTTTTATTTCCAGCATTTAATTTTGCATTCGTCCTTACATTTTCATCTTTGTGTTTTAAAAACCTATATGTTGGTACTTTATAAATGTTCCAATTAAATGTTCCAATTAAAGCAATTAACAATAATTATAACAATTTCAAAATTCCTTAATTGATATTTCCAACATCTTTGCCACATCTGGGTCTGATTCTGACAACTGCATTTACTAGCTTTTTGGCAAGCTTTATCATTTTGTGTTGAAATTTGTACATCCTCTATGAGGAAATGGAAAATATACTGTATGTCTTTTGTATAACCATTAATGTTATTATCACTAGAAATTATGCTTTTTTTCTGTATTCTGTGATTTTGATGAAATCTAATTTGAAATGTAATTAAAATCAAAATATAATCAAACATATAATATCTATAGAACATGTTGGATTACATCCAACATTATTAATCAAAATATAATTGTAATATATCTGAGAAAAATTTAGCATTATATTTTCCTAACAACTGCATATGCTCTACTAAAGATGTGACCGAAGCCTCCCTCAGAGCAACAAAAAGAGAAAGTAAAGCACCTGAGGCGAACTGGCTAAGGGGCAGATGTAGTAAGGAGCCTTCCAGGAAGGAAACAAAGGAGACAGCATGGCTTAATCAGCATCTACATGGGCATTGCAGACCTG
Organism: Sylvilagus floridanus; assembly: GCA_949820135.1. Lineage (NCBI taxonomy): Eukaryota > Metazoa > Chordata > Mammalia > Lagomorpha > Leporidae > Sylvilagus > Sylvilagus floridanus. The sequence continues at coordinate 83,020,762 of OX463246.1, read as the reverse complement.
TATCAATTCTGCAAGCAATCCTGTTATTCTGAAGTATTCAATTAGAATGAACGTAACCAATGTGTAAAGGGAAAGTAAAGTTTGTTAAAGTACATATGAGGTAATAGCCTGCTATGTTCAGGGCTCAGCCGTTGGATGTGAGTCCTCTGAGCTCCTGTCTGCGTGAATAAACCTGCTTCCTGCTGAAATCCACCGCGTGTCTGCTTTCTTTCCAAGTATCCTTCTAAAAGAAGTGAACACTCCCTTCTTTATGAAGTAATTCTCAGATAACTCTCATAATCACAGAATGTAAACAAGGCTATGCAATTTTCTAAAATCATGGCTCCGTCAAAGGAATTCATTTAAGTGTTTCAATGTAAATTATAAATGATAAGCATTTTAAGAGCTAGATGGACTTTTGGAAGGAGCAAAAGCTAAGAATGATTTAAAATCTTCCATTTTTATGGAGAAAGTTTAGGTCATGAATATAATTTTTGAGAGTATCACAATTAACCTGAGTTAAAAATATTGAAGACATTTTTCCATTCCATTCAGATTCTATGTTTTTAGCTTATAAATTTGTAATACTTTATAGTAACTCCAAAATTCAAATGCCTTTCATTTTAATTTACTAGTAATTCTATCTTTACATTTTCATTGACTAATTACTATCTAGTGCACAAAGCATAAGCCATAAGCTGTCAAATCACGATATCATACAACATATATCACATGAAAGATACACTGCACATATGAGAAACTGTTTAGTCAAATTAAAATAATCCTGTTTTAAAAATTAAATTAAGGCTTTTTCTATTTTCTTAAATTTGAAATTAGAGTATGATTTAAAATCTTATTTATAAAGAAAAAAATTAATTTGCAGCACCATTAAAATCTTCATTGGAAGCAAAAGCGTACGTTTAAACTTCTGAGATACACTATTTTACTAAACCTAACAGAACTTTTTTGTATTTTGTGTTATTCTGTAATGACTTTGTGCTATTTTTTTAAAAAATGTGCATGTCTTCAGTTGTTGCTTAATGTTGAAAAGGAAAGCATGTTTATTCCCAATGCATTCCCTGTAAACCCTTTCCCAAACTTCCTCTCCAAAGAAATTGTCTATTCCCAGAAGAGTTCAAGCAATCCAGTCACAGAAAGTGACTCAATAAAGCAATAAACTTTTTATTTGTGTGTAGTATTTAGAACCTAAACATCTGTCTTTTTTGAGAAATCTAATTGAAAGAATTGATGGCAAGATAATTTTTGAATTTCTTTATTCATTTATTAAAAAGGGAACAAGAGTCTATTAACGGAGGTGGGGGAGAGAAAATCTTCCATCTGCTGATTCACTCTCCAAATGCCAGTAACACCCAGAACTGGGCCAGAACAAAGCCAGTACCTCAGAACTCAATCGAGTCCTCCCATATAAATGGCAGGGATTGAAATATTTGAGCCGTCATCTATATACCCAGGGTGTGCCTTAGCAGGAACCTGGATCAGAAGAAGAGCCAGAACTTGAACCTAGGCATTCCAGTGTGGTATTTGTATATCCCAAACAGTGAATTAGCTAGCATGCCAAACATATGCTCCTACAAAATAATTTAGATGTATTTGCCTTGAAACATAAACAGATATTCCAAATTTGCTTTCTAAATAAGATCAGTCACAGGATCATTATTATTACATCTATTAGACAAAAGGGATAGGGAGGAACATTTATCAAGATACTGTAATTATATATGTCTGCATTTCATAATGAAGTTTTAAAATGTGGAAGTAAAAACTGGTCAAACTATCATGTAAAATAGAAAAATTTCAATCATACTCAAAGATTTCAAAACCCTCTGTAATCCATGGGTCAAGCAGATACTCAATGAATAAGGACACACAAAATGACCTGAATAGCATGAACAAACAATTTGATCTGCATGCCTTATACAGCACACTTCACCCAACAGTGGCAGAAAGCATATTTTCTTCAAAAGCAAAGGAGTGTTTACCAAATCAGCACATACTCTGGACCTTACAAGAATTCCCTCTATAAATACATAAAGAGTCAATCAAACCTGCATATTCTTAAATTTCTATGGCATTAAGTTAGATTTTACAAACAAAAATGTGTATAACATGTGTAAGACATCTCAAAATAACTGATGGTTTAAGAAGAAATTAAAGGGAAACTGAAAAAGTTTTTCCCTGAAACAAAATGGAAATCATACAACATATTGAAATTTTTGGAAGGAGACTGCAAAGACAATACTTACAATAAACTTTATAGTACCAAAAGCCTACATTAGAAAATATCTCAAATTAATTAATTCAGTTTTTCCTTAATAGACTAGAAGAGTAAATGTAACATAAGTTAAGGAAGAAAAAGAGAAATATTGATCATAATGGAAATCAATAAAAATATAAATTAATAAATAAATTACTATGTATTTCTTTGAAAATGTGAAAATACTTTGATAAATATATAACCAAATTATTCAGTAGGAAAAGAAGAAAAGATAGAGAATCAGAGCAAGTGAGACAGAAAGAAGACTCAAATTATTAATAATAGTTAACTTTCCTAATTACATGTTCAGTTGGTCATTTTTTATTATACTATCACATTTTGTTGGTGGTAAGTAGATATGACTCATTTTATACTCCATCTCACATGGTTTATGAATAGTAATGTCATAAAAATAAGTTTAATTTTTAGCAATATACAAATCACTCAATAATTCATTCAATATTGTCCATTAGTTCAGTGTTTAAGATTGGGACATCAGCATCTCATATCAGAGTCCCTGGGTTAAAGTCCAGATCCTCTTGTGATGCTAAGTTCCTGCTCAGGTACATCTTGAGAGGGAGCAGTGATGACACAGTTAAGACTCCACCACCCAGGTGGAAGAGACCAGGATTGGATTCTTGGCCCCTGGCTTCAGCCTGGTCCAGCCTAGGCTGCTGTGAACATTTAGGGAGTGAACCAGAGGGTGGAAAAATCTCTGACTTCCTCCGTCTCTGTCTCTCTGACTTTCAAATGAAGAGTTTATAAAAAAATAATTTATTGAACATTATCCAGAGAGTGTCCTAGGCTCTGGATATTTAAAAACAATAGAAAAATACAAATATGTAAACATATCTCCCTTTCCTCATAAGGTCACTTGTATAAACGTATCACATTCAAGAGTTTGAAAACTAAAGAGATATGAATCAGGGACAGTAGACATTTTCATGAGGTGGCTGTTGTCTATGTGTTTAAGGGCAGGTCAGTTTGGAAGAGGGATACATTTGCTTCTTTGCCACACATAGTGTAATTAGAAACAGGATCTGGAAAGTAAGAAATGATCTATTTATCCCGTGCCCTCTATGGTTTCTGAAGTAAAAATTAATAATTGCCAGAAAGGCACTATTTTTGGTAACTTCAGAATTAAAATAAATTGTATATCTAATTAATAGTGTTGACATTAAATCAATAATTTTGATAAGATACAATAGTATAGAATTTTACTTCAACATTTCAGGCTATAGTCTAAGATTTAACAACACATTGAGAATATTAGCTATATGTTACAGATTCTGTGAGCATTTGCAAATACAGTTAAAGAACAGACTTTTAAAGCATTAAATAGTCACTATGAGAGCTTTGGAAGGATGAGGTATCACAGATGGAGTTTGGATAATGTGTGCTAAATCAGAGTTAGGTGGAAGGAAGAGGCTCCTAGTATTATGTAGCATAGTGGGAAGTAAATGTAGTTACCAAAAATCTATTCTATATTTCCTCTAATAAATACATCATAAGCAGATTGAAGAAAGGAGACCCAAGGCTCCAAAAATAAAGCGCAGCCCCAAAGAGGAAATGCTGGGGCTGGCACTGGAACATAGCAAGTTAAGCTGCCACTTGCAATGACAGCATCCCATGTCAGAGAGCTTGTGCGAGTCCTGGCTACTCTGCTTCCACTCCAGCTATGTACTGATGTGCATAGAAAGGCAGAAGATGATACCGCAAGTGCCTGCGCCCCTGTCACCCATGTAGGTGACCAGGAAAGAGTTCCTGGCTCCTGGCTTCAGCTTTGCACAGAGCTGGGTATTGTGGACTTTTGGGGAGTGAAATAGTAGACAAAAGATGTCTCACTTGCTCTGATTTTCAAATAAATGTATCAATAAATCAATAAATCTACTAAAAAGGAAATGTTGATTTGATTAGTACATTTTATAAATGTATTGAAATGTCATAGTGTACCCATTATAATGTACAATGCAATTAATATTTTCATAAACATAGTAGTCACTATTCTTCACACATAAGAAAGAATATTGGCACTGGAAATAAGTGGTAATATGCCTATAATTTTCTTTTTGTATCAATATCCATTTTAATTCTTCTATTAAAAATACATTTTAATATTGGTCTATAATTATCACTTTTCTCTGAAATTACATATGCTGGAAATCTTAAACAGTCAAGTAAAATAAGCTAGATTGTTTTACATTGTCATCAGCCAAAGCAAAAATTAACCATTCTTTTTATAAATTGAAAAAGAGTGTCAGGCAAATCTCTTAAATTGCCATCAACATCACTATCTTTACTGTTTTTTCATCTCAAAAATGTCTTTTTTGGTATTTAAGTTGATATAGAAAAAGGAAAGTAGATGTCATATAACTTTCAATGAAAAGCTACACTTGTATACAAGACCTTGATTCTGTAGAACTTGTGAAATACTGAATCTACCTGAAACATTTTTATGCAGCACCACTGAAGTGAATGTGAACTACAGTCAATCCAGAATCATATTTTATTCCCTGTTTCAAAATCTAATCTGTCTCAATAGAACCAATAGAATTTCTAAAATCACATTAAAGTCAACTCTGTTCCTCCAACTGACAAATTGTATTTTCTTAACACTGCTATTTTATGTTGTATGCCATTCTCTCTTAGTTCCCTATACAACCATGCATCCATGTGGTATTCAGTATGCAATGTCTTATCAACCTTCTTGTAACACATTTAAAATTGCATTGTTCACTGTATAGTTTACAATAAATGCTTTATAATTGTGCTCTATAATTGAAATTGAGTACTCTTAATTAGAAATAAGAATGTCTAAGTGTGTACTACTTAATTAGATCATAATTCAAATATTGAGAAGCCTAAGATATGATAGTAGTCCAATAACTTTAGAATTTATCCATATTTATTCATATCTGTTTATTTTCCTTGTAAAAAGTGAGAGTTCTTTTATAACATATATATTAACATATATATATTATATAGAACACAATTTCAGTTTCCAGGTAATTTTTCTAGCAAATATTTAATATTATCCAATCTGCACTAAATAATTTGTCACCCTTAATACTCACATTTTGCAATACGTGGATCAAATTAGTGATGAAAGACTGTGGGCTGGAAAATCTAATAAAAATAACACAAAGTTTGAGGAGAAAATATAAATTGCCTCAATTGCTTCTGAAAGCAAATAGAAATGGTTTTTCATTTTTTAAAAGATTTATTTATTTATTTAAAGGGCTGAGATGGGGGGAGAAGAGAGAGAGAGACAGAGACAGAGATAGAGATAGAGAGAGAGAAACGGGGTCTTCCATCAGCTTTTGGAGTTCACTCCCCAAAAGGCCACAACAGCTGGAGCTGGGTCAATTCGAAACCAGGAGACTGGAGCTTCTTCTAGGTATCCTGCATGGGTGCAGGGGCCCAAGAAGATGGGCCATCTTTCACTGCTTTCCCAGGCTATAACGGAGAGCTGTATTGGAAGTGGAGCAGCCAGTAATTGAACTCGTGCCCAAATGGGATGATGGCACTGTGGGCCACGGCTTTACCCCCTATGCCACAGCATCCATCAGACATGGTTTGAAGGTGAACTATTCAGTTAGGGCCATGACTATTAGTACTGGAAGTAGTGTTAGGGGATCATGATTATGAAAAAAACTACAGAAAAATCATGAAGTATATTTCTGGGACAAGAATTATACTCTATGGACAAAACTTACAAATGTACATATAATGGAACACAGTTGAAATGGAATATTATTATTAACATAAGACTTCAAATATAGGCAAAGCAAGAATAAGGTTGTCTGAGAGGCTGTAGGTAGACTAACTCAGTGTTCATGGTGTTGTTTTCTATCACCAGGTTTCATAGATCCAGGAGACTGGAAACGGAAATGAGCGTAGCAGTAGCACTACCACTTGGGATCCACTAGTGAGTTTTGCTTCATGTCCCTCTAAAGCCCAGAGTTCTGCATCCCGTTCCTTCTACTATCCAAAGACTGTCATCTGTGTTAACTGCTTATGTGCAGACCTTATTTCTAAAGGGAAGAATGCTTCTACCAGAGATACAAAAATGATTCTTTTGAGCTGGAACCACATTCTGCACTCAACTACATTGTACTTCCCATTCCTCTGAATAAAAAGGCAATTTTTTTTTTAAGTAAAGGAGTCACTTTATGTGGCAGACATACTAATCCTGATTATCAAGAGGAATCAAGCTTACTACACAATGGAGTTAAGGACAAGCATACCTTGAATATAGGTGCTGTCCTGGGGTGTCTTCTCCTATGACCATGCCCTGTGATAAAGGTCAATGGAAAGCCACAGTAAGCCCATCAGGGCAGTAGTACTAAGGGCCAGTCTCTTTAGGAATGAAAGGTTTACACCAAACACAACTATTGATGGAGGAGAGAAGACAGAGAGAGAGAGAGAGACAGAAAGAGAGAGAGACTGAGAGAGGAGGAGGAATACCATTTGTCCACAGACTAGTAGGCAAGTCTGAACTTTGCTGAATGGACTGGAGTTTGAAAATTCCTTCAAGACCTAGTGTTCGCAGCCTTGAGTCTGGTTGATGACTGTCTGGAGGCAGAATTCCTGCATATTTAAGACACTACTTTATTTTTTCTTAAAGACTTATTCTGATTGGATGCTATAAAGCCTAATCTGCCTGATTCAAAGTGCGTTTTTAAATGTTAATCATATCTGAAAAGTACCATCACAGCAACATATTGACTATTGTTTGAGCAATCAGATGGGAGCACATTCTAGCCAAGTTAACACAAAAATCCTACTCCAAATCTTAACCTCTGTTGCAAAGTACCTCTTAATGTTTCTTTTGTTCTGAGACAAATTGATAGAGGTTTTCTTTGAGATGTGTTATCATATAGTAATCACACACAAATAGAAAAAACTGTCATGTCATTTAATATTGCTGATCACATAAATTGAAACAGAACCAGTGAGGGTAGTATAAACCGAATACACCAAGGAATTATTTTCTGGCATCTTCCTTTCAAATTGAAATTTTAATTAGGTCATTTATATGTTTATTGCTTCTTGTCAATGAGACTGCTGGCTCTTAAGCATAGAAATGATGCCATTTATGGGTGTTAAATCTTTCTCATATTTTCTCTTGAAATATTTTGTTATTAGCCTCATAATAATAATATGAAGTGCCATGTCTTTTTTCTCAAACTTAGATGAAAACCTTAAAAACAAAGCAAAGTTAAAGGCTGATAAAAATATGGCTTTTAATAAGATAGTCTATGTAGAGTCTTGGTATAGACAGACCACATGCATCTCCTTTAGTGCAGTTTTGGGTTTGCAGAGTGTAGACATTCTTTATGTAGGGACAAACACTTTTATAAATATTATCATATCATATGTATTTATATATGTTCAAATATATGTTAAAACAATATATAAAAATAAAAAAGACATTGTGAACAGAAAGTCAAGATAGCAGCTACTTCAACAAATGGAATCTTGGGGTGTGAGATACAAGAAGAAATTCTAGTAAATATGATTTCATATCTATGTCCCAATTCTCATGAGACAGGGAATTTTTCAAGATAGGGATTTTTTTAAGAGTTATTTATTTATTTATTTGAAAGTTAGAGTAATACAGAGAGAGAAGGAGAGGCAGAGAGAGGTGTTTCATCCTCTGTTTCATTCCCCAACTGGCCACAACAGGTGGAGCTCTGCTGGTCTGAAGCCAGGAGCCAGGGGCCTTCTCCAGGTCTCCCACGCAGTGCAGGAGGCCCAACCAAACACTTGGGCCATCTGTTACTGCTTTCCCAGACCATAGAAGAGCACTGGATCAGAAGTGGAACAGTTGAGACTCGAACCTGTGCCCATATGGGACGCCAGTACTCCCACTATGCCACAGCACTGGCCCAGGGGAGGTTTAGTTTCCTATGAAAGAGTCTTCATATAAAAAAACAAAATACAAACATACATGGGGAATAGATGAGAGTATGAAGGGTGAGTGTTTCTGCCTGTGAGCTATTTTTTAATGTGTTAAAGTTCTGTGAAAATAAAGAATTGGGGCAGAGACCTTGTTTGACCCACAAAGCTTAAATTATTTACTACTCTGCCCTTTATAAAAGAAACAAATAAATAAGTATAAATTAGCTGTGCCCTCCCCTAGACATAAGGACACGTCAATCACTGACAACTATTTTACAGTTTTGTGCATCTTTCCTTAGATATTTCATGTACTTGCAAAAATACATATATAACTTCATTTTTAAACATAAAATGATGCATATTTCAATAGCCTTCTGTACCATGCTCTTTTTGTATCTTAATATATTCTACAGTATCTCCAAATCACTGTGTATGAAAGTGACTCTTTATAATAATTCTTTGTATTCCAGTATGTGAAAGCACTATGATTTATTGAACTTGTTCCTTCTCAAAGGACATTTTGGTTGATTTCTGTGTTTTAGTATTTCAAAGCAATGCTTTATATATTAATATTTCAAACAAGTGAGAGTTTATCAGTAATGTAAATACAGACATCTCTGACCCAAGAGTTATATGCATGTCTGAGTTGGATAAATATAATCAAACAGCCACAAATTTGCACCTCCATTTGCAATAAAAAGAGGAACTTCAGCATACACCGGTCTTGTTTATGTAATCCCTTTGACACTTAATCCTATCTTTATGATCAATTATGAACTAGAACTATCCAACATGGGAATCAGGATACACAGCAAACTCATAGAATGGCAAATGCCCTAAATAGCACTATGGCCTCAGAATCAGCCCTTAAGACATTTGCATCTGGCTAAAAAGCCCATGAGAGCATTTCAGGCATGGAAAGCCAAGACACTATGGATAAAAATGATCTATATAAAAGATCTCCAAGTGAGATCCCAGGGGAGCTCAATTCAGGTTCCCCACAAGAGTGGCAGGGCTCCATATACTTGAGACATCATCTGTTGTCTCCCAGGGTGTGCGATACCAAGAAGGTGAGATTGGAAGCAGAGTTGAGACTAGAAGTGTAGGCATCTCAAGTGAGATGGATAGATATTATAAATATAATATCATATTATATCTCAAGTGAGATGCGTCAAATGCCAGCACAGGATTTAATTTTTTGTTATAAGAACTGTGACAGTTTTTGTTAGTTTCCTTAAAAATACATCTAAAGGGGCTGGCGTTTAATGAAGAATGGGATGGGAGAGGAACTAGGAGATGGGATGGTTTGCGGGTGGTAAGGTGGTTATGGGAGGAAGAACCACTTTAATCCAAAAGTTTTACTTTTGAAATTTATATTTAATAAATAAAAGTTTTCTATAAAATATATAGCTAGAATTTTGAAAGTTATTAAGTGAAACAGAAGTGATACCCAGTTAATTTCTATATCTATGTGTAGATTACTTTCTCATGATTGCATACAATTTTACAGTGAGCTCCTGCTTTAATACATAAGACAAACGCTAATCAGAAAATAGTATAGTTCAACAAAGAACTAGAAAGGGTAGGATGAAGCCTCCAAATGTAAAGGACTGAAAATGAGATGGAAGTACTAATTATATGATTTGTTTAATGTTTGTTGTATATTTGTCTGAATATATTGTCCTCCATAAATATATACAATTATCACACATTAATCTGAAGTTTATAGAGCAAGCAAAAGTGTTTCAATTGAACTACAGAATAAAGACAATAGTACTTAACAGAATAGGCTAGTTTGAAGACAATTTTTTAAAAGGGACTATGTAAAAAGATAAACCTAGGGGCCGATGCTATTGCACAGCAGCTTAAGCCTCCGCCTGCAAGGTGGCATCCATATGGGTGCCATTTTCAGCCCCTGGTTGCTCTACTTCTGGTCCAGCTCTCTGGTGATGCATAGGGAAAGCAGCAGAAGATGACCCAAGTGCTTGGGCCTTTGTACCCACATGAGAGAAGAAGATGAAGCTCCTGGCTCCTGGCTTTGGTCTGGCCCAGCCCTGGCTGTTGTGGCCATTTGGGGATTGAATCAGTGGTTGGAAGATAGCGCTCTCTATCTTCCTCTCCCTCTCTGTAACTCTGCCTTTCAAAATAAATATTTTTTTAAATAAGGTATACATTTAGCAATATTATGAAACCAATTACTTTAACACTAAGCTGTTTTTATCCATTGGCTCCAGAAAATGACAAAAGTGAGTAGTGCCCACATGGAAGAGCAAAAGTGATTATCAAAACAGAGAAGGCCAGTCGGGGCAGAGAGTTGAGGGATGCCATGAGAAAAATGAAGCTCTTTGGTCTAGGAAAAGAATTAATGTTAAAGACCTACTAGGGAAAAACAAACAAACTCTGGGATATAAATCTGACCCTCTTACCCTCTGGCTGAAATGCAATCGTCCCCATCTTTGTTATTCCGTACTTCCATTCTCTAGGGCAGACATCAATGTGGAGATTTTTAAAATGTATCAGTTATATTAGGGAAGATTATTTTCCATGACACTTGATAGAATGTTATATGAAAAAATAGCATGAATTAGTTTGAACTCACATGGTAAATTTAATTTCTCCATTTTTTATTTTTACAAGATGAACATATTTCATGAATTTCATAAATAAGCCAGTCCCCAAAAAGGCAAATATCATGTTTTCCCTGATCTGTGGTAATTAATAGAGTACCAAAAATGTAAGGTATATGAACAAAATCAACATTTCAAGATTTGATTATTGTCTACAGCCCTTGTCTCTACTGTTGAGTGTTTTTTTTCTTATTATTATTTTTTGAATTCTTCATTTAATGGATGGTTAATCTTACGATTATAAAATAAACTGAAAGTGTAAAAATAAAAGTATAAGAAAGGAGGGGGAGGGAGGGTGGAAGCATGGATGAGAGGGAGGATAGGATGGGAAGTATCAATATGCTCATCAATGTATTTTTTTAAATTGAATATGTATCGGGTTGCAAAATATTTTTAAATTTTCCAGAAAATAATAAATACTCAACATTCAGATATTGATACAACAGATATTTGTAAACCATTCATTACATTGCTGGTGTGCCTTTAGGACTAAGGGATTAAACCAGGAAGCAAACTCTGAAAACAAATCTGCTTCCAGTTAGCTTGAATTCCAAGGACGGAGACAGAGAGTGGGGAATAAAACAAAAAGATAACTTCCATTAGATCAGTCACAAATAGATGGGAAGAAATGTGTAGTGTGTCAGAGCATTTCACAGGGCGTGGCATGGGAAAACTGTTTTTATAGATTGACTGAAGTATTCGTCTGTGACTGAAGGATCTGTTAACAGTGCATCAGATTTCCAGGGCATCCATAAAAAAATCTCACAAACTAGATGGCTTCAATACATAGAAATTCGGTATCACACAGTTCTGGAAACTGGGTGTACAAAACTTGAAGTTTCAGCAGCCACGCTTTCTCTCACTCAGGGTAGAATCCCCCCTTGCTGCTTCCTGGCTTCCTCCTCTGGCTGTCATCTCCTTGGCTGAAAGATACATCACATTCACTCGTTCCACAGTGTTCTCCCTGTGTGACTCTGTATCTTCACGCAGTGTTCTCCTCAGATCTCCATACACTGTTATTTGCAAGTGAGCATTCCATTTTGGATAACAGTCTACCCTACTCCAGGTGAACTGCATCTTACCTAGTAATATCTGCAGTATCCAAATTTCTTGTAAGTTTACATTTCTGGCATTTTTTTTGGGGGGGGGGCGTACAATGATATTCCTATACCCATACCATTGTGTGGTTTTGATAAGCTAGTTAGATATTTACAAGCTATAATCCTACGAATACAATTATACTCATGTTGTCTTATACGACGCTTTTGAAATTAACTAAGAGAAGAAAAGAGATGTGCATTTATATTCTCTTTAAAATTATATAATTACCTTTACTGGTGTCCTCTTTCTTACTTCATGAGGACTCCAATTGTAATCTTTCTTTTGGATTGAAGAATCAACTTTAATATTGTTTTTAAGGCACATCCATTAGCCAAGAATTCTCATACTTTATTTATCAGGAAACATTTTTATTTTCTTTATTTTAAAGATTTAATTTGTTTGAAATTCAGAGTTACACACAGAGAGAAGGAGAGAGAGAGAGAGAGAGAGAGAGAGAGAGAGAGAGAGAGAGAGAGAGAGAGTCTTCCATCTGCTGGTTCACTCCCCAGTTGGCTGCAACAGCTCAAGATGTGCGGATCCGAAGCCAGGAGCCAAGAGCTTCTTCCAGGTCTCCCATGCAGGTGCAGGGACCCAAGGACTTAGGCTATTCTAATGCTTTCCCAGGTCATAGCAGGGAGCTGGATCAGAAGTGGAGCAGATGAGACTCAATCTGGCACCCATATGGGAAGCCAGCACCGCAGGTGGTGGATTTACTCACTATGTGACAGCGCTGGCTCCCCATTATTTATCAAAAATTCTTTCGCGGAATACAGTATTTTTGGCCTGAATTTGTTTCCAGCTCTTTGAGGATATAGGCAAAATGTCATGTGATATTTAATCTCTAATGTGAGGTTAGTTATTAATCTTACTGTAGTCTCTTATGCACAGTGAGTCATTTCTCCTTAGTTTTTAAGATTTTATCTGATTTTAGGAATTTTTACAGTGAGATGTGTGAGTGTGGATATTTTGAATACATAATACTTACAATTTGTTTAGACTTTTGGCTATGCAGATTAATTTAATTTGTAATTAAATATGAGTAGTTTTCAGCCAGTATTTCTTTCAGTATTTCTCACTTGTGGTGTGTGTGTGTGTGTGTGTGTGTGTGTGTCTGGCTTTACCATTTCAGTATGTATCTGTTGGTGTGCATAATAGTGTCCCACATTTTTCTTAGATTCTTTGCTCTACATTTCTTTCCCTCTATTTTTCAGAAGTTAATTGCATATATTTTTTAGTTTGGCAATTTTTCTACCAAAACAAATCCAGTACTTATAAACTTCCAATAATATTTTAATCTCAGTTATTTTATTTCAACTCAATATTTTATATTTTGTATTTTCATTATATATATATATGTATATGTAGCTACCAATAGTCTGTATTTGATGAAAAATGTCTATAACTACTTTAACTCTTCTGATTTTTTAAAACTCATTGAAAGCATATCAAGGGTTACTTAGAAGTCCTTTTCTGTGAAGGCTGGCACCTTGGTTCTCTCACATGTGATCTCCATCACCTGCTTTTTCCTGCATATAACTTACACCTTCTTGCTTTTTGATATATTATTAAAAATGACATTTTTAGATACCATATTGTACCAATTATATACCTGAATCCACTCTGCAGCCTTGCTGCAGGACTTGTTTTTGTTCCTTGATTGTTTGTTGAATTGGTTAGAGTACATTAGTGAAATGCACTTTTTCCAGAAGTTGATCCCTTTGAAGCTGCTCCTCAGGAGATGAATGTGGTGGTGCCTACTGTCGTGCTGGGTGTTGCAGCGCTCTCTTTGACTGCATCTATACCTAAAGTCCATTAAGCTGTCTCTTTTCTGGTATCACATCTAGCTGTTAGACACCACTAATTGCTGGCACATTGCTATAGTGTTACCTGTAGTTCTGAAACAAGCATTTTCATCATCTGATGCAAATAAATGTGATTCCCTATTCAGAAATATTTTCTGAGGTAAGTCATGCAGCTTGTACTTTTGTTATTGGATTCTTCAAAGCTGTCCATTTTTGTGGTTCCCCCCAATAAGCTACGCGGTCCACAATTTCTATTATTTCTCTAATGAAGCTACCAGCCTCTTACTAACTGCCAGCAAAACTTCCATTGTAGTTTGAGAGAACATTTAGATTTGGACTTCCTCACACCCAGTTTCAAATAAAGGCAAGTCTTTTAGATAATACGTTATTTGGATCACTTTCTTTGGAACTTCCTGTCCCCTGTTGTTGAAAATCTCTGAGTCATAGTTCTTGAGGTGGACATGGAAACCATAAGCTACTTTTTCTCTTTGAACAACATTCCTGCTTCATAAAAGGTTACAGGTTGGAATAGTAACCTCTTGTTTCCTCTTTTACAACCCTTGTTGTGACATTTTCATCAAGTGTTTGAGATAGAATGCTGGAAAGAAGCCTACCAAGGTCCTTGGTTGCACCTTGAATAGAGCCTAATATAATAAGTGTGGGATGGACAAAGGAAGGTAGCCCCTGATCTCATAATGTCATAGCCATAGTTGACAGGTTATACTCCTCAACTCAGAAGTGGTATGAGAAATGCTAGCAACCTATGTCTTTTGGTGAAGTACCACATTCTTTGACTAGAAGCTGAAGGTAGGGGGAACTCACTTTCTTGGTCATATTTTTTCTACTTCATCTTCTTTCTTTTTGAAGATTTATGTATTTAGGGACCAGCACTCTGGTCCGGTGTGCTAAGTCTCTTCCTGCGGTATTGGCATTGCCAGTTCTAGTCTCAACTGTTCCACTTCTAATGCAATGCCCTGCTAATGAGCCTGAGAAATCAGTGGAAGATGTCCCAAGTGCTTGGGTCCATGCACCCATGTGGCAGACCCAGAAGAAGCTGCAGGCTCTTGGTTTCAGATCAGTTCAGCTCCAGCCATTATGTCTATCTAGGGAATGAATCAGAGGATGGAATACCATTCTCTCTATCTCTCCTCTGTCTGTAACTCTACCTCTGAAATAAAAAAAAATAAATCTTTTTTTTAAGTTTATTTAAAAGAGTTATAGGGAAACAGAGGAGACAGAGAGAGATCTTCTCTCTGCTGGTTCACTCTCCAATTGGCTGCAATGGCCAGGGCTGAACTAGGCCAAAGCCAGCTTCATTCAGGTCCCCTACATGGTTGATAGGGACACAAGCACTTGAATTATCTCCCACTGCTTTTCCTAGGACATTAGCAAGGAGCTGGATCAGAAGTAGTGCTGCTTGGACAAGAACCAGAGCTTCAATGCATCTTCTATCACACAGAGCTGGAGGGGGGGAAGAGAGTGAGGAGTGGTTCATAGTTCAAATGCTACAGATTCTCACTGTTCCTGTTCAAAGGTACATGATTCCATAGATTTTATTAAATGGATGTCTTGGCTTGCTAAATTTCCTGGGTAGAATTTCCAGACTTTAAATGGTTAATTTTAATTTTTTTTGGCAGTGACCATGTTTTACTGAGAAGCAGGTAGATGGCTGTCTCACTAGACGTGAAATGCCTTGCATTTTTTATAATAATCTTGGCTCCTGGTAAAGTATGTCCTTCCTCCTTGTTATTATATTCGAAATGCATATTATGTATTTGGCTCTAAATAAAAGAATCAGTTTCACAAGAACCACAAAAGAGGTTTTTGGAATAATATGAACAAAATTAAAAATAGAAGCAATAAACAACGTGAATCAGTGAAATGGAAAAGCAATATAGAAACAGTGAAAAAATATAAAACTTCATATTGAAATGAACTCAAAATATAATTTTACTAATTTAAATCTATTTGCAGTATGTTATTGAAGTTAACTTACCCCTGTCAAGATACAGTTAATTTCTTCAATGATTTGATACCAAAAATAGAACATAGAAATAATATTCAGCATTATATAATTACATTTCTTTTAAAAAGGCTGAAGACAGACGAGAAAGCAAGTATGTATTATAGAGTTTTGTCTGTTAAACTACTTGTAAGTTATTTCTCATATCAGGAGACAGATTTCCATACACAGAGGTATAGAAGCTATCCAGATAGGAGGTTGAACAACCCCCAGTCTTTTTTTTTTAACAGAACAACAACAACAACAACAAAAGAAATTGAAGTATTAGATGTACTTACAATTGTGATCATGGAAAGTTGGGGTGTTTATTATTTTAAAATATCATTTCTATGAAAAGTAAGAGGTATCAATGTAGGGAACAAGCTTCTGTCCAAGAACTCTCAGCTGAGGACACACTCTTCCTGGCCATGGGGTGTGGCAGCAGAACTGGTTAGAGATAGTAAATGCCCTGTTATCAAGAAGAGCATTGAGTTCTCACAGGAATGTGGGCTCCCACAAGGACATGCAGGTACTTTCCCAGACTTGTCCATTAAACCAGTCACAAGGTGCCCCACCAATGTTGTGGTAATCTTGTTTTGAAGATTATCAAGTCATGTTACAAGTAATGTTAGGGCACACAAATACACTGTACAAATGTCTGACATAATCCTTGTCAATAAAAGAATCATGCTGTGGTGGCAAAAAAAAAAAAAAGAAAGAAAGAAAGAAAAAAAAAAGAAAAGAAAAAAAATTCCGGCTGTGCTCTTCAGAGGAAGAGTTTCCATGTCCTGTCTCTCCTATTGCTTGCAATACACACCCCAATATATCAACTAAGAAATTTGGAATTTAGCTTAATATAAAATACTTACATTCGAAACTTAAAAAGGAGGGACTGGTGTTGTGGTACAGTGGTTTAAACTGCTGCTTGGGAGGCTGGGTTCCATAATGGAGTTCGAGTGTCAGCTGCTCTGCTTCTGATCCAGGTTCCTGCTAATGCACCTCCAAAGACAGTGGAAGATGTCCCAAGTATTTGGGCCCCTGCCAGCTATGTAGAAGACCAGGATGGCGCTCCTGACTCCTGGCTTTGGCCTGGTCCATACCTCACTGTTGTAGCCTACTGGGGATTGAAACCAGCAAATCAAAGATAAATTCTCTCTCTCTCTCTCTCTCTCTCTCTCTCTCTCTCTCTCTCTCTCCTTTTAAAATAAATACCTCTCTACCTCTCTGTGTTGCTGTACTTTTCAAATAAATAAATCTTGCAAAGACACTTAAACATGCATCTTCACCATGCTTAATGTTTTGTCATCATACTGCATTTCTGATAACTTAAGCCATTACATCCTGTAATAAATGTTTTAGCTAGTCTAGTTTCTTTTGCTGGAATTCACTCCTTTGTAAAATTTATTTTCATTTTATTTGAAAAGCAGAGAGATAGAGAAGCAGAAAGAGAGAGAGAGAGAAATTGTCCATCTTCTGGATCACTCTCTAAAATGCCAGCGAGAGCTGAAGCCTGAAGGCCAGAAATTCAATCTATTTCCCACATGGGCGGTAGTGACCCAGTTGCTGCTTTCTAAGAGTGAACGTTATCAGCAAACAGAAACAGAAGCAGAACTGGGACAGAAACTAGATACTCTGATGCGGGATGCAAGCAGCATCTTAACCATTGTGCCAAACTCCAACCCCTGGATTTGTTGCCTAAAATCTTTGTAAAATATGTACAACAGTGCTGTTTATCAACCTAGTCTACATTTATTTCAAATTGAATAGATAATTTCTTGCATACATTTTGTAAAACAGGCATACATGTTCTAGTGAACAAATTGCTAGAGTCTTTCAGATAATCATTTAACTAATTCACTGACAGATAGAAGCAAACTCTGAATAAATAAGGCAACTAAAAGAATATCTACAGGGGATGATATTTAGAGTTCACATTTAACAAGTCTTATTACTCAGAGCAGTAAAAAATGCAAGTGTAATGAGCCTAGTAAATTAGTGATGAAAAAAAGTAGAAGAAACTAATGGATTCAAAGAATATTATAGATCATGACATGTTATTTCCAGACTGTTAAACATGACCAGGATGAACAATTGCAGGTGCTTAAAATCTCCATGACTTCATAAAGCATTAATTAAACACTGAATGTCAGAAGAAAATCACTAACAGTGTTTCTCAAAGGTGGTGCATGACCACCTGTATCTGAACTCCCCATCTCCCAAGATTGCTAAAATTGTAAATCTATGTCCATTATCAGAGACTTATGAATTGGAGTTCTAAATACAAGTGTCTAGAATCCCATCTATATAAGTAATAGTCCCACTGACTCTATTACCGTACCAATGTGAGTTCAGCTACCTACACATATTGGAAGGCCAGATACAAAAACCATAATCCTTTGCAGAGAGAAATTGTATTCTGAGGGAGCCAGTTAAGGATCCAGAAAAAAAAAATGTTTAAATTTGACTCCTTAGACAGCGTTGCAAGAGACAATTATTAGGAATGGAAGGCAGGATAGGCATCCCACACAGGAATTTATTGGTTAGCAAAAGAAAGGAAGTTTTTGGTCTTTTTTGCACAGGTACAGATCAACTGTGTGCCTCTTCATAGATGGTGTTTCAAAATATGGTGGCTTTAGCATATTTGGAGTAGTGAATATTTTGGTCTAAAATATAAGTTCAACCACTGTCAAAACACCTACATCGTTTGCCTTCTATGGTTCCGACAGGGTTTATCTGAGTTGTGGAGTTCTAACAGAGTTTCTTGTTGTTCTGGCACGTAAGTTCAAAAATTATATTTAGTTCTTTGTTCCTTAATCCTGTAAGGTGTGGTTTTAATTCCACATGCATCACCATTTGAGTTGCACTGATTTAGGGAAGAGAAATGGAATTAAAAATTCTTTATATCCATTGTGATAACTAATTTTACAAGTATGTGTCAACTTGGTTGGACCATGATGCCCAGTCATGTGGTCAAACATTATTCTAGATGTTTCTTCAGAGGTGTTATTGGAAGAAATTAACATTTAAACAGTATATTTTGAGTGCAGCAAGTTGCATTTCAGAACGTGAATGGAATGCCTCCAATCATTTGATTAAACAGAAATCTGCCAACAGATGGTCTAGGGACTTGAACTGAAACATTGGCTCTCCTGGGTCTCCAGCCTGCCAGCTCACCCTGCATATTTTGGACTTGCCAGACTTTTTAATTGTGTAAGCCGAGTCTTTAAAATAAATCTATTTATAGGTGATAGATAGATAGATTCTATTTCTTTCAAGAAACCTAATACAATCATGATGCACTGATTCACTATTGGATCTTCTATTTAACTCTTATTTCCTTATTCTGTGAATATTGACCCAAAGAATCCTGAACATCCTTAGGACTAGAAAGAAATGGAATACAAATATCCCCTTTCCAAAAATTGACAGATCTGATGAAAATGTTCTCTGCCCCAACCCCCAATCCTTGCTTCATCCTCTCTAAAAATGAAATGTCCTTTCCAGCCTGATATTCAAGATGTTTGAAAATCATTATTTGGGGCTTTCTTCTTATTATAACAGGTTTCTTTTTCAAAGAGAATCTCTTCTTATTTATTCTAAGTGTATTTTGATTTGATGGGTTTCTGGTACAGCCACCAGAATCAACAATGGGTCTCATCCGTGGGCCCCTGCCATCCCTTAGCAACTAATGGCACCTTGAAAGTCTTTTGAATTCCTCTCATGTTCAGTGATTCAGGGATCCTTTGGTGAGATTAATGCTCAAGCCAGTGCTACAGATGTCTTGTCTTGTCTTGTCTGTTGAAACACGATTAAGGAGTTACTTTGATTCCTTCAGTTAAAGCTCCTTTCCATTGGCCTTTTGTGCAGTCTCTTCTATTTTCCTCACTGTTCCAGTCCATGAGCTGCATGGGAAAGTATTCCCAACTGCCTGGTCCTAGTATTGTGCAAGGGAACTAAGTGAGTGCCACTCTTCCCAAGCCCTTTAAGGTCTCATCTCTGATTTAATGAACTAATTCTGTGTGTAACTCACTCTGTGGGTACCCACCATTCTCTTCCCTTACTGACTGTTTATTTTGCAATTATAGAGCTAATTCTGTTAAATATCTAGAAAACGACAGGATTTGCTTAAAGATAATGTCAAACTAATGTGGCCTCCTGGGGTTCTTGGTCGTTCCAGTCTACTCAATGATCTGCTTATTTCTCCTGGTGTGGAAACTGAAAAGAAACTCTCAGTCTCAGTTTAATCAAATCATTAAGCAATCACAATGTACTTGTTCTGAGCCTATTCGAATCACAAGAATAATCAGTCTGCCTCAGCTATTGATCCCCGCACCTACTCCAACATCAAAGATACTCCTAACTTCTTGTTTCCCTTTTCCCTCAGATCTTCCAAACCTAGTCCAAGACATCCCATCTACTCTAAAACCCTACAATCTCCTGTAGAGGAGGACATTCCCAGACACTGTAAGGGAAAGGGACATTCAATTCCAGAAAGAATAACAGCCAATCTCAGGGATCTCACTGATTCCTGGGAGGGATCTACTCCTGTCTGCCTCCTTCCAAACAAAAAGCCGTACACATATTGGGTACACCACAATACATCTTTGATGGACAATGAAGACATGTGTGCCACCCTTAACATTTTGAATAAAACCATCATAATATCTAAGGGTACAAAAGAAAAAATTACTAGAGGAATCAGGAAAGTTGTCACACATGATTTTCCCCTTTCTGAGCCACTTTTTGTATCTCTTCAACTCTAAGACTTCCACTTATCTGTTAGAGATTTACTCATTTATGGCTTTCCTCTTGGTTTACCACCTCATGTCAATCTAGACATAGATTTGGGATTTTTCTGAGCTTTAGTTAAACTTAAAAAAAAAAAAAAAAAAACAGCCCAAGCTGGAATTTATCTCCAAAGTCCCTCTGACTTTATTCATGACAAGCACAAATATTATTTCTCTTGACTAATTAAAAACACTGAAATCTTTCTTTGAAAAAAATCCTATTCTCTCCCAGCTGAGTTCTTTAAATCTTTTATAAGGTAGATGTGGAAGATTAGAAATACCTGTAGAGTCAGTAACAGTTTCTTAATACACCCTAAACAAGTAATTTAAAAATTCTCTTTTAAAGGTAAGCACTGTTAGCATCATCTATCATAATTTTTATAAAGACCCAAACTAAAAGTACACTATTATTAACAAATGAAAGAGCATATGACTATTTTCAGAATGTTAATGGACAACACTATATGAAACAAGAGAATTAAGTCACATTTATTAAAATGAAAAAAAATTGAAGTTACAACAAAATTATAAGTAAATTATAACAGACATGATGTCTGGAGAAGACTTCCTTGTCAGTGCTCAAGAATTTGATCATTCACAAAATTCTAATGTTACTTAAAAAGTAACAAAAAGTATCATGGGTATGATTTGCTGTTCTATACTATAATTTAAAGAGATTTTCCAAATGATCTGAAAATAAAATACCAGATAATAAGATATCAAAATGTACATTTAATTTACTATTTTTTTAAAGTATATGCATATTTAATATTTTTAAAAATTTATTCTACTCTAATGAGATGAAGAGAGAGAACGATCTCCTATCAGCTGGCTCATTCCTCAAATGCACACAACAGCCAGGAGCTGAGAACTTAACCCACATCTTTTATGTTGTTGTCAGGAACCCAACTGTTGCCTACCTTAGCAGGAAACTGGAATCTGTAATGGAATCAGAACTGGGACTAGGAAATCTAATAGAAGATCCAAGTGCCCTAAGCAACATGTGAACCACTAAGCCAAACATCAGCTCCAAATGATGGATTTTAGAAGTCGTGTTTCAAGTAATAGAAAGAATAAAATGCTATTAAAATTTTCTAGTGAGTAATTGCTTGCACATATTTAAAATATTTTAAGGAAAACATTTAGTAATACTCTTTAGAAAAGGGAAAAAATGGATGATTTTCACATAAGCAGTGGGAACAAATTGATAACTTTAGTTAAGACAAATGGTGAGTTGGTTAAGAAATCAGTACATTGTCATAAATTTTGTTTAAGAAGCAGAAAGTCTTATAATATTATTAAGAAAATACCATAATGTTCTTAGCATGTGCAAGATAAGTATCTTAGTTCAGGCTACTACAAGAAAGTATCATAAATTTAGTGGTTTATAAACAATAGAAATTCATCTTACACAATTATGTAGACCACAAATCTGATATCAAAATGCCAGTATGTGCAAATTCTGTTGAGAATTCTCTTCTAGATTGCACAATATTGATTTCTTGTATTCTCACATGGCAGAAGGACAGTTAGATGGCTACCTGGCTGCCTCTGATAAGGCATTAATCCTATTCATGAGAGTTCCACACTAATGAGCTAGGTGCCTTCCAAAAACCCCAGCTCCAGATATAATCTCACTGGAGTTAGGATTTAAAATATGTACTGGGGGGAAGGGCACAGTGATTTAAGCTGGAGCATTTCACCCTCTCCTTCTAAAATTAATAATCCACTCACATGCAAACTACAAGCATTCCATCCCAACAGTCTCTAAATTCTTGCCTCCTTCCAGAACCAACTCTGAAGTATAAACTCAGAAATCTCAACTAAATATAATCCAAATCAGATATTGGTGAGACCCAATAAAAGATTTATTCTGGGGCAAAACTCCTTTCTAGTGATGAATTTACAAAACAGAGCTTACGAAATAAGCAATTCCATGCTTATGGGTAGGCATTTAGCTTTGTGGCTAATATTCTCACATCCCACATTGGAGGACCTGCTAACTCTGACAGCTGGCTATAACTTCCATCTGATGCAGACCATGAGAGACAGTAGTGACTGGAGTAGCTGCATGCCTGCCACTCATGTGAGAAAACTGGGTTGAGTTTCTGGCTCCCACCTTTGGCCTTAGTCTAATCCCAGCCATTGTGAACCTGCAGCTGGGAGCTCTCCCTCTATGACTTTCTGTCTCTTTCCCCCCTTTCTCTGCTGTGGCCACTTGAACATGGCATCTGGTGGAGGCTCTCCAATCTGCTGAAAGCATGTGGCCTATTGAAAGGAAAATGATGCCTCATTTTTTAAATCAGAGGGGAAGGGCAGCCCTGATGATCTCTGATTCATCTGTGTTTACTCCTTCTTGCCTAATAGAATAAAGCACATTCAAAGCTAAATAGCTCCATGCTCTCACCCTGTGTGGTCCAAGAAAATATGACTACCATCCTTAAGTTCATTGTGTCTCTTTCCTCTTCAGCTCAAAATGGCAGTTTTCCTGCTGAGGTAGCTGATTAAGTTGTGAGTCAAATAGAAAACGTTTGCTATATGTGTCAATATTAGAAAGCCTATCTGTACATTTTACTCCATTAATATGCTAAAAGATGGAAACACATACAATAATCCTCACAGATGCCCATACTAGCACAGAATCAAATAGCCTGTCAAACAAATCAAGACATTAGTAAGAAGAGACTTTATTTATTTTTAAAATATTCATTTATTTATTTAAAAGGTAGAACAACAGAGAAAAAGGAAAGACAGAAGAGAGGAGAGGGAGAGAGAGAGAGACAGAAATCTTCAGTCCACTGATTCACTCACCAAAAGTTGCAACAGACATATCTGGACCCAGACAAAGCCAGGAACCAGGACCTGCATCTGTTTTCCCACAGGAATGACAGGGCCCAAGCAGTTGGGCCATCTTCTACTACTCTATCAAGCATATTGTCAGAAAGCTGGATCAAAAACCAGCCAGGGTGACTCAAACAATCGCTCCGGTATAGGATGCCAGTATTCCAAGTGCCAGCTTAACCCCGCACACTACAATGCGTGGCCTTGAGACTTTATTTTCATAGAGCAACAGTAGAGAGAACACAATGGCCTCATGATTTCTCCTTTGTCAAAATAAAATAATGAAAGGGCATTTTTATTGTAGATGGAAGTAGGCACAACCAGTAAGAACTTTGTGGGGAGTAGAGTTAGTTTGTAAAATGAGGAGACAAAATCTCAGCTACGCAACAGACATCACCTCTTTCTCTGGTTAGCAGATTGTTGGAATGAGTTGTTCAAGGAGATGTTCTGCCCTAGGAACTTGCTTAGCTTTGTGGTGAGATAATATTTAGATACTTAACAAAAGGACAGACATCAGGTTCATTGAAGACTCATCATTGAGTAACTCATGGCAGTTTTGAGCACGTGCTCTGGTATTTCCTGGTTAACAGATGCTGTTGTATGTTTGTAATTGATACTAATTTGTCTAACAGTTAAAGTCCAAATTTATAGGCAAAGAAATCATAATGAATCATTTACTAAACCTTCAGTATAGAGCACATAGAATACATCAAAATAATTTGTACTAAGCTATTTAAGGTTTCAACTAGATAGATATAAATGAAGCCACTTAGAAAAAGATGATGCAATTTAAGTAAAGTATTACATGACTTGCGATAAACAAGATCTTTGAAAGGTGTTGATTTGTAGCCACCCTGCCATAAGCCAGACTATGGGATTGATAAGGAAGAAAAACAAGTTGTTTATGATGTGGAAAAGCAGGAGAAAGTTGTTTTGATGAGGATATAAAAAGAAGATTCAAGCATCAGTGAAAGGCTTGTTCCTTCTCCTTGCAAGTCTCTCCATGCAAGTCTCAGGGAAAGTATGAACCCTGGCTTAGCAACAGAATGACTTGCTCAAAACTGCACTGATAGTTTGAAAGGCCACCAAGCTCATGGTCTTGAGCACTGGCCAGCTGGACTTTCACGAAGGGCAGTGCTCAGCATTGGAAGCACACCTCAGCAGAAGACAGAAGGCCATCAAACACTGAGCAAATCAGCCCAGAGGGGCTGTGCCACTGCCTTAACTACCACAGACTGAAATGCACATTTACCATCTGGAACTCAGACTGGTTCATTAACCTAACTAAAACTGGACACCTTATATATATATATATATATATATATATATATATATATGTATATATATACACACACACATATATATACATATATATCATATATACATATATACATTATATATATCATATATATCATATATATTTACCATCTGACAGTATTACTCAGCTTATGTTATGTAACATCTGTGATATCTTAGTGCAAAGAAAGGCATAGTATACTACACACTGTGTGTTTGAGTATTGTGTCGCCTAACTAGCTCGTCTTCCCTGAGGTCTAAGAACCTGCCCTATGCTTGGAAGCTCACAACTAACGTGGGTAGCCTTAAGTGAGCCCCAACTTCCCTTTGTGGAGATTTCCAGCCTGGACCCCTTTGGAGTGTCTTATGGATGTCATTCCCAGTTTCTTTCAGGAAAAGACTGAAGTGGGAGGGTAGCATGGGCTCACAATACCCTCTCCACAAAGTAATGTGTCAAGAACCATTGGGACCATACTTTGTTTCAGTAAAGAAGAGACAGGTGATACTACCTAAGAGCTTTTGGGTGGGGAGCTGGAAATATTTGTTAGCATCACCATGGTTATTTTGTTTACGCATTCACTGTAAGTGATAGATGGACAATAAAATGGTTTAACAGGTAAGTGGAGAGGTGTCTCACACAGGTAAACTATCTGAATACATAGGATATAAAAGAGGAAGCTACATTAGCAAGGTTCTCCTTCAAAAATGATCCCTATCTCCTTACCTAACACAACATACCAAATAATTGCCACTAGTCCAAGTGACCCAGGAGATCAGCTATATGCGTACTGTGTGCAAGAGGATGATCTTTTATTTTATGTGCTATAATTCTTCCACTTTTAAACTATTACAGTGTTCACATATGTGTGACAATTATTAAAATTTTCATAACCAAAAATAGATTTCTTTCCTCATAATGCAATGGGAAAATCAAAAGTCAATTAGTTCAATTATAGCAAGACATTAATAAACATTTATATAATAAATATTTGACAGACACCAATGAAAATTAATTTATAATTTAATCATTCCCTTTGAATTATTTTCCATGTTGTTTCCATAACTTAAGTTTACGAAAGTGAGCATACTGTATTGAAAGAGAAAACATACATAGAGTTAAAGTCCTATTTGAAATATTCAGTATATTTGTCATATAAATTGTCTGAATATGTCTACCTAGACTTAATCGAAAAGATAAAAGATGAAATATCATGCCTTTCTTGTTATTTATATTTGAATCAGTTGTGATCATTTTAAAGTAGTGTAGAGAACTTAACATGTATTTTATACATGAATATACTGAAATTAATTTATATTTAAAATAAGTTGCAAAAACAAAGAAAATAAAGAGTAAATTACTAAGGATATAAAATACACATGATGTTTTCACAATTTTGGTCACTCCTCCTACACCATCTTCTGGTAGCTTTTGAGAATGCTATTTCTCCAAAAAATAAATTCACTTTTCCTAAAATATGCCAACAGAGTTTTTTATTAATAAATTTTTATTTTCAAAATTCTCTGCTTATATACTTAACCATTAACTCCAGTATAAATGTCTAAACTTGCATTCTTGTCTTTTATGTAGTATTTGCCTTTGCAGTTACAGAAGGAATTTAAGGATAACAATGTTAAAATCTCTGAAGTTTAGAAAGCATCCAGATTAGTCCTAATCATTAACTATAATAAATTGATTTGAAATGAATTCTTTAAAATATATAAATATATCTATATGCTTACATTTCATAGATATTATAAAGTTGATTTAACTTTTTTATTGTCTCTCTCCATGTCTATCTATCTTTCAACACTTCAACCAAGATGAACATTTGGAAAAATGAAGGTCGTGATTTGTGGTGTTTGCTACTCTTCCTTGGCAGCCATAACAAAGCCACACAGAGTGGGTGGCTTAAACATGGAGTCTATTTTCTCATTGTTTTCCAGCCTAAAAGTCCAAGATCAAGGTGACTGCAAAGTCCTTTCTGGAGAACACTCTCATTCAGGATAGCGGCTGGCAGCCTTCTCATTGTGCCTCCACATGGCCTTCCCACTGTGTAAAGAGAGGGAAAATATATGGTGTTTCTTCCTCTTATAAGAATTCTATTCATATATGACCCCATTCATAGAATCCTACTAATCCTCGTTTCTCCAATAGAGGCATTGTGTAGAAATTCAGTCACATGGGGGTAGAGATTGCCACATGTGAATTTTGAGAGGCTCTAATCCATACACTGCAGTCTATTGTAGTATAAATATTTTTACAAAATGTAATATATACCATTTTCTAGAAAACTTTTTATCTTTTTGTCCACTCATTTACTTCTGATAGTATAATTTAACAATGAATGTGAAACACTGAATATGATTTGTTCACAAATAGGTACATTGCATTCTTTTTTTTTAACTTTTATTTAATGAATATAAATTTCCCAAGTACAGCATATGGATTACAATAGCTTTCCCCCCCATAACTTCCCTCCACCCACAACCCTCCCATCTCCCGCTCCCTCTCTCCTTCCATTCACACCAAGATTCATTTTCAATTATCTTTATATACAAAAGATCAATTTAGCATATATTAAGTAAAGCTTTCAACACCATGGCTCACTAGGCTAATCCTCTGCCTGCGGCGCCAGCACCCCGTGTTCTAGTCCCGGTTGGGGCACAGGTTCTGTCCCGGTTGCTCCTCTTCCAGTTCAGCTCTCCGCTGTGCCCCGGGAGTGCAGTGGAGGATGGCCCAAGTGATTGGGTCCTGCACCAGCATGGGAGACCAGGAGGAACCACCTGGCCCCTGGCTTCAGATCAGTGCAGCACGCAGGTCGTAGCTGCCATTTTGGGGGTGAACCAACGGAAGGAAGACCTTTCTCTCTGTCTGTCTCTCTCTCACTGTCTAACTCTGCCTGTCAAAAAAAAATGCACATTGCATTCTTACAACATGAGATTTAAGCAATGCAATGATTGCCTGATGTTTTCAAGTTGATGCAAAAATAGAAAGTCATTGGGTCTGGCGTAACGGCTTAGTGGGTTAAACCTTTGTCTGCAATGCCGGCATACTCTATGAGCAACAGTTTGAGTCCTGGCTGCTCCACTTCTAATCGATCTTCCTGTTAATGAACCCGAAAAGCAACACAAGATGAACCAAGTCCTTGGTTCCCTGCAGCCACCTCGGAGACCTGGCCCATCCCCAACTCTTGTGGCCATTTGGGATATGAACCAGCTGATGGAAGATGTATCTCTCCCTTTCTCTTTCTTCTCTCCCTGTAATTCTACTTTTCAAATTAATAAATAAATAGATTTTTTATTTAAAAAGGGAAAACTATAAGACATTGCATAGCACTTTTAGGTGAATATCCAAGAGGCCCCAAATACTCAGAGTTCATTGAACAGTTCATGAACTAAATAGATTCATCCCTAGCCAAACATGCTAGCAATTTGTGGTCCCCAATGGCCTCAGGTATACTAGGCAGTTGTGAAATAACACACAGAATTTTAGCGTTCTTAGTGGGGAGAACCTGATGTGCTCTATTTATGTGTCCTCCCCTTATGAAGAAACAAGATGGAAAGCAAAACAGTGTGGACTGTACTGTTTTTGTTCACTTATTTCATATAGTTTAAGTCCTTTAAATTGGTATTTTGGAAAAGCTCATTAAGACAAAAATATGTGTTCTAGTGGAAATATTTAAAGTTTTATTTCATAAAATCAATAACAGAAATATGACTCACCAAAAAAGTCTGTGGCATTGATTATTTGCATCTGGGAACAAAGAATGTAAATAATTTTGGTTTGCTTCTTATTTTTCACTTGTTCCCATCAAAATAAACAGTATTTATTTAATAATTTTGAAATCTTAAATTTAATGTGTAAAGCATGCCCCTTTTCCCCAAAAATTCATAGGAGATTCTAATTCCCCATCTTTCTATTTTCAGTTTATGGCATTTATAGTGGTGATTAAGATTAAATCTGTTCTTATTTCTAAACTTTTATTTAATAAATACAAATTTCAAAAAATACAACTTTTTGATTATAGTGGTTTTCCCCCTCATAACCACCCTCCCACCCACAAACCATCCCATCTCCTACTCCCTCTCCCATTCCATTCCTCAGTAAGATTCATTTTTAATTATCTTTACATACAGAAGATCAACTTAGTATATACTAAATAAAGATTTCAAAGGATTGCACCCACACAGAGACACAAAGTATAAAGTACTGTTTGAATACTAGTTTTAACATTAACTCGCATAGTATAACATATTAAGGACAGAGATCCTACATGTGACTACAGAGATCCTACAGTGACTCCCATTGTTGATTTAACAATTGACACTCTTATTTATGATGTCAATAATCACCTGAGGCTCTTGTCATGAGCTGCCAAGGCTATGGAAGCCTTTTGATTTCACAAACTTCAACCTTATTTAGACAAGGACATATTCAAAGTAGAAGTTCTCTCCTCCCTTCAGACAATGGTACCTACTTCTTTGATGGCCTGTTCTTTCTGCTGGGATCTTACTCACAAAAAGGCAAAATAATGACCTAAATCTGTTCTTAACAGTGGAGTTGTGATCCAACTGAACTGGTTCCCTTTACAAAGAAGGCGAGGCATCAGAGACTTATCTCTGCCATATGAGGACAGAACAAGACATTTGCAAACTAGGAAGAAAGCCCTCTCCAGAACCACACTGACAACCTTATCTTAGAATTCTAACTTCCAGAACTCAGAGAAAAGAGATTTCTGTCATTAAACCATTTCTTCACTGTTCTTCTGTCATGGCAGTCTGAGCTGAATAACACAACCTTTAACTTCATAAAGCTCTTATCATTCTTCATTTAATACACAATCACACATGGATGCCCACATTTACAAGTATATAATTAAAATACTAATATCCATCAGGCATTTCATTCATAAGAATATTTAATTTTTTACATTCTCAGGAACTATGAGATGCCTAAAAATATCCCTAATTGTCTTCTACTTTTTGTGAAATCTTTCAATGGTGATTTATGATCATTATTGCTGTTTTATCATAACAAATGTTATCCTTTGTGATACTATCAAAGTGATGAAGATCTGCATTTGTCTGACATAATTCTGGAAGTATTTTGTCCCCTAAACTACTTAGGCTTCATTTCAGAGGCTGATAATTCTGGGGTTGACATTTGTGATCAACCCACTTCTGACTCTGAGAAGAATGGAGATGGCATGTTGATGATATTCATTCTAGCTCTGGCTTGCACTTTCACCATTCATCAGTTTCTTGGTGGCAACCTCCTTTCTTGTGTATTTAGTTGTTTATTTTGTCACTGGGCTTTGTCTCTGTGTTCACAAGTCCACATTTGTGTGCTGCCACAATTCACTAGTCTTTGACTATATCTCAAGCCCACTACACTAAAAATCTGAAAGATCGTTATTCTCTCTTGTTTAGTTATACCAGCTGCCTATTTAGACCCAAACATCTTGCTGTTAATATACTTGATACATAAAATTCCAATGTCTAAATTGAACCTCACATAATTGTGCTGTGTAACAACGTTCGTGATCTTTGTCTTTGATCACAATACTACAACATAAGAATAGACAATGTTTTTCTTAGAAAACAATATATTCACATGTATCCATTTATACATGGGGAGATTAAGAAGTATTTTGGCCAAATCTACAAAAAAGCATTTTGTTTTTCCTTCTGCTGTAATGAATTTCAATGTATTTGGTAGCTTAAAACAACATATAATTTACTGTATAGTCCTGTAGTTCAAAAATCCAAAATAAGTTTTACTGGGCTAAAGTAAGAGTATAGCCTGGTCTACTCTCCTATGGCAGCTCTAGAACACATTTCCTTGTCTTGTCAAGATTCAAGAGCTTGTGTACATTTCATGCCTGTGGCTCCTTGCCTTGGGACATTCCTTACAGTTAAGTCATTTTTCAGAATAAAAAAGAGTGGGGAGATTTCTTGAGTTACCAGTTCTCTTAGATCTGCAAAATTTTAACATTACCATGGCCCATGTGATATATTTCAATACAGCCATGGACCAATTGAATAATACAGAATTATCTCCTCATTTTAAGTCCCTTAATTTAATGTCTCCTGGAAATACCTTTTTCTATGCAAGACAAAATCACTTGGATAAAGACATAGTTGTATTGGGCAAGAGACAGACATTATTCAGTCTATGACAATAGATAAGTGGAAGATCCTAACATAACTGAAGATTCTCATATTTCTACTCAGAATATTTTTTGTTACAGCCTTTGGAACTCTTTCTCCACCACTCATCACGTGTCTGATTGTGATTCTCCCTGTCTGAAAAACCATCTCATCAATTTCAGCAAATTTCACAAAATGCTTTACATGTATCCTGAATGTGTGAAATAACTGGTGACTCTGACTTCAAAATCCCTCAATATATATCATCATACTTATATATGCTGCTAATATAAAAAATAAAGCAAAACAGCAAACAAACAAAAACACTCTTAGAGCCCTGATTTACCCATTAAATATCTCTTGGTCCCTGGCAGGCCAAATGCACTCTCTCAGACTTCCCTCTTCTATTGCCATTCTCATCCTACAAACTGTTTCCAAGGACTTGAGCAAGGGTGAATACTTTCCAGTCACTTGTGTGTGTGTGTGTGTGTGTGTGTGTGTGTGTGTGTAGATAAGGATATATTCCCTATCTATTGTTCTTTTTGCAAATTCCATGTGTGCTCTTTTAGACTATCTTCTCAAACAGAAAACATCCTTACTAGAGGCAGGAATTTTTCTTAGTAGTTCAGATGCCCACATCCTACACTGAAGTGTTTGGATTCCATTCCTGACTCAGACTCCAGACTACAAATTCTTGCTAAAGTAGACCCTGAAAAGCAGTGAAAATGGCTCAAGCCATTTGGTTCCAGACCTGCAGATGGGAGACTAGATTGCATTCCCAGCTCCATATGTCAGTCCTAATTGAATTCTGGTGACTGTAAGCATTTGGAGGGTGAAGCAGTAAATGAGATATATCTCATTCCTCTCTCTCTCTCTGTTTCTGTAACTCTGCTTTTCAAATAAATCAACCAATAAATACTTAAAAATAATATTTTTGTTTAAAATTCTGATAGCATTATGAATAAGGACATTAAAGTTCCCTGACATCATCAATTTTTTTCAACATTTATTAATTTGTGTATACAAAACTGTGTCATTTTTTGTTTAACATATCTCCATGTAATGTTTTTGAACTCTTAGATTGCTCTCATAATCATATATATTCTCCATTATCTTTACCCATTCATTTACTTTGCTCTTTTATGGTGAAAAAAAAAACATATATTTAGAATTAGCCAGCTGGATGCAGTTTAGATAATCCCAATTTTGGTAACAACATCCAAAGAATCATAATCAGGAGCCAAACATATGCCTTCTTCTCTCCATTAGTTCTGTTCAGGATGTTGCCTCTGGCCACATCAGTGTCACAGAGTGTCTTCACAACTTGTTCCATCTAGTGTTTGTTGTCCTTGACATCCACAATGAACACAAGTGTGTTGTATTCTACCTTCTTCAAAGCAGACTCAATGGTAAGGGGAACTGATGGTGGCATAGTAGACAAGCTTGTCTCCCTGGGGGTGCTCCCCTGAGGATATTTGGGCTTTCGCCAGGGCTGTAGTGTCTGATCATTTTTATATGTTTGTAGATACCTTTCAGCACGGCATCCTTGCCATTCAAAGCTTTTGCTTTGGCTACTACTTATTTGTTTTAACTTGAGTTCCTGAAATAGATTCCTATTTGGCTATCTAGCTTCTACTGCTATCTTCTATGAGATTAAATATGTACACAGTGGTTGGGGGAAAATACACACACATACACATACAAGCATAAATATCCAAGTTTCTTGAAACTAATATAAGACAAAGGCTAAAAGATATTGTGTTATTCTTGAATTAAACCTCAAGACTGAAAACTAAACTTGTCATTCCAGATGCTTATTAATATGAACAGGTAGGAGATATTATGCAAGGGATTAATATGAACACTTACCAACCTGATAGTCTAAAACCTGATCATGACACGTGATGTAGTACATAATTTATTTTGTCCAAAGAAAGGTATGGGTTCTGCCCTTAGCTTCTGGGAGGTAATTTAGGGCATATCTGACAAGTTTTCTTTGTTTAAGATAAGTCTCACCACAGTCCTGTGCTTTAAGATCAAGATTGATCAGGCTAGATGGAGCAGAAAGTGGTCTGGGGTACCGATTTAGGTCTCACAGTATCAACCAACCTGAAGGCTGAAATCATCTACTTGATAAGTCCTTGTGTCAGCCTAATGGAGCCACATTAAAATCTCTACAGAGAAATAAGAATCATTTCCAATGTTTGGCAATTGTCTGCTCATTTTTATACAAAAATATCTTAAAAGTAAGGTTCTCTGACTCCGGAGTGACAGGACTGCAAATGAGACCCATTTGGAAGCCTGCTGTATATGGTCCTATGTGCCTCTCTCTTTGAGTAATTTTATTCTCAAACTTCCTCCTGTAAAATATAATAAATATTAAAATAGATGCTTTCTGTGACTGCTGTGAACTCCGGCAAATTAAGCCAAATGGTCATAGGGATCCTACCCCTATACTACCCCTTGAATCTGCAGTTGCTGTTAGAAGTGGAGGCAATCTTTCAAGGACTATGTCCTAAAACTGTGCAGTTTGGTTAATTCTGGACATTTGACATTAGAAATGAGATTTACTAGAGTAGTCATGACTTATGAAGATATGTGGTTTGGGAAGAAGCATGTGAGTATGAAGGATGACCAACCTGATTCCTACATGACCATGAGATTACCCATTCTCTGGG
Source organism: Sylvilagus floridanus (assembly GCA_949820135.1). NCBI lineage: Eukaryota > Metazoa > Chordata > Mammalia > Lagomorpha > Leporidae > Sylvilagus > Sylvilagus floridanus. The sequence goes on along the minus strand of OX463246.1, from coordinate 82,987,320 downwards.
ACTGCAGCTGTACTGCTACCAGTCATTAGAGGTAAATGTTAAAAATGCATCATGGAAATGATGGCTTTGACTTCTGAGGGGCTAGCTTACTGGATGAATAAGAAAATGCAAATAGTAAAAAATATGAAACGCAAGCAATCCTTAGTTATTTTTATCTAGAATTGCTAAAATGAAAGTAATAAAATGTGATGGATTATTTTACATGTCAATTTGACTCAATTAAGAGATATCAAGGGAACAGGTAAAGCATAATTTACAGTTGTGTCTGTGAGGAAGCTTCTGCAAGAGACTGACAGTTGAATTAGTGAACTGAGTGCCTCACCCAGTGTGGGCTAGTACCAGCCAATCAACTAAGGGTCTAGCTAGAACAAAATCTAATCATACCTAATCTTCCAAAGGTAGGCTGTCATTCTCCTGACCATGGGCATGATGTCTCTTGGTTTCCGAGGTTTTTGGTTCTAGTACTCACAATACCAGCCACTGGGTTCTCAAGATTTGGACCACAGACTTTAGAATAACACCAGCAGCTTCCCTGGTTTTGTGGCTTCTAGCTTTGGATTGAGCCATGCTACAGGAAACCCTAAGTTTCTGGTTTGCATACACCTTGCTGTGAAAAATGTCAGCCATTATAATCAAATGAATCAGTTTATATGATGAATACTGTCTCTTCTATGTATATATGTATGTATCTATCTATCTATCATATCATCATCTGCATTCATCTATCATCCTCTATATTCACCTATGTAACAATCATTTGATTTGGTATCTACCTATATATTTATATCTACCTAAAATATCTATTATCTGTCTTTATCATCATTCTATCTATCTATTTATCTATCTTCTATGCATCAATCTATTCCATTTGTTTTGTCTCTCAGGAGGTCCCTAATTAATACAGAGAGAATTTGAGGGCTAACTTTGATGTCAGTTCAAGCTTGACTCCCAAATTTTAGAGCTTCATAATCTAGCTTTAAGGCCACTGCAAAGAGGAAAAATTTTGGCAAAACAACAGATAGTGAGGAAGATGAGACTAGACAATCAAGACAATACAAAAGTAGTTCATTACAGGAATGTCCATATGGAACTTGGCTCAGTTGTAATTTAAGGGGTACATTTAAGTAGGACATGCTAATACTTAACAGAATATCCCTCTGCTGAGACCCTGACATCACCAAGAGAAGATAACGGGAGCCTTATCTTTAGAACACTGCACACACACACACACACACCAGGCTCTATGCTGTACATCTCTTTCTTTGGCTGACTTTAATGTTATTAACTCTATTAATTTAATTGCTTTCAGTGAGTGTTATGTTCCTCTAACAAACCCCTGAAGCTCAGAGTGGTTTGGAGAACCCCTTAACTGTTGGTGTTAGAACTGAGGAAAGCCTCACAGAAGCAAGTGTGTCTTCTAATTGTGTAGTTGTCCACATTTCCTCACATTTACTTTAGATTCTTCAACATATTTCTAATTTCGTATTTACAACTGACATTTCAGTACGTGAATTCTTTCAATAAAAACCTACAGAATTTTTATCAATATAAGCAGAAATTGAAATCTCAAATCATTAAATTGCCAAATACATATTCTTTAAATAATGATACTTTGCAAAGATATGCAGTTGCAATACACACAGGCATAATCCATTGTATCACTTAATTTTGATACTAGGTTTAACTCATTTTCAAGCAGAACTTTGAATCAAATTTAATGTTATGCATAAAATTGCTTTTTGTCTTTTTATTTTATATGGATTTTTTGAGAGTCTGCTCTTAATATGCAAATGGAGCACATAGTTTTCACATCCTGCTGATTTTGATTCATTTGAGACAGCTTGAGATTTCACAAATTTTATCAGAATATTTACTTAATTCCTTAGGCTCTACTAAAACATTCATATTAAATATAAAAATATGAGTACCAAAAACTTTTTTATTTGTTGAATTCAAATTATTGCTTCTATTTCTTATTAATATGTATCATTGTCTAAGCAGCAGTTTTTTCTCACATGGATTTTTAGGATAATTGAAGCATTATTTTCCAAAATAAAATATTGCTTCTATAATTTCTTTTATGCTTTAGGAAAAGCCTGTTACAAAACAGTCTGCAAAATGCTTACTTTGAAGATTATACAGCATCTGCATGTTTTCTGTCACAATTATGTGACATTCACTCAGCAATTCTTCTGTGTTATGCCAATAAGAGGGGTTAAGTTACAAAATTTCCAACCCTGAGGGTTTCTGAATTTAGTTGTTTCTTCATTAATGTACTTTCGCTATATGGAAATGTTGTTGGGAGCATAATTTTGGCAGAAGTACATGATTTCCTATTTTAGACAGCTCAAGTGTGTGTGTGTGTGTGTGTGTGTGTGTGTGTGTTATCACCCATATTCACTGTAATGAAGAAAGGTTTTTTTGTTGTTGTTGTTACTTTCTGACTTCTCCTTGTAACCTTGTTCTGTCTATCTTATCCTATTCTGTCCTTGTGGTCCCCTGACCTGTTTTAGCCCACTTTCTCCTTCAGCTTGTTGCTTACCTCCTGTTTTACCACTAGATGGTACTCATATTTTTGGTATATATCAAATACACGATTTTGCTGTTCTAATAAGCAAAATTAAAATAATTCAAAATATATAATATTCAAAAATATAAATAACTAAATATCAACTATAAATATAATTTGAGACAGGTATTAAATTTACTTACAAATCTCTATATAATAAGTGTCAAATAATCACTGTAGAATGTTCTGTCTGCTGAGATTCCTCATAAATGATTTTTCAGTACATATTTAAAATAGTGAAAATATAATAATTATAATGATGTTTGCTTTATATTAATATGTGTGCATATAATAATTCTCCATTTAAATTCTAGTGCTTCATCTTGAGACAGTCCATATTCTCTCGTATTTCTTCTCCATTAGGGGTACATTGTTTGCTTCCTTTTTTTTTCTAGTACTTAGTCCTCCAACAAAACTGTTTACTGTTATTGAGAGAATAAATCAGAGTATTGCCTTTATTCATTAAAAACATTTTGGCGTATAGTTCAAGCATCATTCAAAATATTATATATTTGTTCGATAAGTTATTATTTTACTAATCAGATGAGATAAGCACAGTTTCCGTTCTCATCTTAAATGTGAGAAGACTATGAGTTGTAGAAGTTTATGTAATTTCCCCTCAGCCACAGGGATAGCAATCCTTGGAAGCTAGAGTCTGTCTCCTTGAGATCAGATAGTCTTAACATAGCATCCACCAAGACAATAGCTATAGTGCAGCTATTCTACAGCTTCCACTTTTCAGTACTGATGGAAAGGATAATTGAGGCTTATGCATGTAGGTTTAGATAAAGAAAATAAAATATAGAGATTTTTGTGGTCTTTATTGAAAGAATAAAATGTAACACTGCTCTGAAAGGTCACACATTGATTGTTAGGAATCCAAGGCATATAAAGAGATTTTATATCATGATAACATCAGAAATTAACCATCACCTATGTATTCCCCTCCCATTTAATGATATTAACATAGTGAATCCATGTCATCTTTATTTCTATGCTGTTGAAAGGGGGGGAAAGTAACATATACGCTTGTTAAAAGCAAAAATCAGCAAAGCTTCCCTGTTCCTGTAGTTCCCTTCTAAGCAGGAAGCTTGATTGTAAGTTATACTTTGAGCAGATAGAAAAGTATTTCATTTATATAAGACTTAATTTCATTGCAGACACTGCAAAGGAAAACACTATGCTTATTTCTTTGTGTTACTAAAACACATTCCTTTTTGCTGAATAGAGGTTATTTTGGTAGAGGGTTAGAAATCAAAAGTTTGTGGTATTTGACTTAGATTACTTCACAATTTTTATGCATTCAAGGTAAATTTGAGGATGAAAAAGCAATGATTAAGAGTTGGGGACATGCGCTTGGTGGATTCCACTTAGAATGCCTGTTTCTCACATCAGAGGACCTACATTCAAGTCCTGGCCTCACTGCTGATTCTGGTTTCCTGCTAAGTTGCACCCCAGGAGGCATACAATAATGCCTCAGGCAGCTGGGTTCCTTTCACCATGTTGGAAATCCAAATGGAGTTCCCAGATCCTCTTTTCAGCCTGGTTTAGCCCAAGTTGTTACAGGCATTTGGGATGCAAATCAACTGGAGGGAGAATTCCTCCAGTCTTCTTTGTCTTTCTGTCTCTCAAATAAAATGAAAACGAAATAATTAAAGTTTCCAATACCTAATTAAAATCACCAACAAATAAGGAGATTTGTTTAGCTTCATGTCATTATTGAATAAAATTGGAAGGAATAAAACACAGAGAATGCTAAGAGGAATGAGAAGAAGAAAAAAAAAGAAAGAAAGAGGAAGAACAATGAAGAGAAAAAGAAAGTTGAAGTACGCAGGCATACAGGTTAAAATTGATCAGATTTGTGAACTGGAAGACCACACCCCTGTGTGGCCTCATTCCCCTACCTGGCCACGCCTGGGTACCCAGCAGCCAATCAGGTTCATTAACCACTCCCCTTTGGAAGTGGGTTAAAAGCCAGGCCGGAAGTGGGTGTGGCCCGGCCAGCTCTTTTTCCCTGGCCTCTTGCTAGGAAGGCTGGCTGTAGCCCCATGCCTCCAGGGCTCATGGCCTTCGGGCCATGGGCTCTAGGCTTCCTGCCCTAGATGCTCATCCACGGGGCTGGTTCCTGGTGCTTGGTATGAACCCTCATCCACTTCTCTCCCCTAAATAAAGCTCTCACTCTCTTATGCATCTTTCTTACTAAATAAAAGCTTAAAATGTACCATGCTACCTCATTTATCTGTGCCGGTATTTAGAATTCTTCTCTAAATATTAGGCAAGAACCCTCTCGGGCTTACTAATATTGGGGATTTAGTAATAAGCCTGTGGTGAAATCGTATGGCACCCCAAATTCTGGTAGTACATGTGGCACCCCAGATAGCATTTCTAGGGAACTTTAAGGGACCACATTTTAGTGTAGATTTTAGGGGGTCTTGTCCGATTTCAAAGTTATTATATATATATATATATATAAACTATATATGGATAAGATCCATAACAAATTGAGAAGAGCTAGTTGATGAAAACGACCTTGGGCAATAAAATAAGAAGTTCACCTAGTTATTTAAAATAGAATAAAAACATCCCTTTTGTAGGTTGCATTTCTTCTGTTCTTCTGGTCATTGAGTTACTATAGTGGCTATAGTTAGCGTGTATAACTTTCTTCAGCAGTCTCCTTAATTTCTCCATCAACACACGACTTCCTTTTTCCCTCTTGATTTCCAGGGGTGAGGGAGAGGAAAAAGTAGCTAAGGGGCAGTCTGAACTTCCAGTTTCATATCACAGTTATTAGGTGTCCTTTTGGAAACAGTTCGCCCACTGGGACAAAGACCTCCAGCCTACTAGTGTTGAATGTTACAGAAATAGGTAGCAAAGATTTGCTAGTGGATCACATGGGACAGTAGGCAGTAACACTACTTCTGTTTCCACTATTTGATTTCTAGATCTCTGAATCCTGCCTGTAAGAGAAACAGCATCATACGTCAGACACTGATTGAGAGCATACACACCAGCCTGCTGAATCTTTCTCCCCAGCCCTGCAAGTTACTTGTGGCTGACAGGAGTCTTCCAAGGGTTGGTCCAGCATTCTGTTGAAACACCTACTTCAGGATGGTGGGTTCATCTGCTAGAACAAAATTGCTTTAAAAAAAGGAATATATTTTGTCACATTTCTGGAGACCTGAAGTCCAAAATCAAGATGCCAGCAAATCTGTTTTCTGATGATGGTTTACTTCCTTGCTTAGAGCCAGCTGTTTTCTCTGTGTCCTTACATGACTATCCTTTTAACATGAATATGGAGAGAGATTATGCTTTCTTATATCCTTTCTTAAATATATATATATATGTATGTATATATATATATATATATGTGTGTGTATATATATATATATATATATATATATAATTTATTTGACAGGTAGATTAATAGGCCCAGAGAGACAGAGAGAAAGGTCTTCTTTCTTTCCCTTGGTTCACTCCTCAAATGGCCACTACGGCCGACCGCTGGGCCTAACGGAAGCCAGGAGCCAGATGCTTCTTTCTTGTCTCCCATGCAGGTGCAGGGGCCCAAGCACTTGGGCCATCCTCCACTGCCCTACCAGGCCACAGCAGAGAGCTGAACTGGAAGAGGAGCAACCGGGACTAGAACCTGGCTACCATATAGGATGCCAGCGCCACAGGCAGAGGATTAACCAAATGAGCCACGGCACTGGCCCCCTTATATTCTTTCTTTAAAGGACACGAATCCTACAAGATCAGGACTCACACTTTAATTTTGATTATTTCCTTACTACCCCCATGTCCAAATACAGCCACATACTGAGTGCCAGGGCTTCAACAAGTGAGATATAGGGTGATACATTAAATACAAAAATTGGAAAACATAATTAGACCAGTGAATTCCATGCTTATACCCCATTGCTGCATTTCATCTGCTGATGTAATTTTCTTAATCAGAAACCATACTATTGGCAGGCGCCGTGGCTCAACAGGCTAATTCTCCGCCTTTCGGCGCCGGCACACCGGGTTCAAGTCCCGGTCGGGGCACCGGATTCTGTCCCGGTTGCCCCTCTTCCAGGCTAGCTCTCTGCTGTGGCCTGGGAGTGCAGTGGAGGATGGCCCAAGTGCTTGGGCCCTGCACCCCAAGGGAGACCAGGAAAAAGCACCTAGTACCTGGCTCCTGCCATCGGATGAGCGCGGTGCACCGGCTGCGGCAGCCATTGGAGGGTGAACCAACGGCAAAGGAAGACCTTTCTCTCTGTCTCTCTCTCTCACTGTCCACTCTGCCTGTCAAAAATAAAAAAAAAAAAAAGAAACCATACTATCTGAAATATCATGACAATGGATAAGATATTCCATAATTTCTTTAGAAGTAGTTTTATAGGAAGCATTATATATAGGAGTAACAAAATTGTATGCAGGGTATATATTCCATTAACACAAGTTGAACAAAATACTATTTTTTCACTGATAAAGTGATCCAGTAGAATCAACCTACCTCCAATACCTGATTGAGCAACTTAGAAACAATATACAAGTTCAGACAGATTTTGCATTTCTAGTTCATTTAATTTGGACCATTTCATTGTCTATTTCAGAGTATCTGAAAGAGTCCTTTCTAACTCCAAGAACTGCAACATTTAATACAGAATGCATATCAATGTTAGGGGTCACCAAATGTGTGTCCCTTTCACAATCATACCACAATCTTAATATCCATTCCCAAAAATGTTTTCTATATTTCTGTGAATATAAATTTGAAAAATCAAGTAGTTTCTTACAAAATAGCACACCTCCTGAGTCATGTTTTGTTCCTTGCTTTCATTAGCCTGCCAACACTTGATCCTAATTATAAGACTGGGTACAAAGAAGAAGATGGAAGATATTCCTTGTGGGATATAATAGAGAATCAGTAATGCCTTGCAAGGCAGTTACATCAGGACAGGACGTTATCATTTCCTCAAGTAGAATAAGGTTAATTCCACAGAGAGGGATGGGGACAATGATCCAGCTGCCAAAGAAGGCTCATCAAAATTCAGGACTCAATGTCTTCAGCTTAATGGTGGTCTAATCTCCTGTTCCCATATTAACATGTGATATGATATTAATCAAGGAGAAAATATTATGTTTACGAGCTGGAGGCCACACCCCTGCCCCATTCATGATCTCATGTGTATCCACCCACGTGCCAATCAGACTTTATAACCACTCCCCTTTTGAAAGTGGGTAAGAGGCTGGAGCATGCTGGGTCCACCCTGCTCTCCTGTGAGACTTTTGTGTGAACCCCCGATTTTGCCAATTCTCAGGCCTGCTCTCCTGCATTGCCCGCTGCAGCTGCTCTCCTGCCAATGTACCCTCTCTTGCTTGCAGCCTCTGGCCTACTCTCTGGAAAAGACTGGTATGGAACTCCCCATTTACTCTTCTTGGACACCTTTCTGTTAATAAAGCCCTCACATTCCTGTGTATTTCTCTCACTTTCAAATACATTCTGAACGTTACCAAGTGGCCTGCCTTGTTTGTGCCTGAGCTTGGAATTCTTCTCTAAGCTTAAGGCAAAAACCCAAAATATTAAAATTTGGTTTATGTTCCCCAATATCACATGCAAGATAACATTTCCTCCTAATCAATGCTATAGCTTTAACAATAGACATACTACACTGTGCAGTTGAGAATTCACTATGTGTCTTATCACCAGCCACTGGTTGGATGAGTTTTTGAGTTTTCTTTTTAGCAATCACAGCCCTGGGACTACTGGAGATAAGATTTTCTTTCAGAGCTCATTGAGATGCTTTCAGGTCATTTAATCCATATTGACCTGGGAAAAAGAATGCCTGAGTTCACCCTTTTAGCCTCCTTTGACAGCAACATTAGTAGCATCCAGAAAATCTCACTAGACGAGTTTGACAGCAATGTTCAATGGTATCATAAACATGACCTCACAGATGGTTGCCTAGAAGTGTTAGATAAAGACTATCTAATGATATTTTGTGTATGTCTATTGACATATCATAACCTGATATAGCAGTGTTCTCTTTGCTACTGGAAATACCGTAGTGTCTTTCAATCTAATTAAGTTAGAAAAGTGATTCCAGAAACCACCAAACCAATTCAGACAATTTCTTCTTCTGATATTGTTACTCCAGGACCACTCCTGGTATGAAAAAAGAACTCAACCACTTTGATGAGGGATATGGACATCTCTGCTGGTGTTTCAACTGCCACACCAAATGCCCTCTGCTATTCACCTTTTATTTTTTTTTCTTTTGTTACAATTTTAATCTTATCACTTAGAAAAACAAATTTTTATTTCTTGCTGTGGGGATTGCAGCTCTGTTGGGCTCACGTGGACTTCACATGTTCTTTAATTCTAAGACTCCAGCTGAAGAAGTATCTGCTGCCTGAGATGTAACGTTGTTAAGGGAGCGCTTAAGAGGGACAAGGGTATTTTGGTGCTTCTTAAAGCCTCCACTTGGATTAAATGCACTTTTCTTCATTCCATATCCTATTGTTCTGTTGGTCAAACCAATCCACATAAAAAAAAAAAACAAGTCAGTGGGATGTAGATGTATATTCTTCTATTCTATTGCAAAATACGATAGTATCACATAGCAAAGGGCAAGAAAGTAAAGTGCTATGTCCATTATGTAGCTAAGGGTTGTGAAAAATAAACCAAACTCCACAAAGTGGCTAAAGAAATCCATTGTACCAGGAACCATAACATTTTAATAGGTGGGAGACTTATGAAATCAATTCCAATATAACTGATTTCAATGCTGAAAATGATAATATTATTTCATATCAATTCATGTTGGAAGTGTAGCCTTATTCATAGTGATACTAAATTAAAGATACCACATGTGATATGAGAATATGAGAATATAAGTAAAATCACATAATGTTATTAGATTTAGTCGTGATTCTTTAATTGAGAGTTTACATTGTTTCTGGATCTTTCCTTTGCCTGATGTACATGCTTTCTTACAACTGTTGTACAATTCAATTGGAGCAATTAAGTTTATTATATCTATTTTAAAAGATAAGAAAACTTGGACAACAAAAGTTTACCCATGTGCTTATGATTAAATGGGAAATAGCGGCTGGCACCGTGGCTCACTAGGCTAATCCTGCGCCTTGCGGAGCCAGCACACCGGGTTCTAGTCCCGGTCAGGGCGCCGGATTCTGTCCCGGTTGCCCCTCTTCCAGGCTAGCTCTCTGCTGTGGCCAGGAAGTGCAGTGGAGGATGGCCCAGGTGCTTGGGCCCTGCACCCCATGGGAGACCAGGATAGGCACCTGGCTCCTGCCTTCGGATCAGCGGTGCCTTTGGAGGGTGAACCAACGGCAAAGGAAGACCTTTCTCTCTGTCACTGTCCACTCTGCCTGTCAAAAAAAGTAAAAAAGTAAAATAAAAAATAAATAATAAATGGGAAATAGCAAAATCCAGATTCATTTTTGACCACACAGAGTTACAGTATCACACTGCTACTCTTGTAACAGAATGGGAAGTTAAAAATTAAATCTTAGTTTGAATACAGTAATATCCACCTGTGCTTTCAAATTAGTAATATGTGATAAAATATAATAAAGCATGTTTTTAATATTTAGATTATTTCTTCTAAAAATGTGTAGCTAATGAGATGTATAACACATCAGGATATCTTTCTAAAGAATTGAAAGCACTTATACAATTTAGAAGGATTATTTCACATAGGATACAATGTTGCAAATTTGAATTCACAAATTTAAATTTAGGTAATAGAAAATTTGTCCTAATAAGAATCCAGAAGTGTTATCTTTGAACACATTCCTATCATTCATCTCATAAGTTTCTTTCAGCTATTCGTGTTTTGAATTTCTTTTGCCATACACATTGCTTAAAAGAGAAAATATCAGTTGCAAATGTGGTTTCAAGATTATCTTTAGAAAATTAAATTTTAATACATGTATCAATCAGACTTTTTCTTTAATATTTTTTCTTTAAAAAGCTAGCAGCAAGATATTCAAATACAGAAATCAATGTAAGCATCTTATGTTTCAATATTTGTTAAGCGCATATAATATTTGCAAAAATCTACTGAATTGTATAGAAAATTCAACTTGAATTATACTAATATGTTGTTCGCAATGGAATAACAATGATTAATTCCTTTTTTGTTGAAATAAGAATATTCTAAAAGCTTTGGAATAATTGAAGAAAATATCTAAACTTGTAAAGGTTTAGAATACTATTTTGGAAAATATGAAATTTTTTCCCAAGATTTGTCTTATATATTTGAAAGGCAGGGTGATACAGAGAGAAGAAGATGCACAGATATGAAGAGATCTTCCATCCACTGGCTCATTCCCCAAATGACACAACTGAAGCCAAGAGCCAGGAATTCCACCCAGTCTCCCATGTTTGCAGCAGGGGTCAAGCAACATGGGTCATCTTCTGTGGCTGCCCTCCCATGCAACTGGATTGGAATAATCAGAATCAATGAAGCTGGGACTCAAACAGACACTCATTTGGGATGCTGGCATCACAGGCAGCTACCCAATCTACCGAGCCACAACACGGTGCTAGTCCCCAAAGGTCTTTTAATTTTTTCTGTCTAACATAGGTGCTGACACGTCTGGATCATCAAGTCAAACACATAGCTGTATCTGCAAGAATTTCTCAGATCCCCACTAGAGAGTCCATAAGAACATTATATAAATAGATATCAAATATAAGTAAATATAAATTTTAACATTATTACTGATTTACCCTGGTCCAAAGTGAATGGTGAGAATTAGTTTAGAAAATAGGATACTGAATAAGCAAACAGTGTGTATTGGTATCCTACTTATGCGACAAAGAATTTTTGTCAGCTTTTGAACACTTCCTAAAATATTCTTGATGATAAGGCCAATTTTAGAGTTCTTACATATATTTTATGGATAGCATCGTATACTTTAAATGGGTTTAGGAAATTGGATGAGCAACTGCACAAAACACTACTCATGCACTATATATATTTTCAAAGTGATGCAGCTTTGGAGTATTCCTATAAAGAAAATAAAGTGAACTGATCTGACTGGTTGCAAATAAGTTTATACAAAGCTACCATTTGAAGGAAAAGCTCACATTATCTTTTATTACATAAGCAACAGAACAAATTATGAGTAGAAAGAATTGAAAAGCATGCATGGTTCTTTTTTATAGTACAGAAACCATTTTTATGCTCATTTACTTGCCAGAAATCAGCATTACTTTTCAAAACTCAATGATTAGTCTTTCAATTCTAAGTCTGTATCCTGCTTGGGGCAGTGGAGCAGAAGCAGGAAGCTAGAATGAAGGGTGGACACCTGAAAATCCAAAACACCATGCCTCTGATGTTCACAACTCTGCACACTAGATTCTGATGCTGCTGTGGTTTTTAAAATGTGGTCAAAACAGAGAATAGGAAATCTACCCTTTTAACACATTTTTAAGTATGCAGTACAGTTTTGTGATGTATAATCATAATGTTGTATTATAATTCATCTATTTTGAATAACCAACTTTATACCCCTTGAACAACAAATTTCCCATATACCCTTTTCTATCATTTATTTTACTTTGTGTTTCTGTGAATTTGACTATTTCAGACAACTCATAAAAGTAGTTAGTCAAATAATATTGATGTTACTTCATTCTTCTTAATTCATCTCTGAAAAAATGCAGTTTATATCTTAATACATCTCATGTAATGTGTTTTCTCCTGTACCAAAGGTAGCATGAAAAAAACTTTTCTGAAATAACTGCAGTGAAACAAGATGTCTTTATACGAGGTGTATTCATTAATATTTTAGTGTTCTCTTATGCACATTTAATCACTATTTTATTGTTTTATTGGCTATTAATTTCTAGAGCTAGCATAACAAAGCATAGCAGATTAGATTGCTTAAACAATAGATATTTATTGCCTAATGGTTCTGAAGATCAGAAAGCCAAGATTATATGGTCACCAGGGCTAGATTCCTCTGTAACCTCTCCCTTGGCTTCTGGAGAGCCATATTCTCCCAGTGTGTTCACATGGTATTCTGTATTGTCTATCTATGTCTGAAATGCTTCTTCTTATGCAAACAGCAATCATAGTGGACTAAGGCCTGTCCCACTGACCTCATTCACATTAATTTCCTTTGTAAAGAGCCTATCTTCAAATACAGCTACAGTCTGAAGTACTAGTATTTAAGGCTTTGACACAAAATTATTATGGGTGCACAATTGAGCCCACATTATTTACATTATGAAAATATATTATGGAAAGCCAAGACACTCTGGAAGAAAAAGAAGACCTAAATGAAAGATCTCTGTGAGTGAGATCCCAGTGGAACGAATGGGGCCATCAAAGAAGGAGGTACCTTTCTCTGAAGGGAGGAGAGAAACTCCACCTTGACTATGACCCTGTCGGAATAAGATTGAAGTCAGCGAACCCTAAAGGCTTCCATAGCCTTGGCAACTCATGACTAGAGCCTAGGGAGATTACTGACGCCATAAACAAGAGTGTCAAATTGTTAAATCAACTTCAGGAGTCACTGAAGTCTCATGTGGGATCTGTCCTTAATGTGTTGTCCAATGTGAAGTAATGCTATAACTAGCACTGAAACAGTATTTTACACTTTATGTTTCTCTGTGGGTACAAACTGATGAAATCTTTACTTAGTATATACTGAATCAATCTTCTGTATATAGATAATTAAAATGAAAAAAAAATCTTGGTGTTAAATTGGAAATTGCATAGAAAATTAATCAATTTAAAAAATTATATCATGTAGGATCTCTGTCCTTAATGTGCTATACATTGTGAATTAATACTATAACTAGTACTCCAACAGTATTTTTCACTTTGTGTTGCTATGTGAGGGCAAACTGTTGAAATCTTTACTTAATATATACTAAACTGATCTTCTGTATATAAAGAGAATTGAAAATGAATCTTGATGTGAATGCAAGGGGAGAGGGAGTGGGAAAGGGGAGGGTTGTGGGTGGAAGGGAAGTTATGGGGGGGAAGCCATTGTAATCTATAAGCTGTATTTTGGAAATTTATATTCTTTAAATAAAAGCATTATAAAAAAAGAAAATATATTGATTGCTTTAGCTAAGTACTGTGGAAAAATTTGAAATGTATGAAACAATATTTAATTAAATTTTCTAATTAAATTTTATATAAATAAAAGGTTTTTTTAAATTAACATATATACTAATGAAGAAAAGGGAAATAGAATACAAAAAGTGAATATTTTATTGCTTAATTTTTTTGAAATTTTCTTTCTCCTTTTTTCTGTAAATATCACCAATTGTAACCAGCTCAAATCTAAATAATGATCATATACATTGTTCCAGATTCACTTTAATTCTTATTCATACATCAAACCCTTTTTCATATATTGTCTTTTAGGATTATCTGCAACATTGATATAATGAATACAGCATATCCTTCTAAAGGTTTTCCTTAACATATCAATGACCCTTTCTATTATTTTCCCTTTCTTTTGAGTTTCAAAGTTTGAAAGCAAATTTTTCAAGATAAAGCAAGATAAATCTTAAAATTTCTATTTGATATTTTCCTCCTTTATTTAAACAACCTCTAATATGTACTATGATGATTGATTTCATCTTGTTTATTTTTAATGTTGCCTTATGCCTAGAATATGCTGTCATATGTTGCCCTTCAATTTGTTTACAAGTTTTACAAGTTTCCTAAATTCTAATCTCTATGAAGTTCATGCCTAATCTTCTTCCAAGCATATTATCTTATTTCTGGGTTTAGCACAAAATGTAATAACCAAATTCTCCCTCTCTCTCTTTTTCTCTCTCTCTCACACACATAGACGTGCATACACACACATAGTATTTTGAGAATACTATTTTCTTAAGATGTTTTTATTTATTTGAGAGGTAGAGTTACAGAAATACAGAAGAAGACACAGAGAGAAAGGTCTTCTACCTGTTGGTTCACTCTATAAATGGACACAATAGCTGAAGTGAGCCAATCTAATGCCAAGAGCCAGGAGCTTCCTCTGGGTCTCCCACACGGTTACAGAGGCCCATGCACTTGGGCCATCTTCCACTGCGCTTCCAGTCCATAAGCAGAGAGCTTCATAGGAGGAGGAGCAGCCAGGATACAAACTGGCACCCATATGCGATGCCGATGGCACAGACAGAGGCCTAGACTACTACACCAAAGTGACGGCCCCTGGAAAATATTTTTAATGATAATCAAAGTTTGATTTTGTTCTAGTATTTTCGATATCACCATTAATAAGACTCAAATACTTAGTAACTGTGTAGTCTATCTATTGCTAAGTCAAAATAGTACCACAAACTTAGTCACTTAAATAGTCCACATTTATTGATTTCACAGTTTCTATGAGTCCAAGGTCAGATGCAGCTTAGCAGGGTCCTCTGTTCCTGAGGTGTCACAGTCTTACTCCAAGTGTTTAAGAAAGGATTTGCCTTCAAACTCACATGATTTTTTGACAACATGCACTTCCTTTGAGTATGCTAGAATAAGGACTACAGTTTCTTGTTAGTTGACTGATACAACCCTCAGCTCCTTGCCACACGACACAATCTATAAGGCAACTCACAACATGGCTGCCTGGCTCTTTAAAGCCAGCAATGCAAAGGGAACCTTCTAGCCACAAGATTGAAAAATCACATGCAAAATATTCATGTGTAATTAATCACCATGAGCATCTGACCATGTTTTCAGTGTGCTGTTGGTTGGAAACAAGGCTCACATCCCATCTAAACTCAAAAGTAAGGGATTACATGAGGACGTGAAGTCTAGAGGATTGGTCTTTGTGGAAACCACTCTAGAGTCTGTCTGCCACAGCTACATTTAGATAATCGTGTTCTTTCTTGGCTAGAACACTTCACTCATAATGCTCAGTTATCCTCATTTGTTTCACTTGTTAGGATATACACAACCTTCTCTTTATGAATCATATTCTGAGTATAATCTCCTAACTACTAAAGAAGTTACTGTTGTAACTAATCAACTGACAACTTAATATTTAAATGATAAAAATTTATATGATAATTTTACCTACCATCATCTGTCTAACCCTACTATGAAAAGTGCTGATACAGTTTATGTTCTTCCTTCAATGCCTAATAGCATCCAATTCCTGTATTTATAATGTAAGCGATTTGGTAGCCACAGCCATATGTTATACATAAACTTCATAGCGACATATTATTCTATGTGTAACAGTAATCCCAAACATATTTATGATTGACTGAGTAAAGTCTGAGTAGCTAGTGATTAGATACAGAATGCAAGCTTACTTTTAATCAAGCAATTTAGTATGATTTTGTAATATAATCTACATAAAACACTATGCTGGGAAGATGCATATTTGAAGAGTAGTTTAATGGTTACTAATCCGACATGATAGAAATTGCTTTTGACATAAAGAAATGCACCACTCTGTAAATATTTTTTGCTGAATAAATGCATTCTTTAAATTAAATTCAGCATTGGATAGCGCCATCTTTCCCTTTTTTCCTTTAACAGTAATTTGCTTCAGAGTTTATTAGTTATTTTAAATTTCTGTTGGAACTTAATCTAAGATGAGAGAATCATGCATCAGAATATAAAATAATGACACATACTATAAGCTTGGTAATAAAAAAGAAAATCCTTTCAACTGCAAAAAACATCACATTTAATAGCATCCAATTTAAATGAAGAGTATGGCTGCCAGACAAATTACTAGCACTGCTATATTGAGCAATGATATGCTTTCCTTCATAGTTGCCAAAAGATACTTATGTTTATGTACTGCTTTGAACCTCTTATTATCTTAAACTCTGTATTTTTCATCATTCAACATGTATTTACTTACAATTATTTATCTTCTTTAGTACATGAGTCAAATATCAGACATTTAAAATTGTTAATAGATTAAATGTAATGTGGTTGTTAGAGATGTGAAAAGTAGAGTCTATGATTAAAATGATTTTTTACACGGTTAGATACCAAAATGAAATTCTTGCAATAGTAATACTTCATTTGAATTGGTTTATAAATGTCATGTTAGCTATAAGGCAATGGATTGTGTAATGGATTTTAGAAATCTTTTTTCCAAGACATGTAAAGCACTTCAGAGGTGAAGTTTCAAAGTCATGTAAACTTTTTACCAGACTAATAATACTGGAAGTTTATAGCATTGCAAATAAGTTTCCAGTATTTGCTAACTTTTCAATTGAAATAAATCTATATAAAAAAGCATATCCTTTAATATTTAAGAGGTTGAGAGAGAGAGGTAGAGAGAAAGAGAATAGGAAAGAAATAGAGAGAAAAATGGAGAAATATAAACAAAGAAAGAGATCTACATTCATTAGTTTAATCCCCAACTAGCCAAGGTTAGGCCTAACTGAAGCCAGGAGTGGGTAACCCAATACCAATCCAGGTCTTCAAAAGGATGACAATGTTCCTACTTCTTGAGTCATAACTTGTTGCCTCCAATGGCCTGCAATGTCAGGAGTCTGGAATTTGGAGCTGGAGCTGGAACTCAAACCCAGGCACGCTGATATGAGATTTAGATATCTTAACCAATATTTAATTGTGAGGCCATATGCCTCTAACTTTTTATGCAAGAACTTGTTTTTCAGTTGCATGTATTTTTACATGCATTTTTCTCACACCTATGCAAGAAACCTACATATGAAGACTTGAAACAGTGATTCTGATAATTCAGGTACAGAAATATTGCTGACTCATCAACACATCATTTAATAACTAAACTAAGTGTATAGGTAACTAAAATAGGAAAGATTATAAGCTACATCTGGGATACAAGGACAGGTATGATTATTTCTTATTTTACAACTTAAAAATAAGAACTGGATTTGAAAAAACAAATGTAGATGGATATACTGCAAAACACTGAAGCCCACATTTATGGAGCAATCATTTGGAGCAATGGTTAAGTTCCTCTTGGGATGTCTGTGTTCTATTTCAGAAAGCTTGCTTTGAGTTCTGCCTACTCTCCTTCCAATTCAGCTTCCTACTAATAGAAACTCTGAGATGCAAAAGGGGTGGCTCATTATTTCCGGTTTCTGCCAACCTAGTGGGAGACCTGGATTGAGCTCTAGGCTTCCTTTGGCCTGTCAGAGCCCTGGCTGTTGTGGGGACTTTGGGGTGAATAGAAGATGGAAGACCTTTCTCTCTGACTCTATTCCTCTCTGTCTTTCCAATAAGGTGGAAATAAATATATACATATTTTTTTTTTGACAGGCAGAGTGGACAGTGAGAGAGAGAGAGACAGAGAGAAAGGTCTTCCTTTTGCCGTTGGTTCACCCTCCAATGGCCACCGCGGCTGACGCACCACGCTGATCCGATGGCAGGAGCCAGGTGCTTCTCCTGGTCTCCCATGGGGTGCAGGGCCCACGGACTTGGGCCATCCTCCACTGCACTCCCGGACCACAGCAGAGAGCTGGCCTGGAAGAGGGGCAACCGGGACAGAATCCGGTGCCCCAACCGGGACTAGAACCCGGTGTGCCGGCGCTGCAAGGCGGAGGATTAGCCTGTTGAGCCATGGCGCCGGCCAATAAATATGTTTTTTAAAGTATAGTTCCTTCCCACTAGTGAGTGACAAAAGCTACTACAAGGATTAATAAGATAAAACATAATGTTTATTTGGTAAAACCAGGAAAACTTTCTTGGGAATGAAGTATTTGTGCTAAATCCAAAAAAGCTCTGATTTTTTTTTTAATATTTTTGACAGGCAGAGTGGACAGTGAGAGAGAGACAGAGAGAGAAAGGTCTTCCTTTGCCATTGGTTCACCTCCCAATGGCCACCACAGCTGGCGCACCATGCTGATCCGATGGCAGGAGCCAGGTGCTTCTTCTGGTCTCCCATGCAGGTGCAGTGCCCAAGGACTTGGGCCATCCTCCACTGTACTCCCTGGCCACAGCAGAGAGCTGGCCTGGAAGAGGGGCAACCGGGACAGAATCCGGCTCCCCTACTAGGACTAGAACCCGGTGTGCCAGCGCTGCAAGGCAGAGGATTAGCCTATTGAGCTGCGGCGCATGCAAAAGCTCTGATTTTTAAAACCAAAAATACAATAGAATATAAAGAAACAGAAACTTCAAGCAGAAATAGTAAGTGACCATTATTTTATTGAAGATTTAAAAGTGTTAAGTGAATCTGTGTCCAGTAGATTGTATTTTTATTTCTTTTCTCAGCCTTCGTTGTATCCATACCCTTGGCTGTAAGTGTGACTTTGAAGTTCTTCATCTGGAATGTGTGGATCACATTCTTGTTGGCTTTTAACAGTTGACTTGTTTTCACAAATGATCTTATACTTCCTTATGCCATGCTATTAGGAGAACATGTTTGGGCAATGCTGTTGATCTTTGGAAGAAAATGACAAGCATACAAAACAAAACAGCCTCAGATAAGCCAGACAAACTGCTTCTGAAAACAACCATCTTCCCACTGACCCACAAATATATGTGTGAACCCAAATTTGAGCTAAGAGCTGAACAACTGACTCTAGTCTCTCATAGTTGATTTCGTGCTAACCTATAAGTTCACAAGTAAAAATAAATGATTGTTCCTTTCAGACACTGACTTTAGGTGTCAGTTCACTCAATAGCAATTGGTCCTAGATTTGAAAATCCAATACTGAATGTTAGGGTACAGCTATAACAACAACAAAAATGTATGCTATGTTGCATTGTCATTAGAACCACTTAGTGAATTGGAACTGGTGAAATATAAAGAAACTATTTAAGAAGACTGAAAAAATGTCATTTTTTGTTTTGAAACTTTTGATCAAATTAAACCCATAATAACTTGAAAGACTGCAAATGCGTTTGCTATGAATGTCTAAAGGAGGGCTAAATGGTTTTTAAGAAGAATGGGGCGGGTGCTGTGGCTCAACAGGCTAATCCTCCGCCTTGCAGCGCTGGCACACTGGGTTCTAGTCCCAGTCAGGGCACCGGATTCTGTCCCGGTTGCCCCTCTTCCAGGCCAGCTCTCTGCTGTGGCCAGGGAGTGCAGTGGAGGATGGCCCAGGTCCTTGGGCCCTGCACCCGCATAGGAGACCAGAAGAAGCACCTGGCTCCTGCCATCGGATCAGCGTGGTGCGCCAGCCATGGTGGCCATTGGAGGGTGAACCAACGGCAAAGGAAGACCTTTCTTTCTGTCTCTCTCTGTCTCTCTCACTGTCCACTCTGCCTGTCAAAAAAAAAAAAAAAAGAATGTTTGGAATTATTTTGTTTCACCTGTAAATGATAGTGTATAACAAGACAGATGTCATTTTCAGAATAGAACTAACTGGTCTGATGGCAAAATTAGAGAGTATGAAAATAAAACTATGCATCAGGGCCGGTCCTGTGGTGCAGCATGTTAACGCCCTGGCCTGAAGTGCTGGCATCCCATATGGGTACCCGTTCAAGATCCAGCTGCTCCACTTCGGATCTAGCTCTCTGCTGTGGCTTGGGAAAGCAGTAGAAGATTGCCCAAGTCCTTGAATCCCTGTACCTGCATGGGAGAACTGGAAGAGGCTCTGGGATCCTGGCTTCAGATCAACGCAGCTCTGACCATAGTGGCCAACTAGGGAGTGAACCATGAGATGGAAGACTTCTCTCTCTCTCTCTCTCTCTCTCTCTCTCTCTCTCTCTCTCTCTCTGCCTCTCCTCTCTCTGTGTAACTCTGACTTTCAAATAAATAAATAAATCTTAAAAGAAAAGAAAACTATGCATCATGTCCATACTCTTCAATAAATTAAGAACTTTCAATTTCAGTTACAATATAAAGTCATAAAGTACATAAAGGTAATCTATAGGAGTGAAATTGACATTTTGAGATTTGATGGTTTTTAACAGTGTTTGTCTTGACTGTTGAGGAATAATGTTCTCTTTTATACTATTTGTTGAACTCTTTTACTTATTTTAGGGTTAATCTTATGAGTATAAAGTTACTGAAAATAGATCCTTATAAAAATTAAGAATGGGAATAGGAGAGGGAGGAGGAAGAAGGATGGGGGAATGGGAGGAAAAGAGGGTAAAGTGGGAAGTAGCACTATGTTCCTGAATCTATATATAGGAAATATATGAAATTTGTATACCTTAAATAAAATTTTTAAAAAAAGGAAAAATACTGTCTTAGCTTAAATCCAAGGTGCTATGAGTATATAGATTCCATTTAAGGAACTAGGATTCATAAAAATGTAGTCCTACTAATCAGAATAAAAATAAATCTAACAACATATAGAACATTGTTCCAATAGTATTAAATCTAGAGACAGGCATACATCTAATACAACTTCAGGTATATCTTTTGGCTAATGGACAGGATAATATCAAAAACAGAAAACACACTCCATTTTGAGAAAGTCTTACTGGCAAAATTCTCTACATATGATCCTACTTTGTGACTGAAAATGATGAGATGTGAAATATATTTTTGGGATCTAAACATTCTAGAGGTAAAGAGGTTGAAATTATTTATTGATCTGTCACTAAATAATAAATATTTTTCAATTTGGTTTTACAGATGACCAAAGATAATACTTATAATTGGGAAGAAAGGCATGCCAAGGAGAAGATTGAAAACCCATGGGGAATGAGAGACAGTCAACCTCAGTTAGCAGAAACAAAATGTAATTAGGAAACTCTGAGTGGTGGGTGTTTTGGCACAATAGGTTAAGCCTCTGCCCAAATCACATAATCTGGGTGCCAGGGACTGAGTTTCATCTCTGCTTACAGCTTAACTTTCTGCTAATGCACACAGGAGGCAACAGATTATCACCCCAGTCCCTAGGTTCCTACCATTCATGTTGGAGACCCAGATGGAGTTCTTGTCTTCTGGTTTCAGCTTAGCCCATCCTTAGGTGTTGGAGATATTTGGGGAGTGAATCCACAGATGAACACTCTCTCTCCCTCCCTCCCTTCCCCTCTCTCTGTCTCTCTGTCTGTCTGTCTTTCTCTCTGCTTGATATCCGTAGTTTATAGTTTCACTCTTCATGTGGTACATTCTAAGGGTTTCTACAAATATATCATGACTTGTATCCATCATTAAGTGTCACACAGAGCAATTTAACTATTCTAAAAATCTGTGTTCCACTTTCATCCTTTCCTTCCCTTTCACCTTGGCACTGGAATATCATTCAGAGCTCAAAAGAAATGTATTATCAAGCTATGAAAAGACGTGACTTTTCTTTTTGAAAAATGTTTATTACTGAGTTTAAAAAGCCAATATAGTGTGAGTCATTTTACTATGATTTTCTAATTGGTCTTAAGCAGTCTTCAGTGAGAGTTTGAATTTGTGTTGATACTATGCATAAATTTGGAAAATTACCAGTCATTATTTTTCATTGCACATTTTCTTTCTTCCTGGCATTTGAAGTACTAATATATTAAGTTTTCACTGCCCACATGCCTTTTACACCCTGTATTTTAAAACATATTTTCCTTTCATATTTCAGATTGACTCTTTATACACATGTGACATTTATTTTATTGATCTTGCCCTATGTTATGTCTCAGCTTTTGTTGTAGTATGTTATTAATGTAAGAAAGTGCATTCTCTCTATGTCAGAAGACCTAGTGATATTACACCAGTACATTTTGTTGGATCTGGGTTTCACCTTTTATAAGACTTAGTGTTACTTTAATTCACTTCTTACTACATAGATAGAGCCCTCTGGAGTTTCTAACTGAGTACAGGTTGTGATTGTCACACGTTTTTTTCCAGAAAGATATTTTCTTCTATTCTATGAAAAAAGTGTTTCCCAAGGATATTGTTGAAATAGATTTTAGCCTCTGGTTCTTTCAAATTTAAAAATATAAGTGGCATATTGATGCCTGACTTATAGGTATTTATCAAACATAAATGAATTATCTCTATTTTAAAACTTTCTTGCTTAACATATAGGGTATTTTGGCTTTAAATATATGCATACATGCATAGAATGGTTACCACACTCAGGTAACAGTCATTGCCATCTTTGCCACTCAAAACTTTCCTTTTCACTTTCTGTGCATGTGTGTATGTGTGTGTGTCCATAACACATAATATGAAATGCACTTTAACTTTTCTAAGAGTACAAGGTAGAGGCTAGTTCTGTGGAACAGTAGGTTAAACAACTGCCTGCAACACTGGCATCCCATATGGGCACCAGTTGGAGCCCCGGCTGCTCCACTTCGATCCAGCTGCCTGGTAATGCACCTGAGAAAGCAGCTGAAGATGACTCAAGTCCCTAGATGCCTGCCACATGTGGGGTAAACCAGGAAGAACTCCTGGCTCATGGATCCTGGCTCCAGGCTTTGGCCTGGCCCAGCCCTAGTTGCTGCAGCCATTTGGGTAGTGAATCAGCAGATAGAATATTTCTCTTGTGTGTCTCCTTCTTTCTATGTAATTCTGCTTTTTGAATAGATAATAAGAGTACAAGACAATAAGGTATAGCCTAATAACTATGGTATATAGAATTTATTCAGCTTCTGTAGATGATACTAGATACCTGTTGAATAGAAGACCCTCTTTATTTCTGCCTTCAGTCACTATCAGCTGCCATTTTACTTTCTGTTCTTAAGAGTTTGGCTTTTTAGGTATCTCATTACAGGAATCATTCAGTGTTTGTCCTTCTGTGACTGGATAGTTTCACTCAGCAAAATATCCTTAAGCTTCATGCATATTGCAGGATATGGCATGATTTCCTTCATTTCTATAGTGGAGCAACAATTTATGCACATTTCAATCTTTTAGACCATTTGTTGATGGATATTTATGTTGTTTATGTGGCTTAGCTATTGTGATTGTTGTTTCCATTAAAATGGAAGTGTCATTATCCCTTGGAGATCCTGATTTAAATATGTTACCAGAGTGGGGTTGCTAGATTACATAGTGATCAATTTTTAATTTGGGGGGAAACCCCATACTGTTTTCTATAGTGGCTAATCCACTTTCAACACGTATTTTGTTACTTTTTTAAAATAACAATCACACTAAATATGTGAAGTGATATCTCTTTGTGGTTTTGATTTACATGTCCCTGATGATTAGTGACCTTGATACAAAATATTGATTAAAAATTAAAATAAGAGTAAGTGGAATAATGTCCTCTGTTAATGGATTAGACTATTAGCATTAAAATTCCAAATAATACCCAATGCAATGTACAGATTGAGTGCTATGCTCTTCAAAATTCCGGAGTTTTTAAAATATTTATTTGAAAGACAGAGTTATACAGAGAGAAGGAGAAATAGAGAGGGAGAGAGACACAGAGAAAGAGAGAAGGAGAAATCTTCCATCTGTTGGTTTACTCCAGAAATGGCTGCAACTACCATGTTGGGCCAGGCCAAAACCAGGATCCAGGAACTTCATCCTACTTTCCCACATGGGTGCAGGGGCACAAGGACTTGGGCCATTTTCTGCTGCTCTCTAAGGCACCTAGCAGGGATCAGAAATGGGACTCAAACCAGCACCCTTATGGGATGCTGGCCATGTAGGCATCAGCCTAACCTGCTACACCACAGCTCTGGCCCCTAAACATCAGTTTTTGTTTTTAAGCAGAGACTTCATTTTCAGGACCAATATAGCATGGGGAAATCAGTTTTAGATGTTTCTATTTTCCTTAACATCCAAGAATTGCAGTATTGTTTCAAGTAGTATTAGATGTCTTACATCAAGTTAGAACATACAATAAATAAAATAAGTCATATTTTTGTGGCCCTTTCCACATGAGGGTTCTTATAAGTTTGGAAAACAATCAGATTTCTTCACTGCCCTTTATTAAACAGAAGATAGCAACTTAGTCTAGTAAGATTGAAATCACCAACATCTGTTTGCAAAGCAAAGCATCTAAGTATGTAAGCTAAATAAATCACAACCCCATAGTATTTAATCACACCCAAGAATAAATGATTATATTTAGTCATGATTTATTTTCATTTGATCTGTCCAGATCAATGACAGCCTCATTTGGAAAGTATGTCTAAATGTACTTTAGCTAAAAACAAGTTACATTTCTGATAAATGTTCATTTTATCTACTTTAAATGGAAAAGTACAATTTATTCTCACATTTAGAGGTTAAAATATGCTTGGATGTTTTGTATTTCCAATGTCCCTCAATGTTTTACAGAGAAAATGGTGATTTACAAAAGATGACAAGTTGCAAAATAGGCTTCTCTAGGATTTATGAATTGCAAAATGCTCTCTTGATAGTAATCAATGGTGGAATCACCCTTTAAATCCTCTCATTTATTTGCAAACTCATTCACTGCAGACATGGAAATAGAAGCGCCCTCTTAAAGCTTTCCATATTACAAAAAGAAGAGACATTTTGTCTTTATTATAAAGGAATTGAGTTAATGGCTTAAAGTTGCAAACTTTTGTATTAGACTACCCATTACCTTCTGATGATGTGAATCGACATATTTTTATTCTTACAGTTAGAATCTTAAGAACAAGGTCAATGTAGAAAAGAGTCTGATTTAATCACCATTGTGGGTAGTACTTTTCTAGTTTAACTTCAAAGATTCAAATAAAAGCAAAATTATTGTACGTAATAATAATCAAAATGAAATAGTGCAAACATTGAGTTAGTATATCTTTATTAATATATAGTCATTTAATGCTAGACATTTAGAGTATAATTGGCTAAATCTTGACATTCAGATTCACAGAGCTAAAACAATGGGCAGCTTAATAAAACTGATAAAGATAACACATATATGCTGATGACTTCCAAATTACACACTCAAGATTACACAATGAAATATTCATTGCATTTATTTACATATCAAATAAAGTTTACAAAATGAGTGTATATGAACTAAAATCATTAGACTCGTCCTTAATGGATTCCAACATCACTTTTACCCATTCACATGAGTGTCAACTCCTTCCTTTGACACTTAAGCAAAGCAATATTTTTTGTCTCCATTTTTCCCTCATACGCTACATTCAATCTACCAACAAACACTTCTAGTTTTAACTTCAGAGCATTTGTTGAATTTGTCTACTTCTCACCAACTCCACTATTGTCATCCGGAAACCAACTACCACTATCTCTTTTCTTGATGAATGAGAAAAATGCCTAATGGACTTCTCTTATTTTTCACATGTACCCCTCATTTTGTGATACTTTCTACAAAGCAAAAATATTGATTTTTTAAAACTGAGTGTGTTGAGAATGTGCAACTCATATGCTCAAAACCATCGGTGTGTCTCTGTGCCAGGTCTTATCTTTTGGCCCTTCTGCTCTTTCTGCTGTATTAGAAAGGTTGATTCTCTGTTTTCTGGTTTCTTTTTTTTAAAGATTTATTTATTTACTTGAAAGTCAGAGTTATACAGAGAGAGAAGACGAGTCAGAGAGAGAGAGAGAGAGAGAGAGAGAGAGAGAGGTCTTCCATACACTGGTTCACTCCCCAATTGGACACAACAGCTGGAGCTGCACCAGTCCAAAGTCAGGAGCTAGGAGCTTCTTCCAGGTCTCCCATGTGGGTGTAGGGGCACAAGGACTTGGGCCATCTTCTACTGCTTTCCCAGGCCATAGCAGAGAGCTATGGATTGGAACTGACACAGCTAGTACTCAAACCAGTGCCCATATGGGATGGCAGCACTGAAGGCAGCGGCTTTATCCACTACACCACAGCACCAGCCCCCACTCTGTGTTTTCTGTACTCTAAGTTTCATCTGTATGGTTCTAGTTAATATTTATGAAATACTATTATGGGCTATTAGGGAAAGATGTCCTCAAATGTATACTCTGCTTCTTGTCCCTGTCCTTGGGGAGCTTACAAACTGCTTTGTTGACCATGCTATAGTCAACACTGCCCCTATGCTGTGCATCTAACTTTTGTTTTGTTACAGTAGTCCTTAATAAAAAAGGATGCTGTAGGTCACATAAAATACTGAGAGGATGCAAAATTGCAACTTCCATAAGGATGGGGGAGGGGTAAAGGATGGATGCATTCTTAGTTAATTTAAAAATCTATATTTTTTCTAGTTCATAAAAGAAATGTATCCATTCCAGAACTTTTAAAAAAATATTTGTTTTCATGGTCATGCCAACTATGTTGTTTTGAGGAACTAAGTCTCAATCCACCTATACCATAATGACTTTCTTGTCTTTGAAGATGGGATTTTTTTTTTTATTTCTAGAAAAGCTGGTTATGAGGCCACTGAAAGAAACTGGGGGGGGGGGGTGTCATTGGTCTTGTTCTTAGCCTGACAGGAAGGAGGTAGACTGATGTGGTCCTTGGACAGGTGATACAAATTCATTTCACTGCGGAGCAGGCGTTTGGTACATTGGCTAAGATGCCACTTTAGATGATTGCATCTCATGTTGGAGTGCATGGGTTCGAGTCCCATCTCTTCTCCTAGTTCTTTTTTCTTATCAGTGCAGACATGGGAGGCAACAGTGGTGGCTGAAGCGGTTGTATCTCTGTCATCAACATGGGAGACCTGAATTGGGTTCCTGGCTTTGGTTTGAGCCAGTAAAAACTGCTGTGAGCTTTAAAGGAGTGAACCAATGAATGGGAGCCTGGTGTCTCTCTCTCTCTCTCTCTCTCTCTCTCATCTATCTCTATGTCTGTCTCTGTCTCTCTCCCTCTTCTTCTATCTCTCTTTCAAGTGAATTAAATGAGTAAAAGTTAAAAAAAGTAACAACAAAAGAATCCCCAGACCTTCATTTCTTAGGCTGCTTTAAAAATAGGTTTCAGGTTAATTGCTGCTAAGGAAAAACACACACATAAAAGTTTGGAGGTAAAATAGAATGGCAACCTATTTGTCTTTTGGCTTATGTGGAGACATTTGTTTGCTATGTAATAAGGCAAATATTGGGGCTTTTCCAGTAGCCTCTAGGCATCTTTCTAATAACCATTAACTTTGGTGTTGAAAGTAAACACCATCAATAATTTTGGTTTCCCTGAGATTTCAACTGTGAGCAATACTTGAAACCTGGAAATAAACTCTGTGATCATTCTTACTAGTTTTCAATCATCAAAACACCTGCATTAAATCATTATTATTGTGAATACATAGCATAGTGTTTTTTCTTATGAGTCCTAGTTAAGTTCCAGGTATTTGAAATATTTTAATTTAATATATCATCACAGATGGAAATTTGGAATTCCATGTCTGAACTTACCTTGATTTCAAGCAGTAATAGGCTCACCACCAGTAGTAAAATGATTTGGAAAGAATAATAGAATGCAATAACAAACATTTACATAAATCATACTGTATTGTTGCTAGAAGGAAATTCTTATGGAAGACAAGGTTTGGGGAGATGAAGCCACACAAATTGTTGGAAATAATGATAAAATGACTGTAATATTGATGGTTTCTCATTACACTGGAGAAGTTAGAGAGATTGAATGATTAGAATATTATTTTAAATCTCATCTCAAGATAAGTAAGAATACCAAGGACCTTCCATGATTGTCTTGAAATAGTATTTTAGCTTTGGTAGCACTAGAGCTAATATATCCAGCTTTCATTCCAAATGACTAGGACCACAATAGAATTACAAAATAAATAAAATGTATCTGTTTGAAGGTCATTTACACTAAATTTAATATTTAATTGAGAAAATTTGCAAAACTGAGATGTGAGTAGTTGGATGATTCAAATTTAACTATACAAGGATTTTTTTCTAAAAAATGTAGAAAATGCATGTTATTTAAAACAATCTGTGCATGGGTTTCAAAACCTTTGCACTACAATATATTTATGTTTTGATTCTACTTTTCTGCCAGGCTTTTGAAGTGCACTCTTATCAATCTCCTAATTCTATGATTTCTCCTCCCAGAAAGAAAACAACCCTATTCTCACCAATCTGAGGAGATCAGTCCTCCCTTCCTTGTAAAATATGTTTATAATTAAAATGATGTTTGAGAGGTCAACGGTATGGCACCTGTAGTGCCAGCATCCTTTATTGGGCTCCAGTTTGTGTCCTGGCTGCTCGTCTTCAGATCCAGCTCTCTGCTGTGTCCTGGGAAAGCAGTGTATGATGGTCCAAATGTTTGGACCTCTTCCATATATGTTGAAGACCCAGAAGAAGCTCCTGGTTCCTGACTTCAGATCGGCCCAGCTCCAGCCATTAAGGTCATTTGGGGAGTGAACCAGCGGATGGAAGACCTTTCTCTCTTTCTCTCTCACTCTCTTTCTCTCTCATTGTCTGTAACTCTGCCACTCAAATAAGTAATAAATACCATTTTTAAAAAAATAAAGGGATGTTTGTGTTGCACAAAGACAGCCAATTCCCTGAAGCCGCAATCTATTATTGCTCATTGTATCCAAATCCATAACTAGATCAAAATTGCTAAATCAATCAAGGAGAAGAAAAAATCTTATTTAGAAGAAAGAGAATAGCTATTTAAGGAACTATGAGATTTTTATTAGTTATGTTGGCAGAACTTGAAGGATACTGGTGAGAACAAGTTCAAGGTAGTATCTTATGATGGAAGGCAGGTAATGTTGGGCAAACTAGGTCTTATTAGAGTCAATATATTGATTTAATTTCTGCCACAGAAATAGCACTAATAGTAAATCTTATTGGATGATGATAGCTTAGATTCAACATCAGCCTATAATAAGGGTAGTTACCCAATTTCTTTCCTTATAGTAGATATTGTGAGCATGACTTAGAAATATTTGAGCAAATTTATAAAAGCCAAAATATCTGAATAATATCTTCCACTGCAGCATGCCTCTAGTACCCTCCTAGAGACAAAGCTTAGCATTGTCTCTGTAAATAAGAGATGCTTGAAGATGTTTCATTGATTAATGCAGAGCAGATATTGAGGAGTGACTTCTGAGCTGAGATGAAATAAATACATAAATAGCAGAGGTGATCAGAAATCAAATGTAGGATATCTCCTGTTTTTTCTTTTTTAAAAAGTTTTTCATTTATATAAGATGAACAAATTTCATGTATTTCATATACACAGATTTAGAGGCATAATGATACTTTCCACCCTATCACTGCCCATGCTCCTGCCCCCCTCCTCCTTTCTTTCTTATTTTTTCTTTTAATTTTTACAATGACATACTTTCAGTTTATTTTGTAATCATAAACTTAACCCTTTACTAAATAAAGAATTCAACAGATAGTGAGAATAAAAAACACTGCTCTTCATTAGTTAGACAAGAGCTGTAACCAATAATCAAATCTCAAAATCTAGATATTGCTTAAATAAATTATTGTTCTTTACTCTATTAGTTACCACAGATCATAGAAAACACATACTGTCTTTTGGGGGACTGGCTTATTTCACTAAGTGTAATGGTTTCCAGTTGCACCCATTTTGTTGCAAAAGACAGGATTTTATTAGTTTTTATGACTGAGTAGTATTCCATAGTGTGTGTGTGTGTGTGCGTGTGTGCTACATTTTCTTTATCCAGTCATCAGTTGATAGAAATCTGGGTTGACTCTATATTTAAATTATTGTGAATTTAGTTGCAATAAACACTGGTGTGCAGATAATGCTTTAATATACTGATTTCACTCTGGGTAAATTCCCAGGAGTAGGATGGCTGGGTCATATAGTAGATCTATTTTCATATTTCTGGGGAATGTGTCTATTAACACATTTTTTGCTATTTCATTTAGTTTTGAAAACACGGTTGGGAAATAGCTAGCAACATTTTCACATCACCTCCTGAATTATAAGTAGGGGTTAATTATAGTAAAGAGGGAAAAATGAGAGCTCTTGAAACTTTTATTTCTTAACAAAATAATAATCCAAAAGCAATATATAATAGCTGGCAGATTGCAAATATTATTACCATGTTCAAAGACATGAAAAATGTAGAGATATCTTTCCTTTCATTTCCTGTTTAAATTTCCCTATTTGACCTCTGCAGGAAAGCAGATATTGATAAATGAATGTGCATTATTGTTATTTTTATCAGTGTTGACTTCAATTACACTTACTGTGATAGTGGTTTTATCTTTACTTGATCCAATCAACCAAGCCTTTAGCTCCTGGTGTACGCTTTTATTTATTTTCCCTTTATCAAATAGGAAATGTCACCAGAAACACTGTGTTCGTACATAGTAAGGATATCAATACCACTTAACTGCCTAAGCTCAGAGCTAACACGGTTAGAAGCTCCTCATTATAATCAACTTCATTGTTATGTTCCCCACTTAGTTTTTATCTCATTTTAATATATTTAAAGTACACTTAATAATTGTACATATTTATGAGGTACAGTGTGACATTTAAAAGAATGTATAAAACGTTTTTGATTATTAGATCAGGATAATTGGCATTTCTATCATCTCAGATTTGCATCGTTTCTTTGTATTGGGAGGATTTCAAATCCTATCAATTCCATTGAGGTATTCAGTTAATTGTTTTCATTCATGTCAACCATTTCTATGTTATAGGAAGTAAAACTGATTCCTCTTATCCAACTGCACTGCTATAATGATTAACCATTGTCTCCTTCTCTGTCCCTTGCCCACAGTCTTCCTAGGCAGAGAGTTGTCTTGATCATTTCTTGTTATATAGGGCACTTTGCTGCTCAAATGTTATTGATATCATGGTGATTGCAGTTTGTGTGCAGGAAGCAGTGAATATCTGTGCGACTTGTTTAAACAATACACCAGCCAGAGGCTGAGATAAAATCTTAGCTCAAGATAAATTAGGGACCTGACACCTCAGGGAGAAGCTGAACAACTGTTGAGATTCTTAGATTTATGGAAGCAACTTTTATTTTGTGTATATGTGTTTGTGTGTGTGTGTGTGTTGCTTTGAAACATTTCTAAAAACCACAGTAGGCTACCATTTGTGAGAGTGGACAAAGCCAAAAGTATATGCTGTTAGTAAAGTCTTCTGTACAAGTTTCTTTACCAATTGTAATTCTACAGCAACTCAGAAACAATCATATTCCGTGTCTGGCAGTTACTAATATATATATTGGTTTGCTAAGTCACTATTAGAAACTGCATAACATTGGCCTCCAGTAGGCCTCCAGTAGACAAAAGTTTTATAATCTTATAAGGATGTTTAAATGAACAATGTACACTTTATTTCCTAGACATAGTCACATTTAAGTGCTGGATTACTTGTAACATATCCATTTTATGTATGTGTATTATTTATATTCTCTTAAATCTCAGTGATGCACTTCACAACTTATCCAGGGAAATAGTTGAACTTTTGTACTGGTCTATTGAACTCTATGAATACTAGCCTTCAGTCACTTACAGATCCTTCTTGTATTTTTTTTGTTTGATTATTCTATCCAATTCTCATTGGGCTTAAATATCATTTCACTGCCATATGAACTTAGCAAAAAATATTTTGATTTGGGAAATCAAATTTTCTACAAATTATTTATACATCACTCTTTCAATGGGGACCATCTTTCTACTATAATTAAAGTGTAATTCTCAATCCCAACCTCCTTTAACACTACGAATCCCCATAATTTAATTTTTGTTGTTAAGTGGTTTAATGGTATTGGTCACTTTTTTAATACTCTGTGTAACTCACTAATATGTTTACTCTTCAGTGTTTGTGTTCCATAATAATATTTTACAGTCCTGGATTATAAGACCTTTGATTTTTCCTATGTGTTCTGTCATGTGTTCAAATTGTCCAGAATTGTTCATGTAGAAATACTCTCTGTATAACTGAGTGAGCACTCATGAGTGAAATAGCCTGATACAGTCAGTCAGATAGAAGAACAAATACAATCATATATTGTATGGAAATGCATGTTTGTGTGTGTGTGTGATGCAAGTGTGTGTGTGTGTGTGTGTGTGTGTTTATGAGAAGGATAGAAGGTACTTGCCTGGGGAAACATCAACAAATTGTTTAAGGTCTTGGATGCTGAATCAGTTAGAAGCCTTAAATATGCAATTCTAGGAATAACACCTGCAGAATTTTTTCCACAAACCAAGGAGCTTAGTTGTAGAAACACATTTCAGATTGCCAAACATATGCAAGACTGTAGAGCATACATGGAATGAAGAACCAAAAAATAGTAAAACTCAGAAAATAGGAGATAACTAGGAGGGTCTTCTGAGAATGGTGCTCAAATACAATGACAGCAAGGATGGAAAAATAATAACCGCTATGACACTGAATTTTTAAGAAGTGTTTTGGAATTTCAACTACAGAAATGAAAATATCAGGCTGTGACCCAGTCCAGAATGTAAATGTGGAAACCTGAATTTAAGTCCCTTGCCTTAAAATGAATGTATGAGCAGTGTGTGTGTGTTTGTGTGTGTGTGTGTGTGTGTGTGTGTGTGTGTGTGTGTGGTGTGTGTAGAACAGGATGGGGAGAGGAAACTTTGTTGGGAATATTGTTAGAAAAAGTTGGACTACTTTCTCCAGTGCAGTGATGGGGCATACAACCAAGTGGAAGAATGCAGTCCAGGGACAAAGATATGCCTGATAATCATGTGATGGCAGATGCATCTGAAAATGACTACAGTCTCATGATGACATGGACCATGAAAGAAGACATGTTTTGAATGACTACAGCTCAAACTACTTTGATTTAATCAAGATTTCACACTAATTTCATTTTGTAATTTTTTAGGCATTCTACATATTTAGTACTTATTCATCTACAAGATATTAGAAGCCACTGTAATTTACTTTGGCTTAGTTTGCTAGCTGTTTTTGAAATTTCTTAGAGAAATTCTTTATAGAATTTATTCATCTATTTATAAAACATTGTATTTTATGTTATTTCCTTGAGTAAGGTAATCATAATTTTGAAATGTTACTATAAGCAGAAAATTATTTTTAATATTAAAATATGTATACATTAAAGTAATATTTTATCCATTTTAGTATTTTTTTGTTCTAGTACTAGTGGTTGAACTCTGCAATTAACACACAATTATTCTTAGGTGTTTAAATTTGAACTGAAAAGTAATCCCTGTTAAATATAAGAGTGGGAAAAAGAGAGGGAGAAGATGTACAATTTGGGCATGTTCAATTGGACTTGCCCCAAATGATGGAGTTAGAAACGTGCCAGGGGATTCCAATACAATCCCATCATGATGGCATGTACCAAGGCCATCTCACTAGTCCAAGTGATCAATTTCAGTTCACAATTGATCACACTGATAGGTCTAAGAGTCAAAGGGATCACACAAACAAGACTAGTGTCTGCTAATACTAACTGATAGAACCAAAAAGGGAGAGAATGATCCAACATGGGAAGTGGGAGACACAGCAGACTCATAGAATGGCAGATGTCCTAAATAGCACTCTGGCCTCAGAATCAGCCCTTAAGGCATTCGGATCTGGCTCAAGAGCCCATGAGAGTATTTTAGGCATGGAAAGCCAAGACACTCTGGGAAAAAAAAGAAGACCTAAATGAAAGATCTCTGCGAGTGAGATCACAGTGGAAAGAACAAGACCATCAAAGAAGGAGGTACCTTTCATTGAAGGGAGGAGAGAACTTCCACTTTGACTATGACCCTGTCGGAATAAGATGGAAGTCGGCGAAACCTAAAGGCGTCCATAGCCTCAGCAACTCATGACTAGAGCGTAGGGAGATTACTGACGCCATAAACAAGAGTGTCAAATTGTTAAGTCAACAACAGGAGTCACTGTGTACTTACGTCTCATGTGGGATCTGTCGTTAATGTGTTGTCCAGTGTGAAGTAATACTATAACTAGTACTGAAACAATATTTTTACACTTTGTGTTTCTGTCTGGGTGCAAACTGATGAAATCTTTACTTAGTATATACTGAATTGATCTTCTGTATATGAAGATAATTGAAAATGTTAAAAAAAAAACCCTTGGTGTTAAATTGGAAATTGCATAGAAAATTAATCAATTTTTAAATAATATCATGTAGGATCTCTATCCTTAATGTGCTGTACATTGTGAATTAATACTATAACTAGTACTCCAACAGTATTTTTCACTTTGTGTTGCTATGTGAGGGCAAACTGTTGAAATCTTTACTTAATATATACTAAACTGATCTTCTGTATATAAAGAGAATTGAAAATGAATTTTGATATGAATGGAAGGGGAGAGGGAGCGGGAAAGGGGAGGGTTATGGGTGGGAGGGAAGTTATGGGGGGGGAAGCCATTGTAATCCGTAAGCTGTATTCTGGAAATTTATATTCTTTAAATAAAAGCTTTAAAAAATATGTGTACATTATTATCTCAATTTGGAATTGTATTAGAACACTTTAGTGAAGTTCACAAGTAGAAAGAAAGAATCCTATGATATGATATACCTTTTATTTTATGTGTTGACATTACTATGCTATATCATTTGTAGACAAAAGCTATTATTGTTTATCCCCCTAGCAGGACTAAAACACAGAAATAACTTTGCCTTAGCAGGAAAATTCATATTTCTACTTTTACAACATTAAGTGAAACAGTGTTTGGGTTGTGTGTGCATGTCATATGATTGTGTACCTTCCAAACAGACACAAATTACTTATATCTAATTTCTCAAAATATAAGATATTAATGATTCAAAAATTTGAATAATTTTCAATGCTTTCAAGATTAAGACACAGTAGTAAACATCTATAGCCTATGTATCCCACTTGGAAATTTTAAACGTTGAATTAATCCCTAGTAGCAAAGTATTTTGACACGTTGAGGTTTGAATATTGTCAACAAAACATCTCAGATTATCAGTGATGTCATATAGTAGTATATGAACTTAATTATTAGAAAATAAGTTTATATGCATATATAATCTTTTGCCTTTTCTCAGGTTTAGAGTGGTCTGAAATGTTATAAATGCAATGTCTGAAACATATACATTCAATTCACATTTGATGACTGAAAAAGCAAAACAAAAGAAAGTACTCTATTGATAGATAGACTTGAAAGCTCTTTCTTCAGAGATGACAATGGTACTGATCCTAAAAACTTTACTATGAAATAAGACAGGGGAAACAATTGGCAGGTAGTACATGAAGATGAAATAAAAGTTTAGTATTTTATATGAAATATGATATAAAAAGTTCTATAATAATATAAATTAAGCCAAGTATCAAAGGGAGAAAGATAAACACTCCTCCTCCCGACAAATACTGTGGTTGAGGTACACAGAAATGATTTTTCCTCTCTCTCATAGGAAGTCAGAAATACTGCCTACATATAATCTTAGATTTAAGTTCTCAATAAATTGACAGTGAAATAGTGTTATATTTCTTGACAAAAATGGAGGAAGAGACACTTTCAGAATAAGTTACTGGTTTTGATTTAATAGTGGTTTCACCCTGAACACTCTTAGGATAGGGTTTCTACTACTGTCCCCTGATTTGTCCCTCTAAACTTGACCTAACTGACATAATTGCCACGGTGCCTTCTGGATGGACAGGAGTCAAGGCATTCACTCCTTCCTAGTAGAAGAAGTCCCATTGAGTTTTGCATGTTTATCTTCATCTTATTAATTTCATATGTCTGCTTATTGTTTATTTATTGACAATAGCTTCAGAAAAAAAGAATAAGTAAATTCCTTGATAATGGCTTATTCTCACCCTTTAACACTTGTATTTCAGATTCTTCACTCAACAAACACAAAAAGACACACAGACACGTAAAACATGCAAGCACACTTTTTCCATCATAGTGATAGTAATTTTCAACTTCCCAACTATGATACATATGAGATGATTAACACCAACCTTGCTAAGTGGACTTCACTAACATGGCCACTCATTTAAATCTTCAAAGAGAGTCTTTAGAATAAGTTCCACATTCAACATAATTTGATAGTGTAAGTTAATGATTATGAGGAGGTAGGAATCACCAGAGCAGAACACTGCTCTGCCTTCTCATGCTTTACTAATCTCACCAGACTAAAATTAGATGGACTTTCTGAATTGTACTTAGGGAAGAGTGCTTCCTTTATGTTATATGCTGCTTCCTCCCTCATGACTTGCAAAGCAGCACTAATCTAATACCAGGACTGGGTATTAGATAGAAAATTTTGAATCTTTCATTTGTCTACATCCTGAATTTGGGCAATATTGCTGTATGCGTACTCAGAGAGTCTTCTTTATCACATGTCAGATATTGTCTCTAACATTTCTTTTTGTTTTAAACATTGCTTTTTGTATGCATGCTATTAAAATCTAAAATTCTTGAATGATTTTGGATAACTAGAAGAAAGCTATATAAAGTTACAAAAAGAAAAAGAAAGTATATTTATATGTTAATATATTAGACTTCAACTATACCCATGCTGCCTTAGGTAATGATAATAATAGTGACAACATAAAATTCTAATAGATGTCAGTTGTACGATATCATTACCTCTTATCTCCTAACCATGGTGTATTTTGTAATTTTTTTTTTTTTGGAGAGGAGAAAACCTGCAGTCAAACACAAACTAATTGATACTGTGAGGTCACACACAGCTGGAATTTGAACCCAGCTATTTCTGAATTTGGTAGTCATTGCTTTTTGCGCTGCAAGATACACAAAATACTGGAAATGATGCCTGATGAAAATGATCAATATTGAATATATCCTAAAATACATAAGACAAGTAGTATTCCATGTGTCAATTAACTTTCTAATTTGCATGCCAATATTTCACACTGTTTTCAATACCTGCTTTCATGAGAAATCCCATTTTGGATATTTTCATTTTTAGAGAATGATGAAAGAACAAAAATAATGAAATCATTAATTGCCTGAACAAATGTATTTATATTTTCTGTAATACATCATTATAAGCATTTATGTGTTTTTTAAAATGTCTTTGTAAAATGCAATACTATAAGCAACCTTTGTAAAAGTTCTTTTACTTTAAATTGATTTTGTTAATTGTGCTAGTTCTATTGTAATGATTTTGTTCATGTCTATAAATTTCTTCTAGGGTATATTTGAAATGTGAAACAGTAACAACCCCAGTTTTATAAAATATTTCATGAAATATTTACTGATAAGAATTTTCATATTGCTCACACTTTAGAATTTGTTATCTGAGTGTTAGTGAACACTTGGTTAAACAAAGTTACTTACTTCCTTTCCAACTGTGGGTGAAAGCTACTCTTGATATATTTAGACAATGAGATCCATGTTTATCAAGAAAAAATAATGAAAACATAGTCAAAAATACTGATTATCTCACATGATTATCTTTTCCATGTATCAGTTCCAAGTTCGTAATCTCAAATACATTAAGAGGACATAAATAAAACATTCCTGAATGGAGCATTGTTCTGTTTTCTGAATCAAATTTGATTATATGCTATAGAAATGTGGGACATTTTAAAGCAATGTCAGGCTTTTTTCTAAATTTTCGTGTAAAATCATTAGATACTCATTCACTATAACATTGGCACACATAGTAAGAGAATGAAAAAGAGTGAAAGAGTGAAAATTAGGCTTTAATCTCAAGTCTCTGTACCCATTACCCCTCTGATTCCCAAGGCATCCATCATATGAGGCAGGAAACCACTGAAGAGATATTTACATAGTGTTGGAGTCCACCTTTACTCAGGATTATAGCTTTGAGCAACACATTTATCTAAGAAAAAGCAGTAACTTTGTAGAATAACAGTGACCACTATTCCTGAACCAGTTAACATCAAGCTACTAAACATTTTTTTTTTTGACAGGCAGAGTGGACAGTGAGAGAGAGAGACAGAGAGAAAGGTCTTCCTTTGCCGTTGGTTCACCCTCCAATGGCCGCCGCGGCTGGCACGCGGCAGCCGGTGTACCGCGCTCATCCAGGTGCCAGGTGCTTTTCCTGGTCTCCCATGGGATGCAGGGCCCAAGCACTTGGGCCATCCTCCACTGGACTCCCTGACCACAGCAGAGAGCTGGCCTGGAAGAGTGGCAACTGCGACAGAATCCGGCACCCCAACCGGGACTAGAACCCGGTGTGCCAGCGCCGCAAGGTGGAGGATTAGCCTGTTGAGCCACGGTGCAGGCTGCTACTAAACATTTTTAACCACTAGTAATTGAACTAGCAAACTTTTGTTAAACTCGTATAGACTGTGTTCTTTTCTCATTCCTTTATTAACTCGTGCACATCTCCATTTTAGGAAAGACCAGAGCATGAAGCATTTGAAATAACAATTAAGTCACCTTTTAAATAGCCCACATGCTATAGTGGAGTGCCTTTGTTGAGTCTGGTTCCACTTCTGAGTCCAGTTTTTTGTTAATGCATACCCCGGGAGGCCACTGTGCTTACTTAAGGGTTTAGGTCCCTGCAATTCATGTGGTATACCAATGTGTCATCCTCCTGGGTTTGGCCTGACTCAACCCCTTCTGTTCCATGCATGTGTGGATTTAACCAGTGTATGGAAAATCTCCATCTACCTTACTTGTATTGGTCTCTCCCTTACTGTTTGAAGAAAATATTGAAGGTCATAATTTCAGTTTACAGCCAGAAGTATACAATGGCCCATGGCAAAGTGATATCAAAGAAACTCTGCAAACTCACTCAGCATATGTGTAGGAAGACAGCTCTAAAATAAAAACTTGATAATTTATGAATTTGTAGAATTTTTAAAGATTTATTTAATTATCTGAAAGGCAGAGTTACAGAGAAGCATATGTAGAGAGAGAGAAAGAGATCTTCCATCTGTTGCTTTACTCCCCAGATGGCCGCAAAGGCCTGAGCTGAGCCAATCCGAGGCCAGCAGCCAGGAGCTTCCTCTAGGTCACTCACATGGGTGCAGGGCCCAAGGACTTGGGCTATCTTCTACTGCTTTCCCAGGTCGTAGCAGAGAGCTGGATTGGGAGTGGAGGAGCCAGGACTCAAAACAGCACCCAAATGGGACACCTGCACTACAGTGGCGGTTTTACCAACTACACCACAGCGCCAGCCCCTGAATTTCTTTAATTTTGTTTCTTTCCACACAGTCTTATTATTCTTGCTTTCCTATAAGATACTGTGCATTCTCTTGTAGATTATCAGGGAAAAAAATCTGCATATTTCTATGCCAGGGTCATGAAAGAAAGTGTGTAAGAGTGGCTGTGATCTGTACTTCTCCCCTCTGTTTTGCTTTAGTTCCCAAAGTTATTTTCAGGAAGTGTTGAAAATGCAAGGTCTTGAGGTAAAAGGAAGCTGGACAGAAGATATGTGACTCTGCCTCAGCCCCTGCCTCCCCATCACAATGGCGTTGGAATGTTTTAGCAAGAGATTCATATAACCGTGATATAAAATGATATATAATCCAGTATATGCTACTGTTCGGGGTCCATCAGCTCAGACTGTATTTACCACCAAACAGCTTCCCTGTAATTTGTAGGACCAGTTCACATAGTATATTAAGCTCCTACTGTTCTTTGCTGCCGGTCTGTATGTGGTAGACCCTCTTCAATTAACTTGTTATAAGTATGTGTGTGTGTGAGCGCGCGTGTGTGTGTGTGTGTGTGTGTGTGTGTGTGTGCTATTTCACCAGACTCACACAAGTTGGGAACCAATGAATCTGCCTCACAGGCAGGTTGAATTTTCATCTACTTAGTATTGAAAAGTATGAAGAGGGAAAACACACAAATTAAAATCACCCTGCCTGCATTACAAATGATTGCCCTGAAAGGACAGAGTGGGAAATATTAGGCTTTCAAATTCCTTGTCCAGCCTGCTTTCTTATGAAAATCTTTGAAACAAAATCTTTGAAACAAAACTGTTTTTTTTTATTGGAACCTGTACTGGAATTTTGGGCTGTATATGTAGAAATTACTTTCAGTGAATAACAACTTTGTATTGTTGCTGAAATATTTCAAATATAAACAATCAATAAGGAGATGGGACAGCACTTAGCTCTTAATTGTAATTAGGCTTGCATCTCTAATGCCATCATTCATTAAATTGTAATTTACCTTAAAGCAAAAATTGTTTAAACATGATATGATAACACTATACTAAAACTTTGATAATGTTTTTCTAATTCTATATTCTGGAATTCAGCTACAAAAATCCTATTACTCCATCCTTATTTCTGCTCTCTTATTTCATATTCCCCTCTAATATCATTGTCTTGAAAATGGTTATTGCTTCCACATTGTTCTTTTATTATTCTCCATATACTCACCCTAATCCATACGCCATATTTACATAATCATGATTCAGAACTGCCCATCTGATTCTATATTTTCATGCTTGATCTACCCATAGCCTAAGGATAAACTTTAAAATGCTTAGCTTGTAGAAAATCCTTCATGACCTCTATAAAATTCCTTTAGCGTTTTCTCTTGTGCCCTCCATTAGCTCTGTGTATATCCATATTCAGGATTCCCTAGGATACTTCACACTTATGCCTCTTTTCTCAGCTTCTTATCCGGTTTACCATTTTTGTGAATTTGTTATAATTACCATTTTTATATTTATATTAAAATAGACTAGGTTTGAAAAACAAATTTTATTTATAGTGTCTTCTATTTATCCATCTAAAAATGTCTGAAATGATTGTTCACTTAAAGAAGTACATATAGAAAATAACTAGCAATAAAATTTACCCTTTTCCTGATCCAATCTTCATTCTAGAAATAAGAAAATCAATATTGCACTTTCAGGGTCATTATGTGTACATCGTCCAAAGGCAAAATGCTTGGAGTAACAAATAATTCAGGACATCTAAGTCCTTTTAATCTAAGACATCTTTTAATAAGGGAGAGTTTCTGTTACATCAACTTGATTTTGTTGCTAGCCCCTTTGTATACCAGCCTATGATTCTGTGGGCCATGACACATCCAATAATGTCTAAGAAGCTACTAAGTCATTAGATATCAAAGAACAGTTCGGTATATAAGGCATTATGATTGAATAAATAGAGAAATCTGTAGAAAATATTGCCTTATTTATTTTCCAAATTCATATTTTGAAATATTAACCTCTGGTGTGATGGTATTAGAAACCGGGTTTCTAGGAGCCTGAGATCAGAGCCCTTAAGAATGGGATTAATGTACTAAAAATAGAGGTCTTATAGTTCCTTCCTCACAACTTTTGCAATGGGTGGATGCAAGGAAAACTTGGTTCCAGGTGTCGCTCCTTCGGCCGCAAAAGGAACGACGCTGCTCGCAGTTAATTGGTCTTTAGTAGACTTTTACTTAGAAGGAGTGGGGAAAAGAGTGGGGAACCAGGAGAAGGGGGAAGAGATGGCGCGCACGTTCCTTAAGGGGGAAAGCTGGCGTGCCCCGCTCCTTCTCCCGCGGTCTGCTTATATACCGAATTCAACCAATCAGTCATTCAATCACAGTCCATGCACAGAGTTCTCCAATCCGGTACTTGATCATGCTCAGCTGTGGAGTCACGCAGCAGGCAGGGCATCAGCGCCATCTTGTTGTTTACCACAATCCTCAGCTAGATGGAAAGTTCAATCAGCTGCTACATCTGCATTACTGCTATAAGCCAAGCCCAGCATGGGGGGTCCCATGGCAGGCCTATCCATGGGTCCCCACATGGACCAGCCATCCTGCTCCAGGAAATTTACCCAGGTCAAATGAAATCAGCATCTGAAAGAATTATCTGTACCTCCATGTTTATAGCAATTCAACTAATTAAACTAAGATTTGGAATCAACCCAAATATTCATCAACGGATGACTGGATAAAGAAATTGTGGTTTATATACACAATTAAGCACTAATTAGTCATGAAATCCTGTCTTTCACAACAAAATTGATGTAATTGGAGATTATTATGTTTTGTAAAAGAAGCCACTCCTAAAAATATTGTATGTTTTCCCTGATACAAAGTACCAAAAAGTGTAATGTATGTGAGCAAAGTTGACATTTTGAGATTGATTATAGCATATAACTTTTTTCTATTCTCTTGAGGAACAGTGGTCTTTCTACATACTACTTATTGAGTTCTTATTTAGTAGAGGGTTAAGCTTGTGATTACAAAGTGAAAGTATGTCATTGTAAAAATTAATAAAAAATAAGAAAGGGAGAAGGCAAGAGCGTGGGAGAAAGGGAGGGAGCTAGGTAGGAAGTATCATTATACTCTGGATACTGTGTATTTGAGGTACATGAAATGTGTTTCCAGGCAGCGCTATGGTGCAGCAGGTTAAAGCCCTGGCCTGAAGTGCTAGCATCCACATGGGCAGAAGTTCTAGTCCCTGCTGTTCCTCTTCCAAACCATCTCTCTACTATGGTCTGGGAAAGCAGTAGAAGATGGTCTAAGTCCTTGGGCCCCTGCACCCATGTGGGAAACCTGGAAGAAGCTCCTGGCTCCTGGTTTCAGATTGATGCAGCTCCAACCATTGCCACCATCTGGAGTGAACCAGCGTAAAGAAGACCTATCTGTCTCTGCCTCTCACTTTCAAATAAATAAAATAAATCTTAAAAAATATTTTTTTTATTTTAAAATAATCTATTTATTTAATTAAATTAAATTTTAAAATTTTATTTCAGATAAAATAAATCTTAAAAAAAGAATATGGGATTTTGTTATTGTAGACCAAAGTGACTAAAAATGGTAAAGGAAGTCAAGGTCGATTTGGACAATACTTTGAGGCAGAAAAAAAAGAGGGGGGAAACGTATAATTTAATGGTAACTGGAAAGCAATGTAAAAGTTATCTTTTGCTTTAGGTAATGTGGTAGGTGTTATAACAATTCAGCACCTTGGACAGAGCCCCACTGCCCATTCTCCAGGAGCTCTCCCCAGGCTGGGCCACGATTGCAATTTTGTAAATCTGAGATAAAAGTCTAAATTATTAATTCATTCATTCCTCCATTCACCCTTCCTTTTCTCCTTCCCATCCTTCCTCATTCTTTCCTCCCTTCTTTCTGTCTCTCCACTGATGAATCTAACATACAACCAAGATGACACACTATTGCCTCATACCCAGCTGTGCAGCTCACACAAGCCACCTCAACTGCAGACATACCTAGAGTTTCCAGGATTTCACACTCTGACCAGTGTGGGAGAACAAGCAATGCCCCAAGTCTACAGAAGGCAGGTGGCATTCTCCCACTGAAACAGGAGGCATAGTTCAGCCTGTTGCAATGATTCAATTCCGTACCCCAAGACAGCCTGAACTCTCTTCACCGAAACATCTTTGACAAATTCTCTTTCCCCCACCTGCTCCTTCCTGATGAGTCCTCAGAGACTCCAACCAGTCTGTTCTGATCCATATTTATCAGCT
Source organism: Sylvilagus floridanus (assembly GCA_949820135.1). Classification (NCBI taxonomy): domain Eukaryota; kingdom Metazoa; phylum Chordata; class Mammalia; order Lagomorpha; family Leporidae; genus Sylvilagus; species Sylvilagus floridanus. Next base: position 82,943,714 of record OX463246.1, on the reverse strand, counting down.
GTGGCTGTCTTCCTTTCCACCATCACCCTCATATTCTCCCCCAAGTTAATCGAGGAAGACGGATGGATGATGGTGCCCTATGTAACTTAATTAAGATAAAAGTTTCCACTGATATCCCTGTCGGAGAGACTAAAGACATTGCCAGCCATAATTCCTGGTGCCGACGTCTGAAGTGTGCCACTCTGTGGAGATGCCAGAGGTCTTAGAAGCTGCTTTCAGTGCCAAAGGATCCCAACCACAAAACTACCCCAACCTGGACAGCTGCAAAAGACAGATTAAATAAACCCTTAGTCTGCATCCAGAATCTGGCTTCTGCTCACCACCTCTCACCTGGGCCAAACTCCTGCCATCTTTTACCTGGAATGTTACTGCAGCCTCCTCACAGATCTCTGATTCCATACTCACCTTTCTACAGCCAATTCTCATTACAACACTGGAGCAAAATGAAAGATCTCTGTGAGTGAGATCCCAGCGGAAAGAACGGCCATCAAAGAAGGCAGTACCCTTCTCTGAAGGAAGGAGAGGACTTCCACTTTGAATATGGCTTTGTCTAAATAAGATTGGAGTTGGTGAACTCAAGAGGCTTCCATAGCCTTGGCAGCTCATGACAAGAGCATCAATTGTTAAATCAACAACAGGAGTCACTGTGCACTTACTCCCCATGTAAAACCTCTGCCCTTAATGTGTTGTACTATGAGAATTAATGGTAAAACTACTACTCAAACAACAACAAAAAAAAGATATCCCACCTTCTTCTGTCTTGTGTCTTGTTTTGTACTCTCTTAGGATTGTCCACATCCATAAGGCAGAATTTGGCACCCAGTTCCACATATATCTTTATGCCATGGAATAGGATAGAAAGAAAAGAGACAAGCAGGCAAATCCTCTTCTATAGAAGTGATGCTGAGGTTACAAACGTCGCTTCTAACCAAATGTCAGGAAGAGATACAGTCACACCACTAACCAAGGCTCTAGGGAAGCAAAGACACATGAGCTATAAGTGTGCAGGCTTATGGCCTACTAATACTTGATGAAGGGAAGAAATTATTATTAAAATAATGGGGATATTTGACACTGGTTGGTAGTTAGTGCTATCTTCCAAGAGGATATATTTATCATGAAGGAGCGAGAGACCTTCCATTAATTATTTCACTCCCCATATGCCTTCAATAGCTGGGGTTAGTAAGGTTGAAGTTGAGCACCAGAAACTCCATCCCTGTCTTCCACATTAGTAGCAGTTGCTCAAGCATTTGAGTTGTCATCTGCTGCCTCCCAGGTTGCATTAGCAGAAAGATGAATTGGAATCAGAGTAGACAGCACTCAAATCAGACATTCTGATACAGGATGAAGGTGTTCTAAATGGCAGTTTATCCGACTGCACCACAACACTTGCCCCTGAAAGTATCCATTTTCCTATCCATATATTCAGTAATAACCTACTGTAAGCATTTTAAATGCATTGTAAAATTTACCTATATTTTTAAAAATTATTTATATAAAGGAAATTTCGTGCAGCTTTAAGAATATCATGATACTTTCCACTCTCCCTCCCTCCCTCCTTCCTTTCTTATTTTTAATTTTTATTCATTTTTAAAGATGTATTTATTTATTTGAAAGATAGAGTTAGAGAGAGAGAGAAAAGGAGAGACAGAGAAAGATCTTCCATCCACTGGTTCACTCCACAAATGGCTGCAAAGGCTGGAGCTGGGCTGGTCCAAAGCCAGGAGCCAGGAGCTTCTTCCAGGTCTCCGACATGGGTGCAGGTGGCAAGGACTTAGATCACCTTCCACTGCTTACCCAGCTGCATTGTCAGGGAAGTGGATGGCAAGTGAAACAGCAGGATCTCACAACAGCAACCATATATAGTGCCTGTTCCATAGGCAGCAGCTTTACCTACTACACCACTGTGCCAGCCCCCTTACTTTTATCTTAACTTTCCTGACGACACACTTTGAATTTACTTTGTAATCATAAATTGAATCCTCCACTAAATAAAATATTCAACAAGTGGTGAATAGAACTACCACTGTTTCTCAGAACTATAGACTTGATCTTTAAACAATATTCAAATCTCAAGGTGTCAATTTCACTCATATACATTCTATTTTGTTCTCTCTATATTAGTTACCACAAATCAGAAAAATCATGATATTTTCTTTTTGGGCCTGGTTTATTTCACTAAGAATAATTTCTTCCAATTACATTCATTTTGTTGCCAGCATCACAGGCCACAGTTCTACCTACTATACCACCACCCCAACCTCAAATTTACCTATCTTTGATGTTAGATTAAATGTTGATTGGTTGGTTGTTCCTTATCACTTACTAAACTATTTTAAATTAAATAGTTGTTTTCTATATACTTTAAAAATAATGTAAACATTTTTCTGTAAGAAATCAACTAAAATTTGTACTTTTTATACATTTTATGTAAGACCTCATAGGAAAACAACCCTTCTGGTACCTTAATTGTAGACTTCTAGCCTCCAGACATATGAGAAAATAGTTTTCATTTGGTTTTTAGGTCACACGGTAGTCTCTACTGTTTTTTTACGGCAAGCCTAACTAACTAATACATCATATAAAATGTTGTTCTCCAAGGTTATATATGCCAAAGTGACAACTTACCCATGGTCTGTCTAAAAAGATTTTGCAAAGAAGAGTGATGATTCAAGTCAAGTATTGTAACATATTAATCAGTTTATAGAAAATGTTCAGACTATGTTAGCTACTCACCTTTTATTTTGTAATGACTATCAGACAACAAGTTTAAACTGTCAGTGGCTTAATTATTTATTACAAAGGGCATATGCCATAGAGTTCTCACTACACACAGACACACACACACACAACACACATACACATAAACATATATGTGGTAACATCTGAGGTGCTGGATAGAATGAATGTATTAGCTTGATTGTGGTGATCATTTCAATATACATGTAAGTAAATAAGTCACACAGTAAGAATTAAAAATATCTTATCTAAAACAAAGTAAATTTTTATATAAAGCTTTTATTTAAAGAATATAAATTTCCAAAGTACAGCTTATGGATTACAATGGCTCCCCGCCGCCACAACTTCCCTCCCACCTGCTCCCCTCCCCTTTCCCTCTCCCTCTCCCCTTCCATTCACATCAAGATTCATTTTCAATTCTCTTTATACACAGAAGATCAGTTTAGTACATATTAAGTAAAGATTTCAACAGTTTGCCCTCACATAGAGACACAAAGTGAAAATACTGTTGGAGTACTAGTTATAGTATTAATTCACAATGTGCAGCACATAAAGGACAGAGATCCTACATGATTTTTTGTAAAGAATTGATTAATTTTCTATGCAATTTCCAATTTAACACCAAGATTTTTTAATCATTTGCAATTATCTTTATATATAGAAGATCGATTCAGTATATACTAAGTAAAGATTTCATCAGTTTGCATCCACACAGAAACACAAAGTGTAAAATACTGTTTCAGTACTAGTTATAGCATTACTTCACATTGGACAACACATTGAGGACAGATCCCACATGAGACGTAAGTACACAGTGACTCCTGATGTTGATTTAACAATTTGACACTCTTGTTTATGGCGTCAGTAATCTCCCTAGGCTCTAGTCATGAGGTGCCGAGGCTATGGAAGCATTTAGGGTTCGCTGACTTCGATCTTATTCCGTAACTACCATCTTCCTTCATTCTTTCTGAACCCTCATAGTAGTGCTTTTCATGGTCATATTACTACCAATAGTCTGTTCAAGTAACCTGTTTTTTTTTTTTTTTTAAGAATCTATCACGTTGTACCACAACACCCGTCGCTGCAGTATTGCTTTTCGATTATTATTTTTGTGCTAGAACCTGGTGTAGTGATTTTCACTTTGCCTTTGTTGCCATAGCAGCCCCAATTTAATGGGCCAGGGAGCTTTGTGGGGATTGTGCTAGTGTCTGGATGGACTTCCAGTTATATACTCTAAAACTTGAGATATACTTTAGGATATATTTGGGGACCCAATGAGTTTACCATAGGGTGTATCTGAGCTAAACTCCATTGACCATCTGACTGCTGTAATACCCTTCACAGACTGGTAAACTACAATGAGGTTTAATTTTAATGTATTTTTAAATATTTATTTGTTCATTTATTTATCTGAAAAGCAGAATGACACAGAGACAGATGTCCTCAATCAGCGACAAGTCAGGAGCCTGAAACTCGATCCAGGTGTCCTACATGGGTGACAGGGGCCCCAGTACTTGGGCCATCTTCTACAGCTTTCCCAGATGTTTAAGCAGGGAGCTGGAGTGGATAAAGGCACAGCCAGACTTGAGCCAGCATTCCAATATGGCTGAATCACAATGCCAGCCACAAAACTGATTTTTTTTTATATTCTGTAATATGTGTCATTTCAGTGCCAGAGTTCAGCAATTTCAGAAAAGTATAATTACTTACTTTCTCCATGATAAAGTCATGCAGCTAAATTGTCATATGTGCCTTTACGGAATGATGGAAGATATCTCAAAGCATTTCAAAAAGTTCTTGAAAAATGGAATTAGGAGATAAAATTATTTATTAAAAAAATTTAACCCCAAGCATAAATTTCTTCAGAATACATCTACATAATATATCTCCATGGGATTTTGATGACCACATGTATTAAGAATATAAATATTTATCAGAGTTGCATTTTTGTTCAAGTAATCACAACTGTGCTTCATCACTGCAAACTGCCTTGTCCAGAAATTGACTGAGATGTTTTGGTGATTCAAACTAGAACCATTCTGTTTCTAAAAATCCGTGAGAATTGAGTCAACTGGCTATCTAGCTCTTCTTCATGCATGCTATGTTCAATTACCTACTTCTTGACTATTTTTATCCCCACATGTGTTCTTCTAAAGCTTAATTGTCCAATCTTTTTTGTTTAGTTGTTTGTTTTGCATGTTTTACTTTTGTTTTTGTTTTTCTTCTTTCTTCCTTTCCTCCTTTCTTCCTTCCTTCCTTCCTTCCTTCCTTCCTTCCTTCCTTCCTTCCTTCCTCCCTCCCTCCCTCCCTTCCTTCCTCCCTCCCTTCCTTCCTCCCTCTCTCCCTCTCACCCTTCCTTCCTTCATTCCTTCCTCCCTCCCTCCTTTCCTTTCCTCCCTCCCTCCTTTCCTTTCCTTCCTTCCTTCCTTCCTTCCTTCCTTCCTTCCTTCCTTCCTTTCTATTTTTTTTTTTTTGTGGGAGGGCCTTGATCCAAAGCCAAGATTTATCTTGCATAGTAAAGAATTGGCTTTGCCAAAGGGAAGAAGTGGTTGGTGCACAGAGAACAGGTAAATCACAGATAATTTTAGTGAACTCAAGTAAGTTGTGACTCCAATTGAAGTTCCTCTTCTATATTTGCTCTACTAGTTGAATACTGACACATATCCAAAGTTTAAAAATGTGGCCAGGAATTTGACTTGACTTTTTCCCATTAATTGTTTTTAGAGACCACTAGGAGCAGTTTTCTTTCAGCTGGCAAGGCTATCAATACACCTTCATTTTCTTATATCAAAATTTATGCCATATTAGTCGAAAGAGATTCACCATCTTCCTTTCCACTATGCATTTGTGTATCAGAGGATGTAAAGCAAATTTTGCTAAAATTCAGGGCTCGTCAAACCAGAAGGCCTAGTGGTGTGAGACAGATCAAAGTATCCCTTTTAGCACAGAGGATAAGCTGTTTCATTTGACCCCCTACTACAACCTGAACAGAACAACCCAGCCTAATCATCTGCTTTAGATTCTGGAAGCAACACATTTTTCATCTGAGTATATCTCGCTGCTCTTTTACCTAGTGACCTCAAAACCCAATAGCTTTGAAGGATTTCCAGAATGTAAGAAACTTCCACAAGTGTCCTCCATTGCTTTGCAAGCTGATATTCCCCTTGAGACATATGAGCCAGCTGATCAGATCATACTTGAAATATCAGTGTTTTGGGCCTTTGTCAGACTGTTAGAGGTGATTCACAATGCAGACAATTAGGATTTTGCAGTCAAGAATTTCTGTCCTCACAGATGATGCTCACCTTCAGAGAATAGCTTTCAAATTGCTATGAACCTGAGAAGATACTAAACATTCAACCATGGTTCTCTCAGTTACCATATATCTTGAGTTATTAAGATGGTACAGATATTTCAATCTTAAGATTCATTAAATATAGAAGAATGAAGTCTAACAAGTTCGTTAAAATATATGACAGAAAAATTAAGAATTTTAGTGTCTTCTTTGAAATAAAAATTAACACCAAATCAGCCATTATATCTTTATAGGCAATGAAAAACAGATTTAAGAATCACATAATGTTTAGCCTATTATTTAATCTAAATATAAACTCTAATTAGCAGTGTAATAAGCCCTTGATTACTTCCAGTTTTGTATTTTGTATGTCCACGTTTGGTAGTTTAATCAACAACCTCCCTCAAGGATATTACCATAAGTGAATATTGACCCCTTTAATTTCTTTTTAATGCTCCTCACTGAGCTGGCCCCATTGAAGATGGCTTAGCAAATTAATTGCCTCATATAATTTTTCTTCTTAAGACAGTTTGGAACATAAACTTTACTTTTGCCTATTCTCCCTACTGCTTCTGTTTCAATAAGTAGGTATATTCTTCAGAAGCTATTGAAAAAATAGGATTTTCTTCTAGTTAGACACCATAATACCAGAATACACGTCAAATAATCAGGTAATTATGTAAAACATTTTTTCTGTTATTTAATTGGGAATGAATTATTGTGTAGTAAATGGAAATACATTGTCGAACATTTTACTTCTGATATAGATTTGGTATCACTTTTGACGAAATGCTATGGAAGTATCATAAATTAACATCTGTGAAGCACTACTACCCGCAAAGCAAATAAAGTACTTTAAAAATTTTGTCAGAGGTGATATTATACAGTAGTTAATAATTATTAATGTTTAGTTCAGAGCAAACTATAATGGTCAAAATATTTAACCTAAGGTACAGTAAAATTCGGTCATTCTGTTTTTGCTTTAAATTGTGTATTGACTTACTTATGGTACATAAAATATTTGTGTAATCAGATGTTATTGGATTTTTTACTGCTTTATTACCTAAGTTTATTGTTCAATCAAAAAAACATATATTTTAGTGCCCATGCTGACAGGAAGTAATTCCAAATCCTTCATGCTGAAATTCCTCTTCATATTTTCTACTTCCCCTGGTAAAAAAGAGAGGAGCCAGTCAGCAGTTTTTATATTTTCTCCATTCATTTTCCCTTTTCATTTTACCTAAGGTGGTTCACTATGAAGCACTGCACAAAGTTTTGACTATTCAGAACATGAGAGACTTAACCCCCAAATGTAAGTGTTGGAGAATTTTGCATGAGTTAGATAATTTGAGATCTGCTGAATACATTTAGTAATTAGAAAATGTAATCTAAAAAATGTATAATAGAAGTATGATACTTCTTTGACCCTCTGAATAACTTTTAATAATTTAAAATACAAAGATCAATTTAGCTTTAAATATTTCAGTTAAAGTTTAAATTTTGAATACTGTGCTTTTTGCTGAATAATTTTTACAGTATACAGTTTGTTTAAATTTCCCTACACATTAAAATTAGAAATGATCTTTTTAATTGAGGAGTAACATTATGTCATAAATATAATGTTGCGGCTGGCATTTTGGTGTAGTGGATTAAGCTGCCACCTGTTAGCATCTCATGTGGGTGCTGGTTCGTATCCTGACTGCTCCACATCTGAACCAGCTCCTTGGTAATACACCTGGGAGAGCAGCAGAGGATGCTCCAAATACTTGGGCCCTGCCACCCACTTGGGAGAGCTGGAGGAAGCTATTATTTACCTTAATTGTGGCTGGGCAGGCTGAAACTGGGAGCTTTGAGTTCTACCCAGGTCTCCTACATGAGTAACAAGAACTGTGTCAATTGATTCATCACCACCATCTCCCAGGAGCTGTAGTAACAGGAAGCTAGAATCAGGAGTGGGAGGCAAGAACAAACCCAAGCTTTCACATATGGGACACAGGTGTCTTAATCAACATTTTAACCAGTAGGCTAAATGTCTGCCCCTTTAAGAAGTTATTGTATTTTTTGCTAAATTCTCTTTCGTATTTATCAAATAAGCAATATTCGTTATTACGTACTGGGAATTTGAAGGTATACTTTGTCTTGACAGATGCGGTCAATGAAGTGTTATAACCACAGTAATAACGATGACAATCTCAGTGGCATAGCACAAAAACACTTTTTCTCTTGTAATAATGCAGTGCAGATCATCTGAGAAATTCATTTCAAAAACCAAGTCTCTCAGTGATCAGTCCCTTGCTCTTGCATCTTTTCTTTCCACCCAGATCGTCCCTGCATCTGCTTGACTGGCAGCCTCAGGCGAGGAGAAAATGTGCAGGACTATGCAAGATTTGTCACTATGTAGTGGTTGGTTCACTACAATGCCCTCTTATTTAGCCAACATTTGTGATCTCGATCATGTTTACTGGCAGGAGAAGCGGGGAAATGCAGGTGGAAAACAGATAAGAAGACAAATGGGTTTGGGGGTGGTGTATTGTTAGTGTCTTAAAACATGAACCAGATGGTCAAGATGTGGTTCTCCATTCTGAGTTTTGGGTCCTAAGACCACAAGGCATAGACAGGATCATTAGAACAGCAGTCTCTGGTCAAGACATTACTCAGGGTTACTGTAAACCTGTTTACAACACTGGAAGACAGGAATGAAGAAACAGAAGAGCAATGTTAGAAATGATATGTATCATCTGTATTGAGCGGTTACTGTATACCAGACTCACATTTATAGATTTCAAATTATTGGTTTCTGAGGAACTCAAAACATTCTGCGTTAAGTGCCATTATTAAACCCACTTTATTGTTGAAGAAAGGGTTTAAAAACATATCCTTTAAACAGAGACTAAATAATTTGTATTTGTTCAAGATCATAAAAAGTAAACATTAATCTAGATGACCTTTGTCTTAATTCCATGTTTTCAAACTCCAGATTAGACTTTTCTCATGAAAAAGGAGACCCAAGAAATTATGCTATCAGAAATAATTACAAAACAGTTTTCTTTCAGAATTTAATCTAATGTGATGTAATAGAAAGTTTGAGAGAAGATGCTAGAATCAATTTATACCAATGTATTTAATTCAGCTACCTCTTAATTCAAGTAAAATTACTCAGAGTACAGGAAATATTGAATATTTATTGAATTAATGTGATTTTTAATATTTCCAAAAGTGTGTTATCATAAGTAAGAATACAGACAAGGATAAATCCAAACAAAATATATCCAATTACTCATTTGTTCTCTTTTAAATATTTCTCATTCATTTGTTTTATCTATTTGAAAGAAACGCAGAGAGATAAAGAGACAGAGAGTGACACACACACACACAGGCAGAGAGATATTTTCTATCTGTTAATTAACTCTCAAATGTTTCCACCACCTGAGGCTGGGTGAGGCAAATGCCAGGAGCTTGGAATGCAGTCCAGGTCTCTGATATGGGTGGTGAAGACACAAGTACTTGAACCATCATCTGCTGCCTGGCAACGCGTGCATTAGCAAGAAGCTGCAATCCAGAGTAGAGCTCATATTCTTGAAGAGACAGTGGGATTAAGGTATCTTGAGGGGTGTCTTAATGGGCACGCAAATCCTTGCCCCCATTTATATTCTCATTTTATTAAAAAAGATTAATTAATTAATTTATTTACTTGAAACCCAGAGTTACGGGGAAGGAGAGGCAGAGAAAGACACACACACACACACACACACACAGAGATTGAGAGAGAAAAAGAGAGAGAGAGAGAGAGAGAAATAGGAGATCTGCTGGTTCACTCCCCAACGGCTGGAGCTGGGCCAGGAGCCAGAAGAAGGGCCCAAGTATTGTGGCCATCCTCTCCTGCTTTCCCAAGTATGCTATCAGAGAACCTCAACAGAATCACAGTAGCTGGGTCTTGAACCAGTGCCTTTATGGGATGACAGCACTGCACACGGTAGCTTTACAGGCTTTGCACCGTGTTGGGGTCCTCCATTTACATTATTAAACCACATTTATTCAGATAGCAAATATATTTCCCAGAAATCTTTTATTTAAGGAATAAAAATTTCATACACTTCATAATTACAACTTTAGAAACATGATGATTATTCCCACCATGCCCACCCTTCCCACCCAAACTCCCACCTCTCTTCCTTGTCCCTTTCTTATTTTCATTCTTATTTTTTACTAAAATCTATTTTCAAATAACTTTACACACATATGATTAACTCAATTCTAAATAAAGAGCTCAACAAACAGTATGAAAAAAAATGTTTCTCAACATGAAGACAAGGGCTATGCAAAGTTATTGCTCTCAAAGTGCCAATTTCGCTTCTCCAGATTGCCTGTTAGGTGCTCTATTTGTTATCCCAGATCAGGGAGAACATATGGTATTTGTCCTTTGGGACTTAGCTTATTTCACTCGGTATGATGTTTTCCAGTTTTATCCATTTTGTTGAAAATGACTGGATTTCATTACTTTTACTCTGTGCAGTATGCCATGATTTTTATCCAGTCTTTGGTTGATGGGTATTTAAGCTAATTCCATATCTTAGCTATTGTGAATTGAGCTGCAGTAAACATGAAAGTACAGATAACCCTTTCATATACTGACTTCATTTTTCCTGGTAAATTCAAAGGAGTCAGATAGTTGGGATGTATGGTAGGTCTATATTCAGATTTCTGAGGTATAGCCATTCTGTCTTCCATAGTGGCTTTACCAGTTTACATTCTCACCAACAGTGAATTAGGGTACCTTTTCCCCCACATTCTCACCAGCATTTGTTGTTTGTTGATTTCTGTTTCAAAGCTATTTATTTTTTAAAAGATGTATTTATTCAAAAGGAAGAGTTACAGAGAGGCAGAAGCAAAGATAGAGAGAGAGGTCTTCCATCCACTGCTTCAATCCCCAAAAGGCTACAATGACCATAGCTGGGCCAATCCAAAGTCAGGAGCCAGGAGCTTCTTCTGGGTCTCCCACAAGGTTGCAGGGATCTAAGGGCTTGGGCCATCTTCTATTGCTTTCCAAGGCCATAGCAGAAAGCTGGATCAGAAGTGAAGATGGGACCCAAACGGGTGCCTCTTTGGTATTCCGGCACTTCAGCCAGTGGCTTTACCAACTATGCCACGGCACTGACCTAGGAAAGCAATTTTAAAACCCTTATTGTGGTTTTGATTTGCATTTCCCTCATGGCCAATGATCCTAAGCATTGTTTCATGTGTCTGTTGGCCATTTGGATTTCCTGTTTTGAAAAAATGTCTCTTAAATTCTTTGCCTATTTCTTAACTGGGTTATTTGTTTTGTTGCTGTCGAGTTTCTTCATCTCTTTATCTATTTTGGTTATTAATCCAGTTGCATAGTTTACAAATAATTTATGCCATTCTGTCAGTTGCCTCTTCACTTCCTTTTGCAGTAGAATAGCTTCTCAATGTGATGCAATTCCATTTGTCAATTTTGGCTTTGATTGCTTGTAACATTGGAGTCTTTTCCAAGAAATATTTTCCTATTGCAATGTCCTGCAGTGTTTCCCCAATGTTCTTTAATAATTTGATGGTATTGAGTTACAGATTTAGGTCTTTAATCCACTTTGAGGGGATTTTTGGGTAATATGTAAGGTAGAGATCCTACTTCATATTTCTACATGTGGAGATCCAGTTTTCCCAGCACCATTTGTTGAAGAAATTATCCTTGCTCCAGGGATTGATTTTAGATCCTTTGTCAAAGATAATTTGGTTGTAGATTCATGGATTGATTTCTGGCATATCTATTCTGTTCCACTGGCCTATCCACTTTTGTACCACTACCAGGCTATTTTGATTAAAAATGCCCTTAAGTATATCGTGAAATCAGGGATTGTGATGCCTCCAACTTTGTTTTGTTGTAAAAGATTGCTCTAGCTATTCATAGTCTCCTATGTCTCCATAAGAATTTCAGTATCATTTTTTCTATATCTGAGAATAATGTCTTTGGTATTTTGATTGGCAGTGCATTGAAACTGCAAATTGCTCAGGAGAATGGACATTTTGATGATACTCTTTCTTCCAAACCATGAACATGGAAGTTTTTTTTTTCCACATTTTTTTTTATCTTCTATTTCTGTTAGGTCCACTTGGTCTAAAGTGATGATTAACATTGTTATTTAATTGTTGATTTTCCATATGATTGATCTGTCCATTGCTGAAAATGGGGCATTTTAGTCCCTCAATACGATTGTATTGGAGTATATGTCTCCCTTTAGATCCATTAACATTTCTTTTAAATAGCAAGGTGTCCTGTAATAGGTGCATATACATTTATATTAGTCACATCTTCCTGTTGAATTGATTCTTTAATCATTACAGAGTGTGCTCCTTTTTTGTCTCTTCTAAATTTTTTTGTGTTGAAATCTATTTTGTGTGATATTGGGATGGCTACACAAGCACTAGTTTGGTTTCTGATAGCATGGAATATCTTTTTTTATCCTTTCACTATCAGTCTGCATATATTTTTGTTGGGGAGATTTTGTTTCTGTAGGCAGCAAATAGATGGGTTTTGTTTTTTAATCCATTTAGCCACACTGTGTCTTTTAACTGGAGTTGAGGTCACTTACATTCAAGAAGTATTGATAAATAATGACTTTGCCTTGCCATTTTCCCATAAATTTTTAAAATTTTTTCCTTTGGATTTCCTTTGCACTTTTACTAGGAGATTTTCTGCCTTCACCTTCTTTCATAGTGATGACCATTTTTCTGTGTTTTTCCTTGTAATACATCCTTGAGCATCTTTTATGAGCTGAGTAAGTGGTGACAGATGCTTTCAATTTCTGTTCGTTATAGGTGATCTTTATTTCAACTTCATTCATAAATGAGAGCTTCGCAGGGTACAGTATCATGGGTTGAAAGTTTTTTTATTTTAAGACTCAGAATATATCTTGCCATTCTTTTAGCCTTTAGAGTTTCTGATAATAATTTAGCTGTGACTCTAATTGGAGATCCTCTGAAAGTAATCTGGTGTTTCTCTCATGAACATTTTAGAATCTTTTCTTTATGTTTTACTGTAAAAAGTTTGACTACAATGTGTCATGGTGAAGGTTGCTTCTGGTCATATCTATTAGTAGTTCTATATGCTTTCCTGTACTTAGATGTCCATTTCTCTCTCCAAATTATGGAATTTTTCGTAATAATTTCATTAAAAAGACCTTCTATTCCATTCTCTCTTTCTACGCCTTCATGAACTTCTAAGTCCTGTATGTTGGGTTGTTTGATACTACCCCATATCTTAAACACTGTTTTTTAGTTTTCTATATTTTTTTTAATAACGCTTTTATTTAAAGAATATAAATTTCCAAAATACAGCTTATGGATTACAATGGCTTCCCCCCCCCCCATAACTTCCATTTTTTTTTTTTTGACAGGCAGAGTTAGACAGTGAGAGAGAGAGACAGAGAGAAAGGTCTTCCTTCCATTGGTTCACCCACCAAACGGCCGCTACAGCCGGCACATTGTGCCAATCCGAAGCCAGGAGCCAGGTGCTTCTTCCTGGTCTCCCATGCAGGTGCAGGGCCCAAGCACTTGCGCCATCCTCCACTGCCATCCTGGGCCACAGCAGAGAGCTGGACTGGAACAGCAGCAACTGGGACAGAACAGGTGCCCCAACCGGGATTAAAACACAGGGTACACGTGCCGCAGGCAGAGGATTAGCCAAGTGAGCCTTGGCGCCGACCTTAGTTTTCTGATTTTATCTTCTTTATTATTATTATTATTATTATTTAGATCGGACTATAAACTTTCCAATGACTTGTCTTCTAACTCGGATATTCTTTCTTTTGCTTCATCAAGTCTGTTGTTGAGGATTTCCACTGCATTTTAAATTTGATCTATTGAATCCTTCATTTCTAAGATTTCATTTTGATTTCTCTTTAAATCTAAATCTAAATCTAAATTTTCTTTCATGTCATGTACAGATTTCATTAGTTCATGGATTTACTTCTGATTACTTCTAAGTAATCCTACAATCAATTTTTTAACTCTATTTCTTGCATTACTTCAATCTTTTCATCTTCATATTCTTGTAGTGCTGCATTCTTTTAGGGGCATCATGTTGTCTTCCTTATTCTTGTTTCTTGAATTGCTATGTTTATTATTTGAATTTGTGGAGATACTTGCTGGTTTCATATTTTTTTTCTGTTCAGTCCTTCAGGGTAAATGGGGTGTCCAAGGTGACACTCAGATCGGGCATGGTAAATCTCTTTTTTTTAATCAGATGGAAGTTTTATTCTATGCTGTTGGTGTAGTTTCATGCTCATCCCCTCTCCTCTGAGGATACCAGTGCCTGGGCGCTAGCCACAGTGGCTACAACATTCATCTACGCTACCAAAAGAACCACACAATCTGTGCAATCCTTGGTGTGAGCATGGATCCCATAGCAATGACTCTCACCTAGGAATCAGGCAGCCCCAAGCATGTAGAGCCACTTACAATGACTACTCTAAGTCCCAGCCCCACCCTGAACCCTTCATATGGCCACAATGTTTTCACAGGCCTGGCACATAAACCTTCCACAGTCACCAGCATCCAGATCCCTGTCAATTCTCCCAATAAGACTCTAACATCTCCTCTCAGCTGATTGCTGGGCATGTGGACAGGAACTGGCACAGCTGTTATATATGTCCAAAATGGCACCTACCCTGTCTTGGTTTGTGAGAGGATGTCGGTGCAGGATGGTCAGGGAGAGAGAAGTGTGCCCCACTTTTTTTCTCCCCTATGTTGGCTGGTACTGTGGCCCCCACAGGACTCCCACCCAGGCTCTTCCAGAAGCTTTATCACCAGTGTCTTGGGCTGCTGCAGTCTGGTCTCACCTCATTCTACAAACGCTTTGCTTAGACTTTCTGCCACTGGGGTTTTGAGTTGTATGTGTCCACTTCCTCCACGTAGGTCCACAGTGTCCCTCTAATGTGCTGGAAATTCCTCTCCATTTTCTTCCTAACTCTTCCTTAAGATTGCACTTTCTCCACTTTCTTAAATCGTCTTCTCCTAGACAAGAGCTGTATGCTTCCTCCCTATTCCACCATCTTGGATCTCCCCAGATAGCAAATCTTTTTACAGAAAGGTCTACAATCGAATGATCCTGATACATGAAAAAGGAATTTTACAAAATATATTTATGTTTTATTACATAGTATTGATATGCCATTATCAGGAAAATAAGGCAATGATCTGTAAGTCTTTCAGTTTGTAATAATGTTTATAATATTCTAAAATTTCACTATTTGGTTTAAACTGTTGATCTTCTTTTGAAACTCAGGAAATTGGTTTTAATTCCTTTCCTATTTCTGTGCTTTCTATTGGATAGTTTTGTGAAGAAAAGACAATGGAATGGAATCATATACTTACAAATGAAGATAGACAGCTGGAGAATTCAGGCTCAGATGCAGTCAGCCAGTACCAAGTAGGAAAGTACACTAAGCCTTTTAAACTTTTAACCATTGTCCAATTACAGTTAAAATACCTGTTCAGTTATACACTCAAAGTTCACCTGTTGGGGTCAATGTTGTTGCACAGCAGGCAAAGCCACCACCTGAAACACCAGTATCCTATAAAGGTAAAGTGGAAGATCAAAGAGGATTAGAATTCATAGAGAATGCTTTCAAAGAATTGGAAGTGAAATGATCTGAATATCTGTTTAACAGAAAACTTGGTTTGCAATATAGAAAATTGTATAGAGGGAGTACTAACATGTAGAAGTCACTTTGGGGGGGTGGCTATTACTAATAGAGCCTTGATGAGCGATTGATGGAAGCTGGGAAAGTGATGTCTAAATGCAGGGGGATCAATACATGTGTTGCAGGAATAAATGGACGTTAAAAGTGATAAATTGTGGTAATCAATTTAGGGTGACTTTGGTAGATTATGTTTACTAACTTCCCCTACTGGGTGAAATGTGAATCTATTTATTGAAATAATAGGTATAAGTAACTTGGCACTGAAAAGAACCATCACAGGTCTAATTTTGGTCATATCCAAGTTGATGGTTTGAGAGACATCAATTAAATCTAGAGATCACGATGGGAGCATGGACTGCAATATGTAAGAATTATAAATCTACAATTGATTTAATTCCAGTTGTGTGGCTAGTATTATATGGCCAGGGTCTACAGAATAGCAGAAGAACATCCAGTATTTAATTTTAGGTAATGCCAATTGTCACAAAACAGAAAGAGTACAATGTTTCAGCAAAGATTATAAAACTGATAGCAAGATACATAAAATGAAACAACGAATAGTTTCAGGAAGGCCAATAGAGAAAATTGTATGAAGTTCAATACCATCGGTGCTGATGAGATGCCAATTAAAATATGACAAACAATTTGAACAGTTTTCATGAGATTTTATGATTACTTTTTGTTATGAGTTGTGATGGAGTATTGGGATTAGAAAGCATCAACTTAAAAGTTGTGGCATTTTTGACTTTTTTTTTCAATAAGCTGAGTCTGTTTTATAATCTGTAAGCAATGATGAAGATCTAATTGATCATTATAAATATTATATCTAAGAGTTTAGCGTATGCGAATGCCATTCCCACTGTCTCTTCATTTTCTCAGAAAAGAAACTCAACAATGTGTGCTCGTCCCGTCCCTCAATCTCACTTACTACTCTTTTTCCCTTTGGGCTTTCTTGCTGACTGCCCCGTATTCAGGGAACAAAAAACCTCAAGTAACTGACTGCATCCCTTCTACCAGAAGGTAGCAATGTATTCCATTAATACTGTGGCTTTGAAGTGGCTCTATCAATGTCACAGACCAGCAAGGCTGAACAAGGTCATTCTGTGACCATGACAGAGAGAAACAAAGACCAATCTGTAACCAAGTCCAGTGACAGACAAAAACAAAAACACTGCTCAAAATGCAAAACAAATTCTAACTCTCCCTTTTCTGGGTTATCATAGGTGGCCTTGCCCTTATACCAGTTGTAAACTAGCTTCAGGTTGTTTTTCCCATCTTCTAGGTAAAATGAAGATATCAACATTATCCCCATATATGAGGACACATTATCCAGAGCAAACAGCTGCTTTTACGAACCTCTCCAAAGCCATCTACCACTGTCTGTCCTCCATAAGAAGCCCATCCCAACGCTCTTTTACTGAGGCACCATGATTATGCACCTGTTGTGGTATATTTTTTTCTTTGGCATCGATGTTGATAAGTTCAACATTCCTCAACCACAGGTGTCTTCTGGTGTATGGGAATTTATTCATTTTATTTTCCTTTTTTTCAGTTAGTGAGCATTTATAGTATTTCAAGAATTGTATAGAGAATGTTAAATAAGAGGAAATGATGTTCCCAATTTGGGTTAAATTTAGTAAAAGTCTGGCACCCAATAAGAATAGAAAAACCCAGATAAATAGTTTAGAAGAAAGAGAGTGTGTTGAAATACAAATGTTTTTCTCAGTTACTGAGAAAAAGAAAATATTTATAAAGACTAATTTAATTGTTAAATATTACCTAAATAGCCTTATCACACCTTCAAGGAAGATAGAGCTGGAGTTATCATATGTGGACTATATTGTAAATAACTTTCTTACTATTCATTTATCTATGTATTTATGAGACAGAGAATGAGATACATACACACACACATACACACACAAACACACAAAGAGAGAGAGAGAGAGAGAGAGAGAGAGAGAGAGAGAGAGAGAGAGAGATGATAGTGGCTATTGTACTGTGCAAACACCCACAATAGCCTAGGCAGAGCCAGACTGAAAATGGTAGCTGGGAATTCAGCCCAGTTCTCTGACATGAGTGGCAGAAGCCCAAGTGCGTGAGACCATCACTCCTGCCTGCTAAGGTCTGCATCAGCAGTAAATGGAAGCAGAGCCGGAGACTGGACCAGGCCCTCTGAGAGGATGTGTGGGTACTGCACTGTCTTAACTGCTGGGCCAAATATCCACCCTTCCCAACAACTTTCTGACATGGGATAAAAAACAAGGGTAACAGAAAATTATGAATGAATATAATTTATCATTCAGAGTTTCAGAAATTTTATTTGTTGAATTATAGTGCTGAACCAAAACATTCATGAAAATTAGAAATATGAAAATATACAACTATAAGATCATCAGAAAGCATTTTAATATTTAAAGAAAGAATAATACAATAGAAGTTTATTCATATTTTTATGACTTACTTTCTTAAATTTGTTTTGAGAAAGTTTTACTGAAAGAATTAGAAAATTCTTGTCACTTTTGATACTTATCAAACTGATGTGTTGAAACCACAGGAATTAAGAAACTGAGTCTGAAATTTTAATAGTAGGGAAGAAGCTTATCTTCTGTGGGATGACCTTGATTGTGGCTTCTAAGAAGATGTGCCTGTCTAACTTCCCTGGTCAGACTTCAGGCTAGAGACTCAAATTCATAGGATATCAGGACTGAGCCATAGGATGAGGTTGGAGGTCTTGGAATCTCAGAAAATGGTATAAATTCTTAAACCTGTTGGAAAACTGCTTCATCAAGAAATTGCTTTTTTAAATTCATGTCCACAATGAAGAATCCATTGCAGAAACATCACTTGAGAGGATGAGAAACATTGAAACAGATTATAAACTTTTTCACTAAAAATCAGAAGAAATCATGATAAGACAAATCTCTGTAGAATGACTGACAGAGCTTCTTGACTTTATCTGTGCCAGACAATCTTATCGGATTTCACTTACCGACACTTTTGTTCCTGCAAACTATTATAAGATAGCTAGACTGTCATTATCACCTTTGTTTTCTACATAAGTCAGCTAAGTTATAGAGAATTTGTAAAGAATCTACATTTATATTTCCAATAAATGACAGTAGTGGTTTGAACCCATATCTCCATCTCACAAACCCTCCCACACTATTTAATAATCTGATGTAGGAAGTAAATAAATTACAGTATGTAATTGGTTAAAAACAGAAATGGTGGATTTAAATTTGTATTTCAAAAGTTGTATATAGAATTTTAATGGTTATGTATTTTACATATTAATTATATTTCCTAAAATAATAATTGAAATAGCTAGCTTCACCTCACTGTTAAGCAATCTCTTCATTTTATTTTTCTTTATCCCCTTAACTCCACATATATAGCAGGTTGATAGCTCTCTGTCATGCGCTAGCTAGTCAAATGAATTAGAATCAGACTGTAAAAATGGAAAATTTGCTAAAAGCACCACAGTTAGAAAGGCCAAATTTAAAGCAGTAAAAATCAACAATGTGATAAAATGCATACCAGCTTAAATTAAATATAGCATATAGTTAAAGTCATTTAATGAACAGAATTAATTTGCCATTTTATTGCCATAATTATTTCTCCTCATTAAATCTTTGCAAACAGATTAGATAAAACATAAGACATTAATCAGAAGAAACTCTCAGAACACCTTTTAAAGATTAAGTTTTCATTATTCTGACTAGCAATTATTATTAGTCAATATTGGAAAGTTTAAATCACCATTCAGGTGTATCTCTCATTCCTTATGATGCAGATATTGCACTAACCTATCTGGCAACTGTCTTCTTAACAGCTCTGTAATTTGTTCTTTCTTACATCAGAATCTTTTAACTTCAGACATGACACATATTCTGCAATGTTTCTTAGAATCTTAATTTTATGTCTTTTGAATTACAAATTGTTTAGCTTGAAAATATGTCTATTTCACAGGAATGCATAGTTGGTTGTATTTATTTGATGGCTTTCACATCCTTGTGCCTTGCTGGTCAATGCAAACCACACTGTGCCAGTTGCACTGCCCTCCAATGTATAACTTACTGCTTCTTGTTGCCCCATCCATCACTAATATGGTGATGCCATTAATTAAGAAAATAGTCTACTTATCAAAGCAGTTGTAGTGGTTTTTTCAAGAAAATCAAAGGCATTTTTCTAATATATACACACTCCCGTAAGGACTGTGATGGGAATGGCATACCCTGAAGAGCACGGTGTGCATAGCCATCCTGGCCCTGCCCCAGTGACTTTCTTCTGAATTCTTCACTTGCAGCTACTCCAAGCCCATATCCGGTTTTCTCATGCCCTTGGCATTGTCTCTTCTTTTATTCTTACTAGAGGTGGCAGTGCTTAGCTTCAGAAGACCTCATTGCTATGCCTACATCTTTTTTCTTTATAGGTTTCACCAAATCACTAAAGGATTATTCATCCAAGGCCTTTGTGAAGCCTTTGTTATAAGAAATCATTTCTACTTTTCTCTCTGGTACTGAGAACTACAGTCTCTCTCTTCTCAAAATCCTTAAATCCTCAGGTCCATTATTCTGATTGCTCTTTTTATTTTAGTTTCAAGTATGTTCAGGTCACTGCTTTCAAAGAAAAAAAAGGTGTTCCAAATAATATTCTAACTTCCGTCTTTGATAACTTGTCTTTGTTTTTATAGAGCAAAAAAGTGCCATGTGTCTGAAGTATTCCTGATTACTCTTTTATACTGATTCAAATTTCAGCGGTTACGCAGCCTCCTTGAGAGTTCCCATCCACACAGCATCATACACCAGACCTGCTAGGGCCTCACCTGCCTCTCCAGCTGCAGCTTCCAGTATTCCTTGCCTTAGAGTTTACCTTTCACTCACATTCCCTGTTGTGTCCTCACCTCTCAACTTTGATCTTATCTTTCCCGTCTAGAAACCTTTTCTTTCATTTCTATTTTCACTTCATTTCACTGTATTTCACTATTAATCTCGATTCTTAATTCAAGCTCCTATTCAGAAATGAATGTCTTCCTGATCACCCTGAATTTCCCAGTTCTCCCTGATGTCATCATCTGTGTGTACTTTTTCTCAATAAAATAATTGAATTAATATTTTCTGAAGTATATAGATTGCCTTTTTATTTTTGTTTCCTTTTATAGGATTGATAACTATTCAAAGGTTAGGGAACTGACTTATTTTTATATTAATAATGCAAGGGCTGCTCTGGATTGTGGATTGTACCAGGAATACCTTTTCTGTTCAAAGAATCCTTATTAAGTTATAGGAAGAAATTTAAGACATGGAATATTTGAAATTTGTGGTTCACAGAGTTTGAAAACTGTGGACCATGTGCATTAATCACTTTTGATGAAAACAATAACTCAAGAGAACAGTACAGTTAGAATATTAAAGTCACAATGTTATCGATATGAAACAACTTTGTTTTAATAAGAAAAATAAGCACATTAGAATGTATCAATGCTACTCAATGAGAAGTTGGTGTTGGCCGGCACTGTGGCTCAACAGGCTAATCCTCCGCCTTGCGGCGCCGGCACACGGAGTTCTAGTCCCAGTCGGGGTGCCGGATTCTGTCCCGCTTGCCCCTCTTCCAGGCCAGCTTTCTGCTGTGGCCAGGGAGTGCAGTGGAGGATGGCCCAAATCCTTGGGCCCTGCACCCCATGGGAGACCAGGCAAAGCACCTGGCACCTGGCTCCTGCCATCAGATGAGCACGGTGCGCCAGCCGCAGCGCACCAACCGGGGCGGCCATTGGAGGGTGAACCAACGGCAAAGGAAGACCTTTCTCTGTTTCTCTCTCTCACTGTCCACTCTGCCTGCCAAAAATAAAAAAAAAAGTGAAGTTGGTGTTAAGGATGTTTTTATTATTTCTTCATTATTCTATTCATTAAATATATATTTCCTAAAAATAAATAGATTGACACCATATTATTTTCAATAATTTTGAGTGAATTAATTATATTTTGATATACAAATCTGTATCATAGGAAATGGATATATTTTGTTATCAAAATTACTTTTTCTGTAGCTGAGTCATTTTTTCCTAACTCATCAAGCCTATAATTTAGAATACAATAAAATTAATAAAACTAAATTCTCAAAGATTATAAGAGGGATTCATGAAAGTTAATAATTTCAACTTCCTAATTATTAAAATATATATTCTGCAGATGTCAACTCAAAGCTTCTGTGAACCTCACTGTATCTGTGGTTATGGGTTTCATACTTGTTAAAAATTATAAAGATGGAAAATGCATATTAGTTTTCAAGTTTGTCTTAAAGATGTAAAGAAGAAACAATGATTTCCATCTTGACAAAAACACTTTGATGGCTCATGTTCTGAATCCACCTCATTTCCCAGATACCACTATTTCAGTATTTCAACCACAATTCATTCAGTACACACAGCAAACCTGATCGCTCTTGAGAGCTTCATCACACGTCACTAAGCTGAGGATTTACAGAGATATATTTGAATGCACCTTTACTTAATGTCAAAGACAGGCTGATACTCCAGCAAGTGTAGAGAACACTCGGCCCAGTAGCCATGTAAGTCACACAAAGTTATTTGAGCCACAGCAAGTGCAGTTGGGTCTTGAAAGTCAATAAATCTACAGTAGGCAATTTTTAGTTACGAATTTTGTGTGGCTCTTGGATGATGTTATAAACATTCAAAAGGCCATTGGCAGAAAAGATGTTCCCCAACCCTGTGATACTAAACATATCACCAGTCTGAATCTCTGACATAATATTAGGGAAGAGAAACACTAATTAGATTTTCCTCTTGGGCTGCACAATAAATACAGAAGGCTGCAGACTAAATATTTTTTCTACCTGTTAGTATCCTCGGGAAACTCTTTCTGACTTTTCTTATGCTGTTTCAGCATTTTTGTCATAGGAGAAAATCTGTTTTCACCAAAAACATTATTCCTTTTTAGAATGATCAAATCAGGGACATAAATGCTTTTTTTATAACTCAGGCCTCCATTATGACGAATTCCCATCAGCAGTTTTCAAAAGCTATCTTCATTTACTCTTCCAAGCACTTTGAAAACCTTTAAAATCATCGTTTATTTCCCTAGTCACTAACAGTGATTTAGGCAGTGTGTCTTCTCCAGCTGCCAATAATACTGATTTATTTGTTATGTTTGTAGTTTTTTCTTTAATAATCAAATGGCAATTTTATTTCACTGAACAGTTACTTGCTGAAAATTAATAGAATTTGTACTTAGCTTTGAGGAGCAATTTTAGACAAAATGTGTTTTAAAGCAGAAAAATATATTTTACAAACAATCTCACTTGCAGACAAAATCAGATTGTGAGTCAACTACTATCACCCTTATTAATTTGAAAAATTAATTAGCCTTACTATCATGAAAGTAAGACTTGTTAAATATGACCAATGCATAGTGTATGTGGATGTCCAGGCTTTTTTACTTGGTATTGAAATCTGTGTCTACAACAAACTATCAAAAACTCGCAAACACCTTGTTATAACATTTTTAATCAATAAACTAAGCCTGAAAATGTGACTCACTATTCATTGTGGGGGACCTCTACCTCGTTACTATGAATATTTTATATTCATTATCATTGCTTATAGATACAATCTCCCTACAATAAAGTCAAATTTCAGAAACAATTTGATAAAAAAGATTTTGCTCCAAATAACTTCCAAATGCAATACATTTAATGTGACAGCAAAATGCACAATTTGGTCCTCAAAGATGGATCAGGTGTTAAGGTCAGTGCAGAGGGATCCTTAATGAAAATTTAGTTATATGTTGCAATCCTTTCTCACAGTGGATAAGAGTGAGGCAGAAAAGGTGTTTAAGTCTTAGAAAAACAGTCAGTAGAAGTTTTAGAAATATGCAGTACCAAAAAATGTAATGTATTTGAGTAAAACTGACATTTTGAGATTCAATAATTTTTCAGAGCCCTTATCTCTACTGTTGAGGAGCCTTGTTTTTTTTATACTCTTATTAGTTGTTGAAGTCTTTACTTAGGGTTAATCTTATGAGTATAAAATAAGCTGAAAGTAGATCATTGTAAAAATTAAAAGGAGGAAGCAGAAAGGAAGGAGGAGGGAAGGTGGAAGGAAGGACAGGAGGGAGGATAGGATGGGAATTATCACTATGCTCCTAAACCTGCATATATGAAATTAATGAAAAACTATTTAATAATAAAATTAAATTTAAAAAAGAGAAAATACCAAGTGTCAGATGCTGATACTCAAGCCTCTCCTATAATTTAAGACCTGTGTGGCTTATCTTCTTCTAACCTTGGTATCTCATTTGCTTACTGGGAGAGAAAAAACTTACCGCATAAACCTTCTTGATAACTAAAAAAAGGAATTAAAAACCTGAAGTAACCAATGTCGACCCTTACAATGATGAATTGAAGTTGTAATCAAGGTCCTAAAATATGAAAAGAAATATCACTAAAATATTTCTCCTTTTAGTGAAGAATTAATTTGTAATTATGGGCAATGAATTCAATTTCCAGGGTAATTAATTTCTTTTCATGTAATACAGCAAAATGTATGTATTTTCTTTTTAAATATGTTTTATTTATATATAGGGAATGAATTTCATGTATTTCATATATATATATGTGTGTGTCTATATATATATATATATATATATATATATATATATATATATACAGTTTTGAGAGCATAATGATACTTCCTATCCTACTCTCCCTCTCATCCCTCCTCCTCCCTCCTTATTTTTTAAATGTTTTACAATGACATATTTTCAATTTAATTTATAATCACAAGCTTAACTTTCAGTTTAATAAATAATTCAATGAGTAGTAAGTAAAAAAAAAAAACTACTATTCCTCAGGAGTATATGAAGGGCTACCACAAAACACACCAAGCACCAGAGTTAAAGGAAAGGTTTATTGTCGGGGGCTGGGGTGGGGGACACAGCAGGATGAAGAGAGAGGGTGAGTGTGGAAAGCAGGTCTTGTTATAGCCTTGAGGGGTAGGAAGGATGTTGGAGCAACAAATGCTTTTAGGGTGGCGGTGGAGCTGATGCCTCCAGTTGGGCCATTTGGTCACCTGGCTTTCTAGCACCCTGGGCTGGGCTTAGGACTGAGGCTTATTGTACAAGATGGCAATGGGGCCAGAGCCTAAGATGGCAACTGGGGGTTTAAGATGGCACCTCAGATAAGATGGCACCATTTCACTATCAATATGGGCAAGGGCTATAAACAATAATCTGATCTCAAGATGTCAATTTTGCTCATGTACAAGGACTATAAATAATCCAGTGGAAATGAGGTCCCTCATATACCTAGTGATCTTATTTCTCTATTGACCAACATATACTCTGATTATTTAAATGTACTTATTTAAGAGGTAGAGAGAGAGAGAGAGAGAGAGAGAGAGAGAGAAAGCACTCCTATCTGCTTCTTTATTCTCCAAATGCCTGAAATGACTGAGGCTAGACCAAAGACAAAATCAGGAGTTGGGAATGCAATCTGGGTTTTCCGTGTGGGTAATAGGAACCCAGTTGCTTGAATCAACATCACTGCTGCCTCCAGGGTCTGTGTGGGGGAGAAACTGCAGTTAGGAGTCAGTCAGGTATCAACCCCAGACACTCTGATATAGAACACAGCTGTCTTAACTTCTAAACACTGTCCCAATATTAATATTATTATTTATAATACTTGATTCCTTAAGCAGCATTAAAAAGTTGGTTTTATTGTCTGCTTGTTTCCAGTTTCAAGTAACATCATACAATTTCAAAATAATAGAGTTATTTTCATTTATTTATTTGTGGCTATGATATGGCTCACATCTATACATTTGCAATTAGAGAGTAATTGGAAATATTTAGAAATTACCACATCAAATCCTCTGCCAACCCTCCCTCTTCATCATCTAACCATACAAAATACTCCTTGCACCTTGGAAATGAATACCTGGGGGTATGAACCATATTAGCTTTTATGTCAGGTCACACAAGGCTCATAATGAACTCTGAGCAGTACACTCCCGACATGACAAAGAATGTAGGTTTGAATCATTAAATTAGTTTTCTGTCATCTAAGCCCATTCTAAATGACATTTGTTTCCAAAGTCCTTAAGTGATTGATAGTCTGGTATTTTAAAATACTCAGAAGGAATTCTTAGCTATAACTCCTTTAGCAGACAACAGGTACTAGAAATAACACATTTTTTCTTATGCAGTAAACATTAAAACTAATTTTTATTGGAAAATTACATGTCACATATACGGCATCTTTAAAAAGATTGTGGAAAATACACATTATGATAAATCTATGCATGGGTTTAAATTTTTTTTACATCAAAATAAACATCTTCTAATTACATTTGTCTACATACTTCTTAAAGTGTGTTCTGTATATACATCAGAAAGTTTGAAAAGTTCACTATTATGTAAATAATGGCTATTCATTGTATGTACTAAATATACTTACTTGCTATATAGCTTATAGCTATATAGCTGTATTAATTCCTATAAATATAGCTATACTTACTTGCTATATTGCATATTGCTATATCAAAAACAATGTAAAAACTCTAAATTTTTATTACAAAATAATTTTAAGTATAATGAAAAGTATAAAGGTATACTCAAGGATTAGATTCAATAATTGTTAAAATTTTATCATATTTATATTTCCTCAGAATTTTCATACTCATAAAAATACTTAACAGCTAAAATACTTATAGTTGCTTGAATATAATACTGTAATCCTAAAATGTTTAACAAATATACTCCAATGTTAAGGAAGATTTTTTTCATATTTAGCCTCAAATCAATTATTGTACAAACACAATTATTAATACTTTTACTATTATCTAATATGTGAGTATATGTTATTTCTTATTCTCTGGAGTTCTTGACTATTCTCAAAATAATTTTTTACAGATTTTATTTAATTATTTGAAAGGTAGTGTTACAGACAGTGAGAGGGAAAGACAAGGAGAAAGGTCTTCCATCCACTGGTTCACTCCCCAAATGATTGCAACAGGCAGAGCTGAGCTGATCTGAAGCCAGGAGCTTCTTCTGGGTCTCTGATGTGGGTAGAGGGGGTGAAGCACTTGGACCATCCTTTGCTGCTTTTCCCAGGCACATTAACAGGAAGTTGCATCAGAAATAGAGAAGTCAGGACTTGAACCAGTGCCCAAATGAGATATTCTTGCTTAACCTGCTAGACCACATCGTCTGGCACACAAAATTATTTTTAATAGCTGTTTTTCACTAACAACAACAAAGTAATCAGTGCCCACAAATTAGTTTTTCTCTTCTATCTCTTTAAATGATTCATTTTAGTGCAGATTTTTCCTCCATTTATTGTTACTAAAATTATACTTCCATCATTTGCATTCATATGCAATGGAAATTAGTACCAAACAAGTTTGACATTAGATATCTCAATTTAATATTTAAACACCAAAAATACCATTTTATCTCTTCATTGTGCTTCGTTGTTACTATTTTCTACTTGCAAATAGTATATAATCCATCCCCTGATTCTGTAAATTCTGTGGATACTCGGTTCTCCAGGAACATTTTACATAATGGCTTTAATACGGGTTGATGGTTCCCCTCTGAATCAAAAATTTCACTGGGGCCATTGGCAAATTTCATATTCTATTATTCTTTATTTTTTATTCACTAATAAAAAATTCAATTTCTTAAGAAATAGAACTACTGTTTATCTGTGTCTTAAATAATAATATTTGCATTGCAAATCTTGTGACTATAAAATAAATTGAAAATGTACTGGGGCCAACATTCTCATGCAGCAGGTAAAACCACTGCCTATGACACCAGCACCCCGTGTGGGCACCCAGCTGCTCCACTTCTGATCCAGATCCCTGCTAATGGCCTGGGAAAGCAGCAGAAGATGGCCCAAGTGGTTGGACCTTGCACCTACATGGGAGACCTGGAAGAAGCTCTTGACTCCTAGATTCAGTCTGGCCCAGCCCTAGCTGGGCCTTAGACATTTGGGGAGTAAATCAGCAGATGAAGATTCTTACTCTTTCCCTCCTCTCTGCAACTCTGCCTTTCAAACAAATGAATGAATAAATTTTTTTTTTAAAGAGGGTATATTATCACAAAAATTAAAAGCAAAGAAAGGAAGGACAAAGGAAGCAGGGTAGGAAGTATCATTCTATGCTTTAAATTATATATATGAAATACATGAAATCTGCTCTACATAAATCTTTAAAAGGATATTTAAAAAAATAGAACTTAGCAGGGAAATCTGCGATTGAAAGTGATTTATTTGGTGACTTAATCCTTCATACAGATGTAGCAATGTACTAGACATAGTCAGGGAATGGGATATTACTCAGTACTGATAATAAAGGAAAAAGAATGCTAGTATAAATAGTAGCTATATACGTATCATAAATAAGTCTAACTCATCAGAAAGAAAAACATAAAAAAGGGTGAAAAAAGAAATGAAAAAAAGGAGGTCCATGCTTTAAGGGCTATATAGTGTAAGCTTTCATTCATAGCACATTCTAATAAAGAAAAAAAAACTATGAAGACATTATCTAGGAGTGAGAAAAGAAATTGGTTTCGAATAGACACAAGTGAATTTCAAGGATAATTAAACCATTCTGTATTACAACTATGGTGGTCTTTCCCTAAGTGCTTATATTTCTCAAAACTCAGAGAACTGTGGCCAACAGTGTGGTACAGGACACTAAGTTGCTGCCTGTGATGTCGTTATTGTACCAGTGCACAGAAGATCCCTTTCTGTCTCTCACTGAGAGACATTCATTTATTTATTTATTCAAATAAATAAGTATTATTTTAAAAACTCACAGGCCTGAATATTAAAAATCATAAATTCTGTTGTATGTAAACTATACTTAACTATACATCTATATACCCAATAAACAAATATATGCACATATATATACATGTATTGTACGCATACTTTTATATCCATTCTTCTTCAAAATGCTCCTTTTGATGTAATTTCACTTTAACTTTTAATATCAATACGTTATATTAAAAATATTTTTTCTAGTAAACAGTGTCATTTCAGATGAAAACTCAGTTTCACTCAAAATAGATCTCTCTCTCCCCATCTCTGTCCCTGTCATTTCTCTCCCTGTTATCATAAATGCATGCATGTGTATATGTACATGTGCACAGGTGAATTCATATAATAATCATTCCTAACAAAAGAAGCTGTGGCATTGTGTGTGCACAGTGTTATGAATATGTTTTCTATTGAAATATTTGGAAGTCTTATGAACTGAATTCTGTTACATATGAAGAATACAAAAAGTTTTGAATATTGCTAGAGCTTCCATAACCTTCACAGTGTTTGGATTAACCAACAAAAAGTTGTTTTCTTACAGTTCTGCAGGCTGGAAGTCCAAGATCCAGTGGTGGCAGGTTTGGTTTCTTCTCAGGCCTCTCTCCTTGGCTTGTAGCCCACCACTTTCTTGGGTCTCACCTGGACCTTGTTCTCTGATGGCACATCCAGGCGAATTGCTGTCTTTCTTTTAGACAGTCATGCTGGATGTAGGCCACACTTCAATGACCTAATGTAACCTCTGTTATCTCTTTAAAGGACCTATCTTCCAAAATAATTACATTCTGATGTCTGGGATTTGGGTCTCCAGCATATAAATTTGGACACAGTTCAGCCCCACATGAAAACTGAATTTCATAGTGAAAAGTCCCTTGTGTGAGGAGGGTCCCATAGACCGTAGTCCACTTTTACTGCTGCTTGGTGGCTTGTGACCAATAACTGGATTCTTCCAATCAAGATTTTAGTAATGTCCAACAGGATGGAATTAGAATTGCATCTAATAGATGATCTTGAAAATTAGAGATACTATTATGATGCAGTGGACATGTAGTATGTCCTCTTGTAGAAATCATTGAAAGGACAAAGTATGTATTGCTTTCTCAGCATAACTTTGAAAAGAAAGTGGCTGATTCTATTAACATTTTACTGTGTATTTCTGTTTCACATGGAGTGTCTCTCGCCCTGTGGGTGGATGACTCAGTTTCTCGAGACAGGGATCACCCACTGCCAGGCCAGCTTTCCCTTTTTCTTCAACTTTGTTACACAGGTTTTGATATTTTCTGTGTTTGCACTGTTGTACAGAAGTTTGAGAAAACACGGTATTGATAAGAACATATGCCAATGTAAATCACACAAAAATGCACTACATATTATGTTAGTGCTTTCCTTCTCCTTCATGGACAAATGACAAGCAATGAGTTCTTTCCAAAAACATGTAATTTTATAATAACTTTAAGACGTTTTTATACTTTATTTAAATTTTTTTACAATAACATACTAATCTTAAATTTTCATAATGGAATAATTCTCTTATTGAAATGTGTGGCCCTAGTTGATATAAAATGGAAACAAACATGTTTTTGTTATTATCAACATAAACAAAAATAATTGCATGGAAGTAGATACCGCAGAGAAAAAATAAAAAAGACAGCTTTTAGAAGCTGGCATTTATTCTTCAGATTTAGTGAGGGCAGGAAAATATTTTTTAATTTTATAGTAGATGAAAAAAATAAATAACATGATACAAAATTTGTTTATTCAACCAATCTTCTCTATAAAAGTATACATTTAACTTTCCCCACTGTGGTCCCTTCACTTCTGAATTTATAAGTCTGCAGAGAGTAGAACAGTAACTACATTAGCCTTTTGCTCCTCTGATTACACAGGAATGCCATCTAGTGTCAAAACTGTAACTGCATCCTTAGATTTCACACCACTTTCCATAAAATATGCTTTAAAGAAATAGATCACAGTGGGTAGCTGGAGGCTATCAGTATATATGTTGGCAACAGGAAGGATGTAGCCCCTGT
The DNA here is from genome assembly GCA_949820135.1 of Sylvilagus floridanus. Lineage (NCBI taxonomy): Eukaryota > Metazoa > Chordata > Mammalia > Lagomorpha > Leporidae > Sylvilagus > Sylvilagus floridanus. Next base: position 82,913,091 of record OX463246.1, on the reverse strand, counting down.
AAACTTGATTTTATTTTTATTTTTACTAGAGTGAATGTCAAATTAAATTAAATATAAAACAAATCATTCTTTTTTAGAAAAGTATAAAGGGAAATTATTATCCAATCAGCTAGATATCTCATCAATTTATTTTAAAGTTGTACAATTCAGAAATACTAAAAAACACTGTTAATAATTTATTGATTATCATCAATTTACATTTAACATAGAAAACAGTAAATGCAATTTATGTGTACTATTGTTTGGAATTACAGTTTTCTTAACTAATGGTATTCATTAAATATTTATAATAAAATAATGTTTCATTTATAATACCTTTGCTATAAACTTATCATGTTTTAATGTCTATTACTAGAAATGCTGCTTAAAAAACACTGATACCAAGTACTGAGAAAATCCAAATGAGAATGAAAAACGTTTATTAATTTGATTTATTAGTTTCTGCTTTTGTAATTGACTTGTAAACAAACTTTTGTACACTTAACTTCCATCTCTATGAAGCCAGTTTCATTTTATGTTTCATGAAATACAACTTCATTAATTAATTTTCTATACTGTAGAGCAGTGTTGTATAAGTGCTAGCCTGCACTTGAATGGAATTAAGTAATAGATAGCAGGAGACAAAAGTGCAGGTGGAAAAGGAACACGATTGGGTTATAGAAATTGTGTAAGAAAAGTACAGCCTGCACTGTGGCAAAATGGGTTAAGCCATTTTTGTCTATGACGTCCCATATGGGCGCCAGTGTCGGCCCCAGCTGTTTTGCTTCCAATCTAGCTCCCTGCCAATGCACCTGGGAAAGTGGCCCAAAGCCTTGGGTCTCTATACCCATGTGGGAAACCTAAAAGAAGCTCCTGACTCCTGGCTTCAGCCTGGCCCTGTCCCTGCCGTTGTGACCATCTGGGCAGTGAACCAGCAGATAAAAAACCTCTCTCTTTCTCTCTCTCTCTCTCAATTCTACCTTTCAAATACATACTATTAAAAAAAAAAAAAAAGAAAAGGAAAGGAGACAAGAGAGAATGAGTTGAGTCAGTAGAGTGTGCCACAGTGGCTTGTTTTTCTGGGTACAGACACATACTGTCATTTGCCATGAATAGAGGCTTGATTCTCAGATAACAAACAGCACATGGCTTCTTTCCTTAAACTCAACTTGAATTGCTGTAGGACACTTCTGTGAAAAGGCAACCTCACGCAGTGGCAACGTAATACAACCTGGCCCAGAGTTCAGGTCTTTTGGAATCTGCCTGAACCCATGAGAATCAAGATGAATCTTCAAGCAGAGTTCCTGATTCTAAATTAACTCAACCATTTGAGTGAGGCACTAGAAGGTAGAGTTAAATTCAGTACTAAGGACAGGTATAACTGGTTGTTACTTGAGGATTTCCCAGTGCTATTTTTAACATAATGAAATGATCTTGCCTTCCAGAGTTCTTAAAAATAATAAATTAATAAATACATTAGTGTCAGTTGTGGGTGTTTGCCTGAGTAGGACCCCATATCAGAGTACCTGGGTTTAATCCTGTTTCTAGCTCTTCATTGTAGCCTGTTGTGACTGCACACCCTGGGAGACAGTAGTGGTATCTCAAGTGGTTGGGTCTAAAAACCATGCAGGGGATCATATGGCAACTGGTCCAGCCAGTCATTGTGGTCATTTGAGGAGTGAACCAGCAGATGGGATTTGTTTTTATCTCTCAAAAATGCATCTCAAATCAATAAATAGATGCCTTTATCATCATGTTACAGAGGAAAGTAAAATTCAGATGTATACATGTATTAATCAGAGACAAAAATTTAGGATCAAAATCTGTTTTCAAAATCCACATTTTGGCCGGCGCCGTGGCTCAACAGGCTAATCCTCCGCCTTGCGGCGCCGGCACACCGGGTTCTAGTCCCGGTCGGGGCACCGGATTCTGTCCCGGTTGCCCCTCTTCCAGGCCAGCCCTCTGCTGTGGCCCAGGAGTGCAGTGGAGGATGGCCCAAGTGCTTGGGCCCTGCACCCCATGGGAGACCAGGATAAGCACCTAGCACCTGGCTCCTGCCATCAGATGAGCGCGGTGCGCCGGCTGCAGCGCGCTGTCCCTGGCAGCCATTGGAGGGTGAACCAACGGCAAAGGAAGACCTTTCTCTCTGTCTCTCTCTCTCACTGTCCACTCTGCCTGTCAAAAAAAAAAAAAAAAATCCACATTTTTGGGAAAAGAATTTAGCCCAACAATTAAGAAAAGGATTGGGATGTCCACATCCCATTTGGGAGTTGGGGATTGCAATTCTACCTCTGCTTCCTACTATAGCTTCCTGCTGATGAACACCTTGGGAGGCAGCAAGTAATGGCTGGAGAAATTGGGTCCTTGCCACATATGTGGGAGATCTACATTGAGTCTGGGCTCCTGGATATTGCCTTCAGCTTGACCCAAATCGAGCTGTTGTGGGTGTTTAGGGAGGTGACCAGCAGATAAATAGATGGTGTCTCTCTTTCTCTCTCTCTCTCTCGCTCTCTCTCTTGCTCTCTCTCTCTCTCTCTCCTCTCTCTCTCTTTTATATAAAGACTTTTTTTTTTTTAATTTAAAAAGTCTTGCCCAGTGTTGTGGCACAGAGAGTTAACCCACCCCGCCTCTTGTGACTCTGGCATCCCTATTGGACTGCAGATTCTGATTCTAATCCAGTTCCTAGATAATGCACCACGGATGACAATAATAGATGGTTCAAATGCTTGGGCCACTGTGGGGACCCATGGATAGGCTTGCCATGGGATCCTCCAAGCTGGGCTTGGCTTATAGCAGTAATGCAGATGTAGCAGCTAATTGAACTTTCCATCTAGCTGAGGATTGTGGTAAACAACAAGATGGCGCTGATGCCCTGCCTGCTGCGTGACTCCACAGCTGATCCTGAGTGCCAGATTGGAGAGCTCTGTGCATGGACTGTGATTGAATGACTGTGATCGGTTGAATTCGGTATATAAGCAGACCGCGGGAGAAGGAGCGGGGCACGCCAGCTTTCCCCCTTAAGGAATGTGCACTCCATCTCTCCCCCTTCTCTCAGTCCCCCACTCCTTTTCCTATTCCTTCTAAGTAAAAGTCTACTGAAGACCGATTAACTGCGAGCAGCGTCGTTCCTTTTGCAGCCGAAGGAGCTGACAGGCCACTGACACCTTTGTGTGAAACAAGGATGAGCTCCTGGTTCCTGGCTTCGTCCTGGCTGAGCCCTGACACCATGGGCACTTAGGGACTCTCCTCTTCAGTTAAATACATTATTTTAAAAAAATTAAAAATGAACAAAAATAAATCCCCACATGTTTGATACTGCAGAATGCATCCCTGAGTTAACTTTTGTCATAAATTACCTACATTTGAGTAAACTACTTAGTATCTTTGTTGGTAGAAAAAGAAAGTAAGTGGTATGATATATATATATATATATATATATATATATATATGTGTGTGTGTGTGTGTGTGTTTGTTTTGAAAGACAGGGAGCTGCTGAATTTCTGGATTCAATACCCAAATCCTCACAACAACTAGACCTGGGATGGGCTAAAGCCAGGAGCCCAGAATTCAATCTGGTCTGTCACATGAGACCAAGTACATAAGCCATCAGTTGCTGCCTTGCAGGATGTACCTTAGCAGAAAGTAATTGGTCAATCTGGGACTTGAATTCAGGCAATCCAATTGAAACATGGGTGCCCCAGTATGCAGAAGAGCTGGCGTTTTCATACAGTTCTGGTGGGAATGTACAACAGCATTGCCAATTTTGAATTTATAAGTTTCATTTATAATTAACCATACACCTATACAAGTCTGTAATCTCACTCCCAAGTATTAGACTACGGGGGTAAAAAAAAAAAAAAACATGTTTAGACAAAATCTAGCAAGAATGTATCCATTGAATCATTAAAATCTGAAATAAGCACAATTACTCTTCATTCCGTAATTGATTTATCAACCAACCAAACGATAGCCCTTGGGGCATGTCCATACTGCTCAGCTATAAAGATGAATCAATGTTGATATACACATACATGACACCTTAAAGTCTGCACAATACATTTTGCTAAATATAAGGGACCAGAGGTAACACGGTATGCTTCCCATTTACTTGAATTTCTGGAAGATTTGCTTAAGTGTTTGCTTGCGGCCAGGAAATAACTAAAAAGGCAGCATGAAAGAGATTTATGGTTGTGGATACAAAACAACTTGCATATTTCAAGGCTCATGGAACTGTACACTACAAAGTGAAATTTAGCCTATAAATTTTTAAAGTAAGTAAGTTACTTTCTTGGACTTAGGTGTACTAAATAAGTTTGAGTTTGAAAGGGTTAACAATTTCTTTAAGTGTTTCCGTTGCAGACCTTTAATCTAAAAAAAAGTTTTCCACTAATTTTAATACAGCTTTGCATTCCTCTTTGCTGAATTTTGTGTTTCTAAGTACTTCTAAGTATAAGAGATCTTCAAAAAGCTCATGGAAAGTATGTATTATGAAGAAAATTAGGAATGGATATCAACATTGTTTTACAATGGAACAAGTGTATTAAGCTTATCTTATCTTTCCATTCACATTAAGTTTTTCAAGAATGCTCATAGGCTCAAGAGTGACATTGTATCATTCAATTACTCATTTTCTTTTTCAGATAAGTGTATCTATTCATTCTGGCTTAGTGTCAGGTGGATTGAAGTCATTTCTTTACTTGCATTCCTGCACTACTTTCATAGCTGCCACCATTGCTGTATTTATGCCTGAATCTTTGTTTATTATAAATATTTGAATCATTTTACTTTATTTGTGATGTAGTTGTTTAACTTCTTTTGAGAATAATCACAATATTATTTTTTATTTTCCAGATCTAGAGTAAAAAAAGCAAATTCTGTTCTTGTATAATTCCTTTATAGAGTGTCAAAAATCTCACATTAATATTAGTTATCGAAAATATTGCACAAATTTCTCTCAAAATACTAGGCAGTTCAATAAAAATTTTAAAAATATGAATAGTTTACTGGATTTTATCACTCTGGTTTCTCTATTAACAAGAAAATATGGTAATGAAACTTCTATAGACCAAGTGAACACTGTTATTTTGTTCTTACTACTTTCTTATGTTCCTGATTTCCTTTAAATGTCTTTCCGAAAATTTTCTCAGACAACTTTGCTTCCTTCTGTTTTCCTTTGTGATTCCATTTTATTTGATTAAGCAATAACACTTATTTGCAAAAATATGCAAAAGAAGCATGATTTTCTTTTCTATCCTCTATTTCTTACCCATTAGCAATATTTTAAGTTCTACAACTTCATTAACTAGCATAAAAAAAAAAGCATGAAACTTCCCAAGTATCTCCTTTAATAGTTATTAGAGTACATGATTTTCCAAATACGTACACTGTTATTTTCAGCAGTATATCTGGTCTCTTTATTTTGCTGCTGCTATTTAATTTTGCAATTTGATCTCTGTTTTATCATTCCTACCAAGCCTATCAATCTATTCCATTATGTTTTGTTAAATTCCTTTTTTGTTAATGTTTCTTAAAACCCAATTTTACAAAACATACTTCAACTTCAAGCAATGACTGACAACTTAATCCATTTCACAATGTGAGTCGAACACAGTGCATAGAATTTGAATTGTTTAATATAAATGATTAGATTATTATGTATCTTAAAGCATGATTGAACACGCCTGTGACGAGTTTCAGGGTATAAAACACCTTTACAACTTGTCATTTTTCTGATCTTTTGCAAAATGAACAACCCACATCTGTGCCCATGGCTATTTTCATTAGCCTCTCAGTGATCTGACACTAATCACTCCTTATGCTGTGTAAATTATATTTACTATAGACAAAGCCTGACATTTTTTTAGAGTCTGACAATTATATATTGTAATAGGAATGAATCAGCCTAAGTCTTTTGCTTATTATTAGTCTTCATTCTATATCCTCAATTTTCTTCCTGTATCACATTTTTCTTTGTATAAGTAGTGCAAAGTTAAAAAAAATACTTTCAAAATAAAATTGTGCAACTTGTCTTACATTATTCAATGTTAAATATATGTATTACTTGGATCATGAAATTCATTATACACTTATAAACAGGAATGGTGATATTTCACCTAAGAACGTGTAAGGAATCAATAGCAGTGACAATCACATCTACTTGATGAGAATGAAGCAAAATGAGGTCCCTTGAAAAATGTCCTAACATGAAAGTAACGAAATAAAAAGAGAGGAATAAAACAGGTTATGTCAATTACAGTTTAAATAAAAAAAAAAAAGGGCTGGTGCCGCGGCTCAACAGGCTAATCCTCTGCCTAGCAGTGCAGGCACACCGGGTTCTAGACCTGGTTGGGGCGCCGGATTCCGTCCCGGTTGCCCCTCTTCCAGACCAGCTCTCTGCTATGGCCAGGGAGTGCAGTGGAGGATGGCCCAAATGCTTGGCCCTGTACCCCATGGGAGACCAGGAGAAGCACCTGGCTCCTGGCCTCAGAATGGCGTAGCGGCCATTTGAGAGGTGAACCAATGGAAGGAAGACCTTTCTCTCTCTCTCTCTCTCTCTCTCTCACTGTCTATAACTCTACCTGTCAAATAATTAAAAAAAATCAGTAAAATTATGCTCACACTTTGGCATATGTTTATCAAATCTAATATAAATGGAAATTTTAAAAATGTATCATGCTTACAATTCTTGGAAAACAGAAATAAGAAGTTCTTGCAACCCAAACAATTTTGACATGAATTTTAGTATTATTTTGCTTTCAAAATTTTCTTGAATAAAGAATTTGAGGTTGTTACATATACAGTAGTCATTAAATAAAGGATCACGGAACAATTTAACAAACCTCATCAATAATATATTGTATTTTCAAACAAAATACATTTTTAGGAAGTGTTGTTTTTCACAAATTAACTCAGAAATTTATGAAAGCACTACTAAATCATTTTTTGTAGATAGATATATCACAGAAATAATATTTAATCATAACTAAAGAACATGAGAACATTAAATATTGTATATAAAAATCCATTCATAGTTTTTTCAAAATACACATTTTCCATGAAGATTTTTTGAAGAAATTTTGTATAACCTTTACATACATAGTATTGTATATTTATCGTATAGTTAACACTATAATGTGGAATATGAATCTTCAACCCATATTTATGTTTTCATTCTTTTTTTATTTTACCTGATTTTGTACAAAATTGTCTTGGTAATATAATTTATTATGTTTTCTTTGAGTTTATTTAGTAGAAGGTAGCTAAAATATTACCCTTGATATACTAAATTACATCTTTTCTTTTTAGAGGATTTATTTTATTCACTAGAAAGGCAGAGTTACAGAGAGGCAGAGACAGAGAAGAGAGAGAAGTCTTCCATCCTCTGGTTCACTTGCCAAAAGGCCACAAGGGCCGTAGCTGAGCTGATCCGAAGCCAGGAGCCAAGAGCCTCCTCCAGGTCTCCCATACTGGTACAAGGGCCCAAGGACTTGGGCCATCTTCTACTGCTTTCCCAGGCCATAGCAGAAACTGGATCAGAACTGGAGCAACTATGACTAGAACTGGAGCCCATATGGAATGCCAACACTGCAGGTGGTGGCCTCACAGCACTGGCCCCCTAAATTGCATCTTACCAAGATCCCCGTCTTAATAATTGGGTCTCATATTAGCATGTAATATGTGTGACATATTTTTTTCATTAGGTCTTCTAGGTTGAAATCAATATTCAGAAAAGAGTTTTGTCTTTGATGATGGATGATATCATCCTTGAACTCCACAGTATTTACTGAATCTAACTTTTTCTCATCTGCCATTCAGTAAAATCCTGCTTCTGCCTTTAGTAAAACTGTGTTTGAATTGAACAAGCAATAATGACATTTAGAAGTACTGTTCACTGGAGGTTCTATTAACTCTCCAAAACGTTCTTATTGATTTAACCATTACTGTTATTTAGCTTCTCAAAGTCTACTCTTTGCTAGAACGAAGGAAGGAAATTCTGGCCAGATATTTGATGTGTGTTTCTCCTTTTCTCTGCCATGGAGCATTGAGTGCTTTCAAGTAAGATACTTTTGTGTAAGAAATTATTGTAAAAATATAGACATTTCATATAGAATTTCATTTGAAGTAGCGTATTGTATTATGTCATTAAAATGTTTCAGGCAAAATTTGTCTCTAAAACTGATTTAAAATTTTCACCAAATGCACATGATCACATTACCTGTATTTTCTTTAACTTTAGATAATTAAAAAAGAAAACTTTTAGTTTCCTTTTATTGCTAAGTATGGTATTCTTCACTATATTGGCATGCAAACAGGGCCAGCGCATAGGATATTGTTGCTAACAGTGATCTGCTTTTCAGGCTCTAGTGTGTTCTCATCTTTACTTGTCAAATTCTGTACATAGCTGAAAGGCAACACTATGAACCTAGTGTGTTTTCCTCTCAAAATTCATATTTTTAAGCTTTAACCTATCCAGTGTAATGATATTTAGAGGAGGGCTTTGGAGAATTGGAACCCTCATCATGTAGTTAGTGCTGTAATAAAGAGACTCCTGAGTCTCTCTCTCTCTCTCTCTCACTCTCTCTCCCTCCCTCTCTTTCTCTCTGTCCATCTGAGGACACAATTGGAAGAAAACCATCTGAAAGCCAGAAAGAGAGCTGTTCATTAGGAACCAGGGCCAGCACCTTGATTAGGGACTTCCTGGACTTCAGAATTTGACAAGTCAATGTTTATTCTTAGGGCCACTCAGTTTACTGTATCCATTACTAGGGCTCAAGAAAACTGGAGAAGATGATGTGATATCACAACTGAACACTTATCACATTCTGCTTTCTTTATGTTTGGTGGTGAATGCACCTCTCCTCTTATATATAGATGTTGCAGTATTTTAAGTAATGTTTTACCAACATCTGGAGCTCAGCGTAATGCTGTGCACATATCAGTGCTAAGGATTGCTGGATAAGGGTGGAAACCTGATCTAACTACGACATTTGAGAGGTGGGTGTGGTGGGAGGGTTTAGGTCATCAGGGGCTCACCCCTAAAGGAAGTTCTAATAAGAGTGCTGGTTATTGAAGCCAGTTTTTCCCAGAGTCTCACTGTTTCCTCCACACATGCTCCCCTGTTGCTGGCTGGGCTGTGCCATATGCCAGCTTAGTAATGGAGCCATCAGATTGATTCTGCACTGTGGACCTCTAAAATGTAAGCTAAAAAAAAGTCACAAAAAGTTGGCTAATAAAAAGATTAATTGGAATCCTAAAGCTATACTACTTGAATTTTTATTGGCAGTTTTATGAAATCTCTTTTACTTAGGTGCTGATGATTAGGATCTCTCTCTCTCTCTCTCTCTCTCTCTCTCTCTCTGTCTGTCTCTCTCTCTTTCTCTCAGCAGTAGTGCACAATGGATATAATGTTATGAATATGAAATTTGAAACAACCCAGGATAAACATTGATTCACTAAAGTGAAATGAAAACTAACAAGGCTACTGTCCCTGCCCTAGAATAAATGAAATGCTCCCAAATGCTCATTTCAGATCACTATTCCCTGATCTATCAAAATATAATCTTTACCATGCGAATACTAATACAAATTTGACTTGAAAAATTTACCACTCCCTTAAACAGTATTTGGAGTTAATATAAAACATATAAATCATTTTTAATAAAGACCTCATTTTTGTTTGAATCCACAGTTCATTGATGGTTTTTAATTTTTAAAGTCTTATTTACTTATTTGAGAGGGAAACAGAGATGAGGAGAAGAGACAGAGAGAGAGAGAGAGAGAGAGAGAGAGAGAGAAAGAGAGAGAGAGGGAGAGAGATTTTTCATCAAGTGGTTCACTCCCCAAATGCCTAGGGAAGCCTGAAGCCACTAGCATGGAACTCTGAGTAGCAGGAACCCAAGTATTTGAGTCATTATCCGCAAAGCACTTTAACAGTAAGCCCTCAGTTTGGCAGCAGGTACTGACAGTATCACATCATATTAGGTTGCTTTCATATGGAGAGAATGCTTTCAAATATGTTAACACATAACTTGATATATTCACTGTTATTCTATTGCTGTTAAAAATATTAGCAACTTAAACAGCTGGCCATAACACAGTGCATTAAAATATGACTGGCCAGTGCCATGGCTCAACAGGCTAATCCTCCGCCTTGCGGCGCTGGCACACAGGGTTCTAGTCCCGGTCGGGGCGCCGGATTCTATCCCGGTTGCCCCTCTTCCAGGCCAGCTCTCTGCTGTGGCCAGGGAGTGCAGTGGAGGATGGCCCAAGTGCTTGGGCCCTGCACCTAATGGGATACCAGGAGAAGCACCTGGCTCCTGTCATTGGATCAGAGCGGTGCGCCGGCCGCGGCGGCCATTGTAGGGTGAACCAACGGCAAAAGGAAGACCTTTCTCTCTGTCTCTCTCTCTCACTGTCCACTCCGCCTGTCAAAAAAATACAATAAAATAAAATAAAATATGACTGAATATGAAGCTTAAACTGATACATTTATCAACAAAAAACATTTTTAATAGACATTTCATTCCCAAGAAGCTATTTTCTTTTTTTAGCCAGTAGTAATTACATAATTTTTATTAATATATATTTTAGTATAGAAAAAATTCTATAAGAGAAAATCCTTAATGTATCACAAATACATTCCAAAACAACATAGAAACTATTCTAGTTAGAACAGAAATATATTTGATGAAAGGAACTTCCTATTTCCAGATGTGTTATTTGCTTATCAAAATGAACTGTTCCTTTAAAAATGCTTTTTCATTCTACTTCTATAGAGAAAAATATTTTACAGTTTAAAAATACATGATATTATGCTATTTTCAGACAAGTTTTTTATCTGTCTTGGGAAACGTGTTCCCTCTGTTATTTTAAATCACAATATATATTTTTTCTCTTGAGATATTCTTCCAGATTGTCAGTTCAGTTTAACCTTTATTGTTTGATTGCTTATTGTTTGTTTTCATGGATGTTTTCCACATTTGTCAGACAGAAATTTTCTATACTGTAGCTTTAAATTATCTTACAGTTCTTACAGGCGGATTTAACAGTCCTGGACCATTTTATGTTAATTTCTCATCTTTTGGATTCCTGCATGTGTGGGTGGAATAAATTTTGTTCTGCTACTTCCTGGACAAATTTGAGATTTTGATTCCTTAGAGGAAAAGTTTTGTTTCTTCTCTTTTTGTTTCATAGTTCCACGTCCATGGTATACCTCATTCCTGCTTATTAGGCCAACTGAGCAAGGACAATTTTCCTGCCTGTGACAAGGAGGGTGCTGTTTTTGGAGAATCCAGCATTCATGGAGGATTGCAGTTGTTGCCTATGATTTATTCAGACTCAGTGTTGAATCAATTGTTCGTGTGTGTAGGTGTGTATGTGTGTGTGTGTGTCTTGACGATTCTCGTCCACATTGAGCTCCTGGAACCCACCGTGTCAGGTTCTAACTTATCCATGTTTACTTGAGTTCTCACTTATTTTCTTACAACAAAAAGTGTTAATCACAAATTGTCATAAGCAGTATTTTTAATTGTTTATAATGGAGAAAGAATGCTGCAATGTCTTCTTTGTCCATTATAGTAAGTTATTTATTTCATTTTGAAAATATAATATAAAGTAGAAATCACTCAATATTTTCTATAACATTATGGGATAATTTTGATTTAAATGAATTATTATTTTTCATGAGTAAATTTTTGTTTAATGGATATTAAAAGAACTTAATTTTGGTGTTTAACCTTTTAAACAATTTCAGTAAAAACATTAACCATGAATATAAATAAAAAGATACAATCTAATTTAATATATTTTATACTTACCTTGACTTTTATCTATAAATTCCCAATATGAAAATTTGCAAATAATATAAAGAGTAAATTTCCAAAATTAATCAGTCTTTTCTACAATTTTGCAGACTGTTAATTAGCCTTATTTCTTATAGTAAAGGAACTTTTATGACCGCCATTCATATATTTTATTGTTATTAACTCTCATTCTATAATTCTCATACGTTTTAAAGCATCTTCATACAACATTCATCCTAATCCTTCTCTTTGGATAAAATGGACTTGATCTTTTCTTTCCCATATGAAGAGTACTCACAGTTCTAGAGAATAATCACCTTCTCACTACAAATATCGCTTTCCTAACCATTCCTTAGGTAGCATTATTAACAAAGTTTTCATTACCCTGGTCACTCATCTGCTTTCTTGAGTTAATTATTTCAATTTTAAATATTTAAAATAAACACAGCACTATAAGGGTGGTTCAGTCTGCACAGAAAGCAATTTACCTTATTTAAAGTAGACAAAATTATATCAAATAGCATTAAATTTGCATTATATTTTTGAAGACTTTCCTTGAGCAAGCTTATCTATCCATGTTTCTTTGTCTAATATCTCTCTCACTCTTGCTCTCTCCCTCTCTAGCTCTTGCTCTAGCTCTGTGTGTCTGTGTTTAGCCTTTGATCATGTCACATGAATGGATGAGACTGAAACACATTTTTCATTTCTCATTACTCCAGAAATCTTCCCTACTATGTCCTGCATAATATTTATATTCTAGTTTTATAATGTACCTGAGCCTTCGAAAATCACTTTTCTCAAATGTTTGTCTCAAATAACATAAAACTCTGACATGTTTTTCTATGCTAAGACGGAGTGACAAAATTAAATACAAATCATCAGAAAAGAGGTATGACTGAACATATGCAACTGTATTGTCTCCTAATAATGCCTTTGATAAAGCAGTTTTCTCCCTTTACTTTTGTGAAAGTTTGAAAATATGTACCAAAATACATGGGGAAAATCCAAGCTCTACATTACGTTTTTACGTTTCTTCACTTAATAAGTACCAAAGTATAGAATTGAAATTGATTAATATAAGTACAGATTACATAAATATGGACTATATAGTATTTGGCATTTAAATCATCTTTCCTTTATGTCTTCACACTCTTATAATATAAATGCCTGTTAATTCTATACATGTAAAGTATGTAAAATGAGAATAATCTATTCATATATCTTGTAATAAACTGAATTATTTTTCCATTTTATTAAAACTGCTACAGCATAAATGAGAGTTATAATTAGATAGAATTCATTCTAGATAGAAGCCATTTACTCAATCAAATTACATTTCTATATAGAATATTGCCTTGCATTGGTTTTTCGTAAACTCTTCGATTCTAATAAAATAAATCTTGACTAAGTTGTAGCTACATTTCTTCATGTAATTTTGACAATGATGATTTTGAAGTAAAACTCTTCCTGTAAACTAGGTTTTTATGCATACATATGTCTGATCTCTTTCTTCTCGTAAGCAGCTGGATACCAACACAATAAACTCAAGGAGCTAAAAGAGCAACTCTGTTGTTGATAATCATTACGTGTTTGTTGGTTGCTGGATGGAATAATTCTCAGATAGCATTAACTACTATGAAACAGGAGTGACAACAATAGAAATAATAAAACATATGCTACAGGTAAGAATTGTGCTGTGTAGGGAATGACTGAGCTTTTTGCTCTTGAGATTCTATAGCCATTTCTTTCATATCATTACATTGTTCAATATCCTTTTTAGTTTTACCATCTTCATCAATCTACTAAATTTTCAAACTCTGCTCTTAATCCATTTATTTCATCAGTTTCCCATATTAACACAATTCACGTTCCACATATACACTGATGACTATTATTGATATCTAGACCCTTTAGAGTGGAACAGATTTCCTGTTAGTCTTTCCACCTATTTTGTTTTGACAAAACATACCAGTTGTTCAATAATGTTCTTTAAATTGAGTAAGGGGCATTGAAATATATTTTACAATCCGTTTTCTTTCTCACTGCTTTAGATTTATACCTTGAACTAGGTGTTGCACAAATTCATGGAGAAATTCAACACATCTCAAACATAGCTAACTCAAAGCATCCACTTTGCGACGTTTTACAAAGCACCTGACTGCTCTAAGCTTTCGTTTCTCTTTCACTGCAGCTAGTGAAATCATAGAGAAATAACATAGCGTTATTCTGAGGATTTAATGACTGATCTGCAAAGCTTTTAAAATTAATCAATTTCAAATATATATATATATATATATATATATATATATATATATCATGTAGGATCTCTGTCCTTAATGTGCTGTACAATGTGATTCAATGCTATAATGAGTACTCAAATAGTTTATTTCACTTTGTGTTACTATATGAGGGCAAATGGACAAATTCTTTACTTAACACATGCTAAATTGATCTCCTGTATACAAAGAGAATTGAAAATGAATCTGGATGTGAACGAAAGGGTGGAGGGAGTGGGCAAGGGGGGAGGGTTGCGGGGGGAGAGAAGAAGTATGGGGGGAAAGCCACTGTAATCCATAAGTCGTACCTTGGAAATTTATATTCTAAATAAAAGTTAAAAAAAATAAAAGACAAGATCTGACTGGATACATATTAGTTATTTCATTTCAATTCTTTGATTAGATGATCTTCTTGGCCTTTCTAATATTTAATCAAACTTAAAAACTCAAACATGCTTCACTTTCATAAAGATGCAATTTTTTCCTATTGTTGTAGGTAGCATTATGTAAAAACATCTCTTTAGGCATCTGTCTTTGTCACTTCCAGAACTGGAATATGTCCATGTAGTCTCCACTTTTCTCACATTCTAAAATAATGCCTAGTAAATTGTGGCTTTTCATTTAATGCCTATGAACTAAACTAAAAAATTTCCTTTTCTCTTAGTCATATACAGCTTGAAGAAGAAAATAGAGCTAATAAGTGTCACAAGCATTTTGAAGCTCTATGTTCACTTGCTCTTCAATACTTTCATCCTCTTTCAAGTCAATCGGAAATAGAGGATACTGCCATTCGCTCTAACAATTGTCTCTTATGGAAACTTTATGGTATCTGTCACTTTCCTCTCACCTCCATGCCATCATCTGGTGGCATTTTCAATACCTCAGTTACTGAAAGCAGCAGTTTAATACTGAAGTCAATATTGCCACAGATAAATTTCAGAATTAACATTGAAGTTTTTTTTTAAATTTTTGACACAGAGAGTAATGCTGTTTTCCACAAAAGTGATAATTCATGATTTCCTTGTCTTTTCAAGGAAGTTACATTGATAGGAGCTGACAACATTCTCGCTGCATTGACATGTAGTTATAATTAGCTGATGAATGGTATCAACAGAGCTTAAATAATATCAAGATTTTTATGTTCTATTTCTATTGGAGCTATTGCCAAAACTATTCCTGATTCTTTGAACTCACAGTATCATAGATATTGCAGAAGATCTCATTTATTTACTGCTCATATATCATATATATATATATATAATATCTATGTGCCCACATATATATTTGTGATGTATAGTTGTAACCCACATGCCATTGCATCACTCAGGACTTACTGAGGATTAGCCAGAATGCAAATGAGTGACATGGAAAATGACATGATAGAATATTTATTTTTTTTATTTATTTGTCAGATAGAGTTAGACAGTGAGAGAGAGAGAGACAGAGAGAAAGGTCTTCCTTCTGTTGGTTCACCCCCCAAATGACCACTGTGGCCAGATTACACTGATCCGAAGCCAGGATCCAGGTACTTCCTCCTGGTCTCCCATGCAGGTGCAGGTGCCCAAGCAATTGGGCCATCCTCCACTGCCTTCCCCTGCCACAGCAGAGAGCTGGACTGGAGGAGAAACAGCCAGTACTAGAACCCGGTGCCCATATGGGATGCCTGTGCCGCAGGCGGAGGATTAGCCAAGTGAGTCACGGCGCCCGCCCTGATGTTTATATTGAGGAAAGTGACCAAAAACTTAGTGTGTAATCCTTGAGCCAGACTGGAATTCTTTACTGTAAGTCTCTACTTACAAATTCTTTATTCTAACAGAGTACTGTTGGGCTGCCCATATTTTTTTTCACTCAAATGCATGTCATGTTTTACAAAAAGTAACACCTTTGCTCAAATAAGAGAGTCAGCTAAATAATAGATCACAGAGAAGTAATACTTGAGTGCAAAGTTCAATAATTAGGTATAAATAGATGATTATAAAGTCGGTGATTGTACAAATTCTAAGCCTGTACCATGGTCATTGTCAGTTTGCAGACTACAAAAAGCAGAGATCATTCTCTGTATTTAATTAGCATATAACATAATCATGAAGAAAACAAATGTGTAAGATGTAGATTTAATCATTTAACATCGTCTCTGACACATCTTTCACTGCTCTGATAAATAGTAAAGAAATGATAGAGACAGTAATATTTGAGATGAGAGAGATTTCTGAAAAGCACATGGAAGCCATAGGATGTAGTGTGATAGGTTGCATTCATAAGTTCCAGGAAAAAGTAAACATAATGAGGCCATATTGAGTCAGTTAATTCTATTTTATTCTGAGAAGAACAATAAAGGTCCAATTATTATCAATCAGAAACATGCATATTTGGATTAAAGAGATAAAAATTTCTCTAGTGTCAAAGTAATGTAAATATTTCTAGTTAAAAATCATATCACTCAAAATATTGTGATAAAAAGGTCAGAATAAGCAAAAATCCATAAATTGTTTTCTGGTATAACAATTTCCACACATATTCACATATACTTTAATAGGAAGTGTTTCCAACTCATTCTAACCCTATGAGATTTTCATTTGCAAGTAAATTTGAGTCCTTTCAGCCTTGACTTAAATTGTGGATAAAATAGCTTTGTGCAACATAGAATAAAGGGTTTTAAGAAGGTTTAGAACATTTCCAGACAGAAAATAATTCAGGCAAAACATTGTGATGAGATAAATGTAAAGACCACAAAACCATAGGGATTAATTTTCCTTTTAAATACAAATTTAATATGGAGCTATGAGAAAACTCATTGGAAGATTAGAAGTAAACCACAAAATAGTAACAATATTCTGAAATGTTGACTATATTTTGTTTTTATTAAGATAACTTAAACAGAATTACCTAACTAACCTTGTGTGAAGGAACTAAAAAGTTTGTGGAAATGGTGTATTATATCTATGCATAGAGTTCAAAAATATTTTATACCAGAATAAACATATTTTTAATGATTTGGGTTTTTTTTTTTTTTTACTTTATTTGAAAGAGAGAGTTACAAAGAGAGGAGGGGGGAAAGAGAGAGAAAGAGAGAGAGAGAGAATGAGAGAAAGACATCTTCCATTCTTTGGTTCACTCCCAATGGACGGGGCCAGGCCCAAGCCAGGAGCTGGGAGCCAGAAGCTTCCTTTAGGTCTCCTGAATGAATATAGGGGCCCAAGGATTTGGGCCATCTTGCTCTGCTTTCCCAGGCAAATTAACAGGAAATTGTATCAGAAGTGGAGCAGTTGGGTCTTGAACTAGTGCCCATATAGTATGCTAGCATTGCAGGCAGAGGCTTAACCTGCTATGCCACAATGCTGGCCCAATAAGCTTATCTTTTAATGCCATTTTTCCACAAACTTTTTTTGTTCTCATTCCTATCTTTTCAATACTATGAATGGTATAAGAGAATTTTACCTGTGTTAAAATGAACTCAGCTTTCATCAAGCTCCAATTCAACTGCAAATAAGAAACAAAGAAAGTTGTAGCAGCCTATTAAAAAATATTATAGTTTTTTGCTTCCTGGCTCCCCATATGATCGCTACTCTGCACCTTCTCTACCATGTCCAGCTACCACCTGTTGCCAGAATGATGGGGATGTCTGATTCTGAGTTGTGAACCTTCAAAATGTAAGCTGAAATAAACCATTAGTGTCCCCCCTAAAAATGGTTGTAAAATTTTAGTTCTGAACCTTATGAGGATTTACACAATCTAGTTTTTCAACTAAGTCAACTTCACCATTCCAATTACATTCATAACTCTATCTCTAGATGATCTTTTAAAGGAAACTGAAAACAAGATATTTTGCAAGAAAATATTTTAAACTAAACAAAAAAGCCCAAACATAAATTCTTCTAAGATACTCACAAAGTAATTTTATTTGTCTGGATATTCTTATTTTTTGCTACTTTAATAAGGATTCCTACTTCCTATCTTGTTTCTAAGATCTTTTCTAGTGCTTAGTGTTTAATCTGATTAGCAATCATTTTTCAATTAATAGTTTATTTTTTCTAATCAATCTATTTATTACCTTTTATGTAATCTGTTTTATACACAAATTTAATCGGTGCTGTCTGTGGTTGTAGGTTCAATTATATGATATCTTCTAAATTAGAAATTTCATGTATGTCTTTCCTTAGAGCAATTGTCTGAGGAAAGTCAGAGGAAAATACCTATGCAAAAATATAACACAGAGCCTTTAACAAGAAATCTTTAGGGGCTAGCGTTGTAGCACATCAGGTTAAGCTGCCACCAGCAATGCCAGCGTCTCATGTGGACGCTGATTTGAGTCCTGGGAATTCCGCTTCTTTTTTTTTCAATTTTTATTTAATAAATATAAATTTCAAAGTATAACTTTTGGACTATAGTGGCTTTTCCTCCCATAACCTTCCTCCCACCCACAACCATCCCATCTCCCACTCCCTCTCCCATCCCATTATTCATCACGACTTATTTTCAATTATCTTTATATACAGAATATCAACTTAGTATTTACTAAGTAAAGATCTCAATAGACTGCACCCACACAGACACACAAAGTATAGAGTACTGTTTTGAGTAGTAGTTTTACCATTAATTCGCATAGTACAACACATTAAGGACAGAGATCCTACATGGGGAACAAGTGCACAGTGAGGCCATAATCAAAGTGGAAGTTCACTCCTCCCTTAGAGAAAGGTACCTCCGTCTTCGATGGCCCATTCTTTTCACTGGGATCTCACTCACAGAGATCTTTCATTTAGGTCATTTTTAAATTTTTTTGGACAGACAGAATTAGACAGTAAGAGAGAGAGACACACAGAGAAAGGTCTTCCTTTTTCTGTTGGTTCACCCCCCAAGTGGCCGCTACGGCAGGCACGTTGCAGCCAGCATGCTGTCCTGATCCGAAGCCAGGAACCAGGTGCTTCTCCTGGTCTCCCATGCCGGTGCAGGGCCCAAGCACTTGGGCCATCCTCCACTGCACTCCTGGGCCACAGCAGAGAGCTAGACTGGAAGAGGAGCAACCAGGACAGATTCTGGTGCCCCAACCGGGACTAAAACCCTGGGTGCCGGCGCCGCAGGTGGAGGATTAGCCTAGTGAGCCTCGGCGCCGGCCACTCCTATGGGCTTTTTAGCCAGATCAAAATGCTTTAAGATCTGATTCTGAGGCCAGAATGCTGTTTAGGGCATCTGCCATTCTATGAGTCTGCTGTGTATACTGCTTCCCATGTTAGATCATTCTCTCCTTTTTAGCTCTATCAGTTATTATTAGCAGACACTAGACTTTGACACTTAATCCTTAATCCTATCATTATGATCAACTACAAAATTAAACTGATCACTTTGACTAGTAACATGGAATTGGTACATGCCACCTTGATGGGATTGAATTGGAATATTCTGGCACGTTCCTAACTCTACCATTAGTGGTAAGTCCGAGTGAGCATGTGCCGAACTGTACATCTCTTCCATGTCTTATTCCCACTCATATTTAACATGGATCACTTTTCAGTTAAATGTAAACACCTAAGAATAATTGTATGTTAATTATATAGTTCAACCAATAGTATTAAGTAGAAAAAGAAAATACTAAAAAGAATATAATAGTAAGCACTCAGGACAAGGGCTGATCAAGTCATTGTTTCTCATAGTGTCCATTTCACGTCAACAGGTTTTCTTTTGGTGTTCAGTTAGTTGTCACAGATCAGGGAGAACATAGGACATTTGTCCCTTTGCGACTGGCTTGTTTCACTCAGTATGATGTTTTCCAGATTCCTCCATTTTGTTGCAAATGACCAGATTTCATTTTTTTTTTACTGCTGTATAGTATTCTATAGAGTTCATATTCCATAATTTCTTTATCCAGTCTACTGTTGATGGGCATTTAGGTTGATTCCATGTCTTAGCTATTGTGAATTGAGCTGCAATAAACATTGAGGTGCAGACAGCACTTTTATTTGCCAATTTAATTTCCTTTGGGTAAATTCCAAGGAGTGGGGTGGCTGGATCATGCGGTAGGGTTATATTCAGGTTTCTGAGAAATCTCCAAGCTGTCATCCATAGTGGCTTTACCAGTTTGCATTCCACTGACAGTGGATTAGTGAGCTTTTTTCCCCATCTTCACCGGCATTGTTGTTAGTTGATTTCTGTACGTAAGCCATTCTAACTGGGGTGAGGTGAAACCTCACTGTGGTTTTGATTTGCATTTCCCGGATGGCTAGTGATCTTGAACATATTTTCATGTGTCTGGTGGCCATTTGGATTTCCTCTTTTGAAAAATGTCTATTGAGGTCCTTGGCCCATTTCTTAAGTGGGTTGTTTGTTTTCTTGTGGGGTTTCTTGATTTCTTTGTAGATTCTGGTTATTAAACCTTTATCAGTTGCATCATTTGTAAATTTTTTCCCAATATGTTGGTTGCCTCTTCACTTTCCTGACTGGAGGAGGTTCCAAGATGGCAGAATAGGGATGGAGCTTACTGATATTCCAGAAAAAGATAGTTTAATAAAAATGGAGATAGTGTAGTCTCAGGGAAGATTTAGTGAAAAAACGGCAGAGGAAACTCTTCCGGAATTAGAGGGACATCGTGCATCTATGTGGAGGGCCTGGCCACTCACATCTCAGGACCCCAGCTGCCGAGAGTCTCCTCCACACCAGCACTGGAAAGAGCGGTGAGACAAAACCACAATAGCCCTAGACACTGGCAGTAAAGGAAGAGTCTAGAGGGAATGAGGCTTGAAGCCCCATGGGGGAAAGTACACCAGCCTAACTGGAAGAGAGAAAAAAATAAAAGGGACGGTACAGACACGATTCTCTCTCTCCACTCACCTTACAAAGGCATGTGAGACAATAAAGCAGGTGCCATTTTGGACATGTGTAACAGCTGTGCCAGCTCTAGACTGCTCCCACCCTTAGCCAAACAGAAAAACCTGACTGTGGTGGGGAGTAATAACAGGAGACTAAGACCTAGTGAATGTGTGGAGCTTATGAGCCAGGACTGTGGGGAAAAAAAAAAAAAAAACCTGAGGGTGTGTGGGAGAACTCATGGTGTGGCTGAGACTTGAACAGTCTTGGTGGGAGGCGCCACAACCTCAGGTGGCCTTGGCTACCCCGTGAGAGACATTGTAGGGGTATCTGAGCTTACACTGAGGACTGCACAGATCCTTTGTGTGGTCCTTGGGACAGATCAGATGAATTTTTTTAAGCTTTTTATTGTACGCGCGTTACATTTGGCCACAACAGAACAGGATTAGTCCAGAATGCCCCGGCCCAGGGCAGCCTCTGGGGCCATTTCGGTGTTGGTGGAGCGGTCTCCCAGGTGTTCACAGCGATCTGAGTCTTGGACTAGCCGGACGCAGCAGCTCGCATTCCAACAGCTGCACTGACATCCCGGGATGGGCATTCCTCATCTTGCCCCCGGCCATCATGTGCACACAGCCAGCGGTCTACTGGGACCTCTGTGTCATCTTTCTTCTTTTGCACTTCAGCCTACTCATTCCCTTCCTCCTCCACTTGGCTCTCATGGCGTGGAGGTCTCCAAGAAGATGGCGCTAAAGCTGAGCGAGCAGATCGCATGAATATTATACCCACTGGGACTAGTGCCCAGGCACTGATCTCCATTGCGGAGAAGAGATCAGCTGAACAGAATTACTTCCCTTCTGAATAAAAAGAGAGACAGAGACAGAGACAGAGACGGAGAGAGAGAGAAGATTTTCCAAGTCAAACCTGGGAGTGTCACCTTTGGCACACCCTTAACCCTGAAGAACTGAACAGAGCTCTCTGGCCACACTCACCACAAGCCTCTAGAAATTCCTGAAAGTAGACAGTCCACTTAATTTAGAATCATAGACCTAACTCCAATTCTTCTCAAACTATTCAGAACAATTGAAAGAGAGGGAATCCTCCCAAATTCTTTCTATGAAGCTAGCATCACCTTAATTCCTAAACCTGAAAAAGATGTAGCAGAGAAAGAGAATTACAGACCAATTTTCCTGATGAATATAGATGCAAAAATCCTCAATAACATTCTGGCCAATAGATGGCAACAACACATCAGAAAGATCATCCACCCAGACCAAGCGGGATGTATCCCTGATATGCAGGGATGGTTCAATGTTCACAAATCAATCAATGTGATACACCACACTAACAAAATGCAGAAGAAAAATCATATGATTATCTCAATAGATGTTAGAAAGCACTTGATAAAATACAACACTCTTTCATGATGAAAACTCTAAGAAAATAGGGTATAGAAGGGAAATTCCTCAATACAATCAAAGCAATTTATGAAAAACCCACGGCCAGCATCCTATTGAATGGGGAAAAGTTGGAAGCATTTCCACTGAGATCTACTACCAGAAGGGATGCCCACTCTCACCATTGCTATTCAACATAGTTCTGGAAGTTTTAGCCAGAGCCATCAGGCAAGAAAAAGAAATTAAAGGGATACAAATTGGGAAGGAAGAAGTCAAACTATCCCTCTTTGCAGATGATATGATTCTTTATTTAGGGGATCCAAAGATCTCTAATAAGAGACTATTGGAACTCATAGAAGAGTTTGGCAAAGTAGCAGGATATAAAATCAATGCACAAAAATCAAAAGCCTTTGTATACACAGGCAATGCCAGGACTGGGTCAGGCTAAAGCAAGGAGATTTTCCTGGTCTCTGATGTGGATGTAGGTGCCCAAGTATTTGAGCCAACCTTCTGCTACTTTCCTAGGTGTATTAGCAGGGAGCTGGATAGGAAATGGTACACCTGAAACTCGAACTGGTGTCCATATGGGATGCCCACACTGCAGATGGTGGCTTAACCAACTGCATCACATCGCCAACTCCTTTAGCAGGTATTTCAGCCTAGGGAATAATAGAAACAAAAGCTATGTTAGTAAAGTTAGACTAGATTGTAGAGGGAAGGGCTTAAAATTCAGATACTTAAAATTGTCTTTGAAAGAAATGGAAATTTGTAAAAAAAAAGATTCTGAACAATTTTATAAGGTGAATTTACTGAATAGCAAAAGCATAGAATTTTCTATTTATTAAAATAGTTTTGGTAATTGAAGAGCTCCTACCTGTGAGAATGTAGACAAAATAAATATAAACACACATTCATACTGCAATGAAAAAGATGAATATACGTGTATTTCTTTGTGTATATAACACATTTACATTTATACATTATATAATTTATGTTTGAGTCAAAGTGTAAAAATACAAAAGTAGAGTATTTTCCAGATTTTACAACAGGTTCTTGCAAAAATACTTGTGTCTTGGGATTGTGAAGTAAGTTGAAGTCATACCATTCTGAAAATTAAAAGAAACAATAAGAAAAGAAGTAAAAGGGTGAGAGTGAGGGAGGGAGGGAAGTATCATTATGCTCTTAAATCTGTATATTGGAAATACATGAAATTGGTTTCCTTTATATAATTTTTATTTTTTTTACTAATATGAGGGAAAGACATTTTTTGCATTACATAACCAAAATTCCAAGTAGACAACCATATTCCCCTCATTCCCTTGCTCCCCCCCCCATCTTCCTTCCTCACTCTCCTGTCTTCATCAGTTTTTGTAGCAGGACATAACTCCAGTCCACTCCATATTCACAGACTTACTTCACCACAAATCACAAAATTCAACATGTAAAAAGTAGAAAGACCACAGTTCCACAAGAGTATAAACGCAAGTGGAAAATGATAATCACACCCCAAAGTGACTGTTTCATTCCTATACATTTTTTGCATTCTATATTAGTTGCCGCACATCAGAGAAAACACAATGTTTACCTTTTTCAGACTGGTTTATTTCACTAAACATAATGGTTTCCAGTCGCATCCATTCTGTTGCAAAAGCCAGGATTTCTTTTTTATGGCTGAGTTATTCCATAGTGTGTATTACCCCATTTCCTTTATCTAATCATCAGTAATGTCTTGACAACTGTGTTGATATTGTATCTTTACTATTGTGAATTAAGCTGCAATAAACATGTAGTACAAATAACTCTTTCATATGCTGATTTCATTTCTTTTGGGTAAATTCCCATAATTTAAAAAATAATGAAGTAGTTTACGAAGATTGTCCCTATCATCAGGGGGAATGTTACACATAGGTCCAATCTATGATTGATTTTGACTAACTGCAAATTATTTATGAGCCACTCCTTACACAAATGTGTTCCATATTACATTTCTCCAAACCCAGGTAGTGAGTAATACAATTCACTGGATTGTCCATTTCCTTTTGAGCTTCACAGGCCCTCTTCTACATGATCTTTGCATCTCAGTGGTGAGGCTAAGAATTCCATTTTCTAAAATCTGTTCCGAGTACACAAATAGCTTACATTTAGCCATAAGAAGCTATAAAGTGAGATTTAGAAGTCAGAAGGAAATAGGACTTCTGGTGCAGCTGCTGCAAGATATAAAGACATTTGGTAGATGTGACACTGGCAACAGCATCCAAATGAGTTCCTGCAAATCACCAACTTTGAGGACTCAGCCAAATAATTGCACCTGATGTCACTGCAGGTGGCTTTCTCACATTCCTGAATTTTTGGATGTTTGAGGCCTGTGGCAATTTCCTTAACAAACACAAACCCAACAGGGTAAAAGATAGAATTTCTGAATTTCCTATAATAAATGTTTTTTTTTTGTCCTACTCAAATCAATATTTTGAATACATCATGTTTTTTGTTTATTTTTATGTTTTGCTTTTAGTTAACATATTTTGATTGCTATATCATGTTTTCAAAAACTTTTTATTTTGGTAAGAACACTTAACATGAGCTCTATCATCTTAACAGTTTTTAATTATTTTTTAACTTTTTACTTAATAGTTTATTTTTGATATAGCATTTTAATTTATATTATTCTCAAAGGCTTAACGGTTCTACTATATAAAGAGTTCAACAAGTAAAAATTTTTTACTATACAACACTTTATTTTTTCTATAAGTGACAATGAGAGAGAGGGAGAGGGAACACACTCCCCAAATGTCCAGAGCATTAGACTTTAGGACCTTAATCCAGGTCTACCTCATTGATGATGGAAGCCATTGCTGCTGCCTCCAAGAGTCAGTATTACAGGAAGCTGGAATCACAAGTCAGAGGTGACTACTGAACTATTGAACCCAGGTTCTCTGAAATGGCAGATAGATTCCTAGCCTGTAGGCCAAATGCCTGTGCTCTAATTCTAGTTCCTTTAGATACACACCCAGAAGTTGGATTGTTTATTTTATTGATGTTCTATTTTTAGCTTTTTGAGAAATATCCCAAGTGTTTTCCATAATGGCTAACCATTTGACATTTCCACCAATAGTGCACAAAGGCCCCAACTTCTCATCTTGGCAGACACCTGTGGTTTGTTTTTGATGACAGCCTTCCCATTAGCTGTGAGATGGAACCGCAATATGAAGTGTTTGGAGTGTGACTATGTAATTTTGGAAATTAATCCTTTATAAGAAATAACATTCACAAATATTTTCTTTTGATCTGTAGCTCAACTTTTCTCTATGTTGATTGTTTCCTGCACAACAAAGCCTTGATATACTAATCGTTATGTATTTGTGCTTTTACTTCCTACACTTTTAGCACCATGTGAGTGAAATCAAACTTAACTAAGAAAGTAAAAAAACAAAAGTACACTGAAAATTATAACTCTTGAAGTAAGAAAGTGAATAAGACAAATCAAAGGAAAGATATGTGATATTAAGAAGACTACAAAAACTAAAATCATTCTTGAAGATGAAAGATGGAGACATCATACTTCATGATTTAAAAATATTTTTAAATGTTATAGTAATTTTTATAGTCCTGGAATATAGACAGACATAAGCTAATGGAACAGAATAGTGAACTGAGAAACAAATCCACACATACACAGTCAACTGCTCTCTGACAAGGTGATAAGTATACACAAGTGGGAAAGGATAATCTTCTAAACAAATCGCCTTGAGAAAACTAGATATCCACATAAGATAGAATAAAATCGGGCCTTTGTCTTACTCCATTTGCAAAAATTAACTCACAGATTAAAGAACTATAAAACTTGTAGCATAAAACATAAGGAAAATCTAAATAATCTAAATGACATCACCTCTACACTGTACTTGTTCTAACATAGGAGAGTTGATAATGATAATCTTCGATGTTTCAAATTACGATTTTTTTCTGACTACCAAACTGGTAGAGGGTAATGTAATCTATGGATTCATACAGTGTTCTTGAGGGAAGGCAGAAGGACAGTAGCATGAATAGCTTGAAGACTACGCTTGTGCATTAGACACAAGGTTTTCTCACATATCTTAAAATGGGCTGTTTGAATTCAGAACTAGAGTTTCTAATGTAACAGTTCCATCATTTTTTAAATAGCATTAGTGAGATTCCGTAACAAGATGCTTAGCAGCTAGAATTAAGAAAGCATCTGTTCTGTTGTAACATGATGGAATTTCCATAACAATGTAGTCAACAAAAGTTTTTCTAGTCTGGTTGGCAGAGCTCCTTGTATAGTTAATTGAAACCTTTAATAAATTCACTAATGTTTTGTAAAAGTGAAGTAAAATATCATCTACTACAAGAATCGTTTTCAAGTGGTCAGCTCCTAGGAGTATAACCAAAAGGCTCATAATTTATTAATAAATACTTCCTGGCAACAAGTGCAACACCTTTACTTAAATAACTAACGGAATGGCCTCATATCATTTGTGATGACATCTATAATCAAACTGGAAACTTTATAAAGTTTTGAATGTTTCATCTGGTTCTCAGAAATATAGGCATTGAGTGTGTTCATAACTGTGCAGATTTATGCTTACATTTATATTTATCGTTAATGCTAACCACTGACACTTTAAGTCAACTCAGCAGATTTGTTGTAAGTTTCTTAGAAATTAATTTCTAATAGTGACGGTGCTAGTTATTTTCACGTGTTTAATTGTCTAACCATTCAGAAAACCAACATTGGAGTATGTTAACTAAAAATTGCAAGGAATAACATTCACTCAGTGTTTAATTTGGGCCTTAGATTAGTAATGATTGAATTTATGTTATTAGTGCATTGTCCTTTTAGACTGCATAAATCTGCCAGGATAACAAAAATAAATGTGACAATAGAGTGTACACTGAAAAAGTGAAGCATTTGATTCAACTCTTGGCATTTCTGAAAGATTTTTGTTTGCTCATATGTAGCTTTCAAGGATGGATTTCATAGCAAGGTATCTTAAGTAAGTTATTTAAATAATGGAACTTTAAATTTGTATTTTATAAGGAAAATTAGCAAACTTCATATAAAGTCACTTTTTGTGGAAAAGTCTAGCAGATATTCATCACATAGAGATTAAGGGAAAAGATCACATTTCAATCTGCTTTCTTTTGAGAATTTGAGAGGAAACTATGGTAACAACAATAAAACAAAAAATCAAGTGGGAGGGTGTTGTGGTGGTGTGGCAGTGTAGCGGTTCAGAGATTAAGTCACCTATCTAAGCAGCTTCCTGCCAGCTACACAGGAGACCTAGACTGAGTTTCTGGCTGCAGTCTAGGCTCACACTCCATTACTGTGAGTATCTGGAGAATAAATCAGAAGATAGGATCTCCTCTCTCTCCCTTAGGAAAAAATAATAAGAAAAAACTTAGAAGCTACATAAACTTTTCTCTTTATTATTCCTTTAGTTATTTCATTACAGTTACAAAAACTGACAAGACATATCATTGAACAATAAATACCAATTCAATTTTTGACTGATTGTCGTAGTGCTCTCTTAGAAATCATACTCTTAGGCCGGCGCTGAGGCTCAATAGGCTAATCCTCCGCCTTGCGGCACCAGCACACCGGATTCTGTCCCAGTTGCCCCTCTTCCAGGCCAGCTCTCTGCTGTGGCCAGGGAGTGCAGTGGAGGATGGCCCAAGTGCTTGGGCTCTGCACCCGCATGGGAGACCAGGAGAAGCACCTGGCTCCAGGCTTCGGATCAGCATGGTGTGCTGGCCCCAGCGCGCCAGCCGCGGCTGCCATTGGAGGGTGAACCAATGGCAAAAGGAAGACTTTTCTCTGTCTCTCTCTCTCTCACTGTCCACTCTGCCTGTCAAAAAAAAATCATATTCTTGTGCTGGTGCTGTGGTGTAGCATGTTAAACCACCACCTGCAGCACCAGAATACTCTATGGGCGCTGGTCTGAGATCCAGTTGCTCCACTTCCAGTCCAGCTTCCTGGGAAAGCAGTGGACGATGGCCCATTTACTTGGGTGCCTGCACCCACATGGGAGACAGGGAGGACGCTCCTGGCTTCTGGCTTCAGATTGGCCCATCTCCAGCATTTGGGCATTTGGGGAGTGAACAAGCAAACAGAAGACTTCTCTCTGCCTATGCCTCTCCCTCTCTGTAACTTTGCCTTTCAAATGAATAAATAAATCTTAAAAAAAAAGAGAAGTCATACTCTTTATTCATATTATCTATTTTTCACTTTGCTTTCATTAATATGTTCATAAGTGTTCTGAAATCTTTCTCTTCACATCCCATATCTGGGGCTTTTTTATCACCTCTTTGAATTTTGTCCTACCTTGCATTTTAAATGTATTCTAAGTGCTATGCCATTGTGTGTAGAGAGCCACTAAGAAGGTGAAGGATACTAATGTCAAACAGGATTATCTGAAGAGCTAAACCAACCTT
This sequence comes from Sylvilagus floridanus, assembly GCA_949820135.1. Lineage (NCBI taxonomy): Eukaryota > Metazoa > Chordata > Mammalia > Lagomorpha > Leporidae > Sylvilagus > Sylvilagus floridanus. Next base: position 82,884,387 of record OX463246.1, on the reverse strand, counting down.
TATCATGCATTCAATAAATAAATTGTGCTGATAATGAGTTAAGATGGGTGAAGTAAACTTCCAACAGAATGAAAAATGTATAATTTTGTAGAGATATAAATAAATGTTAATATAAAAATGAAGTGGATAATTGAAACTGAATTGACCCTACTTAACAGAATGTTTAAAGAAAGCAATTTCAATAGAAAAAATAGAAAAAGATTATCAATCAATTATCCCACTTCAATCTCAGAATTCAGATGAATTGAAACACTTATAAAGAACCAGAAGGTTTTTAAAAAAAGCAAAAATCATAGTGTATTAAGAGATATATAATAAAGAAAAATATTTTGCTGTGAATCACATGTAAATGAATAATGCATATTTGTCAAAATGAAAATTTTTCATAAAAAAGAAACAATGTATAAAAAATGTAGTGAAAATCAGGGAGGGCTACACAATCATATATCACTTTATGATGGGGATCATTCTGAGAAATATGCTTTTGTGTGATTTCATTGTTGTGAGAATATTATAGTGTGTATTTGCACAAACAAAGAAAGTTATCAGAACACTAGGTATATAATATCAAGGGGTCACCATGATATATGCAGTGTGCATCACTGGTAAATGTCATTTTGTAATGAATGACTAAATATATATGGCTGTGTGTCTGTTCAAAAAGTATCTAATAACCACAATATACATGAATATCAAAAACATTATGATGATTCCTTTCGTTAAAATATTCCAATACAGCAAAACTACAGAGCCAGCAAGAAGAAAGAAATGACTTAGAAATATGAGTAGAAATAGAATTAATTGTGAAAATCTTTGGGGAATTCATTGGAGTGATACAATTATTCTAATATAAGACTATAGTGTTGGTTGCACAGGTTGGCAAATTTACTTAAAATCACTAAATTGTACTGCTAAAACATGATTTTATGGTATTTAGATTACACATCAATATAGTTGTTTTTAGAGAAGCAACCATCGTTACTGATGTCCTATTTTCACAAAAAAAGTGAACTTTAAAAATTTGATAAGTTTCAGGCCGGCACCGAGGCTCAATATGCTAATCCTCTGCCTGCGGTGCTGGCACACAGGGTTCTAGTCCCGGTCGGGGCGCCGGATTCTGTCCCAGTTGCCCCTCTTCCAGGCCAGCTCTCTGCTGTGGCCCGGGAGTGCAGTGGAGGATGGCCCAAGTGCTTGGGTCCTGCACCCGCATGGGAGACCAGGAGGAGCACCTGGCTCCTGCCTTTGGGTCAGCGCAGTGTGCAGGCCACAGTGCGCCGGCCATGGCTGCCATTTGGGGGGTGAACCAATGGCAAAGGAAGACCTTTCTCTCTGTCTCTTTCTCACTGTTCACTCTGCCTGTCAAAAAAAAAAATAATAATAAGTTTCAAACAGAATTCAAAACAAGCACAGAAGATTCAGAATTTGTTACATTGAAAACTAAAAATCTATTTCATTTCCTGAGCACCAGCCCTTCTCACACCCATAATGATTTTAAAGGAAAAGATCTCACAGTAAGTATCAATTTTTTGGTATACCTGTGGTTCCTAGTCAACCCTTTCAATTGCACCAAAGTCTGCAGAACTTTTCATGGAGTGATCGCCCAGCAGCCTGCCATGATGTAAGAAGCAGAGATGAAGTCTATGAAAATAATTTCCTAAATAATGATGGTTTTGCTGCAAAGTGCACAATCAAAATCATCAGAATGCCTACAAGGCTTTTGAGGCTGCTTGCACTGACCAGATGGTGACTAGCTGGACTAGAAGAACTTGAGACAAACTACAAGGAAAAAGCGTCTCTGTCTCCTTTTTACTGATGTGAAGTTGACTGAGAGTTTACATACAGGCATGTTTTCTAATACAATTTTCACAACTGGTCAAGGGGTACAGAAAATGTTATGAATCCTGCAAGATAAAGCTCAGAGTCATGGCATACAATGTGGACAGCACTCCCAGGGGCGGAACCAGTACCTAATCAAGGGACACATCACAGTGTAGGAGACCTGGCAATAATCGCACAGTGAAATTTGAAAATGAACATGGAATTTTACTCAGTGCCTCCTGTTCTTTGCTTGAAACTGCACTGTTAGATGTCATTGTTTTCCACTCTTTGTTGAGTGTTCTACTGACATATTTCATCTAGTTCAGATATCTAAATCAAAACAACTCACATCTAAAGGTGATTACATGTGCCTGGACTGGAATCTTGAGGAGTGATAAATGACATAATTGTCCCTCTGAAATAAGAGTAAAATTATTTTACCATGTGGAGAGTCATGAATAATTGCAGCTGCAGTCTGACTAGGGTATATTAATATCCCCAATTTTCACCTCTTCTTGTAATCATACAGGTTTTTTTTTTCCAGAAAACTTTTATTTAAGGAATACAAGCATATTGCCTTTCATAAATACAACTTCAGGAATATAATAATTCTTCCACCCACATTTCTACCTCTATTTCTCTTCTCCTATTCCCATTCTTATTTTTTCACTAAGATCTATCTTGAATTAACTTTATACACATATGATTAACTCATTCTTTTTTTTGTTTGTTTGTTTTTTCATTTCTTTTTTTTATAAAGCTTTTATTTAAAAAATATAAATTTCTAGAGTACAGCTTATGGATTACAATGGCTCCCCCTCACATAACTTCCCTCCCTCCCGCTACCTTCCCCTCTCCCGCTCCCTCTCTCCTTCTGTTCACATCAAGATTCATTTTCAATTCTCTTTATACACAGAAGATCAGTTTAGTACATATTACGTAAAGATTTCAGCAGTTTGCCCTCACATAGAGACACAAACTGTAAATACTGTTGGAGTACTAGTTATAGTATTAATTCACAATGTACAGCACATTAAAGACAGAGATCCTACATGATTTTTTTTTTAAAGAATTGATTAATTCGGCAACTCATGACTAGAGCCTAGGGAGATTACTGACGCCATAAACAAGAGTGTCAAATTGTTAAATCAACTTCAGGAGTCACTGTGTTCTTACGTCTCATGAGGGATCTGTCCTTAATGTGTTATCCAATGTGAAATAATGCTATTACTAGTAATGAAACAGTATTTTTACACTTTGTGTTTCTGTATGGGTGCAAACTGATGAAATCTTTACATAGTATATATTAAATCGATCTTCTGTGTATAAAGATAATAGCAAATGATTAAAAAAACTTGGTGTTAAACTGGAAATTGCATAGATTAACTCATTCTTATAGGTCTTACAACATGCAGAACCCTTTTACTTTGACATTGGCCTCATCTTGTGACCTGCTTTGGCACATGGGTTCCAGGAAAGATATGATGCAAGCACTAACAGAAAGGGTTTGCACGTTTCTGTTTGAGCTCTTACTTTCTGCTTTTTTATATTATGAACATTTTCAAGAGAGCCAGGAGTCACAGGAAAGAGAAAGGAGACACATGGAACATACCACAGATACCAGCCTCGATTATTTTTCATCCAAGTAACCCCTAGATTTGAGCAAATGGATTAAATAACAGCAGAGGCAAAGACATCTGTGTTCCCTACATTTGTTTGCAATATATACTCATTTTTTAAAAAAGAACTAGGGTCTTAGCACTACTTTTAAATGCATTATCACCATTATATATTTATACTGAGTCACCTCATATATGGATCAAATCATGCTACTTTATGTGCAAAGCTATTAGCTTGTAAAGCCATTATTTTGTATCTGGGCATATATTAATAGTTCAATTTGGAACTGTGCTATGTGTTTTATATCATTTTAATTACTTTGTGTCATATATTTGCTTTAGGGAATAACCAAAATTTTAAATGAGTGCTAGCTTTTAGATGGTTCATATCTTGCCATTTACATGTACTAAGTAATGAATTTTAAGTAGAATAAAAAGTTATCCAAGCATGAAGCTATTTAGCAAAATATTTATAGAACCATAGATATTTTTATTTCTTAGTAAAGGTCATTTGAGTATAAATATGACATTTTGAAAAGTGTGGCTGTGGTGAAACAAAATCAATTTTAAGCCATTTATCACATGATAATAAAAGTCTATGTTTATCCAGATTCTCATTATCAGCTAATTCAGTCATGTCTGTGTAATTATTAGTTCAGAATATCACCTTCTTTCTTTTCAGGCAATTAACATTTTCCTGCTTACTCATGCATGAGATATGGACTTTTTCCTTTGTTTAAATTTTGCACCGAAATACACATTATTTTTAGTGAAAATTCTACAATGTCTAGGATATAAAATGTATTATCTGTGTTTTGCCATGAAGTAATGACTATGGTTATGAGCTTTTATTTGGCCTTTCACATTATATTAGAGCATGACCTCATGATATTTTTATAGTATATTTTCTGTAGATTAAATCCAGGGCCAAGAACAGGTAAAATGGAGAATATTTTTTCTGCCATTATGGCTTCACAAATGCTATTTCATCTTTAACTTACTGCTCCATGGGAAGCTCTGAGATTTCTCTCTTTCTGTAACCATTTCTACCCAGAACTCCAACGAAATCTTTGTCAGCCATCCTCCTGCCATCGGTACTGTCTGAGAGAAAAACACATGGGTCTGTGTTCACATAAACCCTCCAATGAAAAGGGCCTGTGTCATGTTTTTTGAAGAGTTCCCTCTCAAAGTGCTGTTCCAAAGCAGAGATCAATAGTTCCTCTTGCTGCCCACAAATCAGGAAGTGCAGATGAGCACTGGAGTCCCTATCTTCAAATAGATATATCTTTAGTATAGTTTTCTTAGCTGTCTCTAGGTGCTGCCCACAACATCCCCAAAAATCACCTCTCTGTGTTCAATACTTCTCTCATCCTCCTTTTGAGTATTCTGCTTATATAAGTGGAAGAGTAAAACAGGTGGAAAGTTTATATATCTATTAATAAACCCTAAAAAGTGTAAGGTACAGTAAATCTGAGGCCACCTTTAGGATGGGAGCTTTCTCTCTGTCTTGAGAAGAATGGATGAATCCTGTTCACCAACATGGACAGAAATGGAAATTTACTCACCACTCATGATTATGTAAAAAGCTGAAATTTTATACAATATTTGTGATAAAAATAATATGGATGGTGACATTGGGGTCTTTTTTGAAAAGAACTAACAGATCTGAATAAAAAAGAAATCGGACAAAATTGTTGAAAGTAAATTAGGAACAGAATAGCTTCTATGACTAATAACAATTTGAGCTGTTAAAACAATGTGAATTAGAACCAGTACTGTGGCATAGCAAGTGAAGCCACCATATCCTGGCTGCTCCACTTCTGAACCTGCTCCTTGCTGATGCACCTGGATGAGCAGTTGAAGGTGGCCCAAGTGCTTGGGCCCCTGCATCCACATGGGGGACCCAAATGGATCTCCTGGCTCCTGGCTTCAGATCAGCCCAGCTCCAGCCATTGAAGCCATTTGGGGAGTGAACTATCAAACAGAAGACCTTTCTGACTCTCGCTGCCTATAAATCTGCCTTTCAAATAAATAAATCTCAAATACATATATATATATATATATATATATATGTGTGTGTGTGTGTGTGTGTGTGTGTGTGTATAAACTGCCTTTCAGTGGTGAAGGTTAGGAGTTTAACAAAGGACTTCCTAGGCTGAAGTCAAAGAGTAGGCAGGGCTGTGTTCCATCATGGAGTCTCCATGAGGGTGACCAATTTTTTGCCTCTTCCAGCTTCCTAAGGTTTCTTTTTGGCCTCTGGCCTCCTTCCAATGCTGTCAAAATTAGTGATTAATGAATTAAATAAATCTCCCTAATTTCTTTCTACAGCTCCCCTTGGCCACAGTGGGAAATGGTTTTCTGGTTTTAAGGAATTTTGTGATTAAGTTAAATCCACCTAGATAATCCAGGATTATCTGCATAACTCAAGGACTTTAATCTTAATCACGTCTACAAAAGCCCTTTTTATATGGAAGAGAAACTCATTCACAGCTTCCAGAAATTAGGATGTTAGCATTGTGGGGGACCATTATTCTGCCAACTACAGCTAAAGATAGCATGGGTTTTTCAAAGGAAAGTATCAAAATAGACTATAGTGCTTAGCTAGATAAATGATAGACAAGAGACAGGTATAGCTATAGATACAGATAGATGATAGATAAATAGATGTATAAATAGATAGATATAGATATGTCTCTCAAATAAATAAAATTTAAAATGTTTAAAAAAGAATGATGAGGGAAAATGTGTATATTTGAACCCTGTCATTGGCCTAAGACAAAGGATCTGAGGGAAAGTTTATCAGAGCCACTGTCTTTAGAAAAATAGCTGTTTACATTTCAGCTTCAGAATCACTCAGTAATGAGCCCTAAATAAATTAGAAAACCTCAGTTACTATCATATTTTGTCACACCTGGAAATGGGATAACAATGCTGGAATGGAGCTGCTACTGAATGTGCAACCTCTACACTTAGAAAAAATGTCATTATTTTCTCTTGAGGAGGAGAAATATATTGAAAAAACCCTTTCTGTTCAAACAGCCAATTAAATCTCATCCCTGTGACAAAAATGATCAAGGATATTTCTTTCCCACACAAGTCTGATAGTCTTAAGGTAGCTGTCATTTGTTTGTGAAAGAAGAGGACAAGATTAAAAAGCGCAGGAGTAAAGTATTCTTCAGAGTTTTATCTAGCATTGAATTATAGTCTGGTTACAGCAAGGAATAATGACTAGAAACAAATAAATCAAAAGTACACTATTCTTTTGAGGGAATTATAATTCCAAAGAAGCCACCTACATAAACTAAAAATATTTAGAATAAAAATGAGTAAAAGAAACCCTCAAGTTCTGAAACTTCCATGCAAAGGAGCCTGTCTATAAAAGAAGTACATTGATAAGAGGTTGCCTTATACCTCAATCTCCAGTTGAAGTGTGGACTTAAAAGAATACAGAGACTTCTAGAAAGCTTAGCGAGGGAGGCAAAACACAAAATAGACACAAGAATGTTTCTAGCGAGTGTACATAGTTAGAATGTAGTATTTTTCCTCACTCTAGAAAAATCCAACTCCCACCGGCACGAGGACTTCATCATTGCTCTTGTATATTGTCATATTTCATTTTCAAAATGAGAGACAATTGCCATGATATTGCTGTTGCTCCACCACTGGCAAAAGTATTGTCTTCCTGGTTCACATATTCTGGACGGCCATTTGCTCCACCTAATAGAAAGCACTGAGAGAACTGGAAATTTTAAATTGGCTGCAAAAACATGCTGGGCACACCATGGATTTTTATCCAGGAAAGAATGAGTGTATAATTTGTGTCGAAAAAAATGATAAAATGACATTCAATGAATAAAAGTGTAAAACTGGTTGAGATGAGTAGAATAGATGAGAGAACTATTTCCCAGCATTAATAGAGTTCTAAATACTCAAATGTGTACACAAAAATTAGTCAATGAAAGAGGTGCACCCCAAAGAGAAAGGTGCACTAACCAAGTTCCTGATCTCTAAGCACTGTCTTATGCCTTTGCTTGTATCTTTGCACTGGCTCAGTATGAACAGGGCCTGACTGTTTATGACTTGCTGCATGTTTTATCATTCTTTCCATCTGCTGAATAGATACTTATGCCCACAGAAGTGCTGTGAAAAAACAAGAACTGTTACTAGCCTTGGTCTATAAATAGAATTGCAACCCAATTAGGAATTCCTCACTTAGACATTACATGAAAAAAATACTAAGCTTTGCTGTGTAAACTAAGCCAATATTATTTGAGGTATTATCAGGTACAGAAACTGACACCGTTAAATCAATCAGTCTATATTATGGGGATGTTGAGAGAATTATGTGTGTTAATTAATGTAAATCCTTGATAAATGCTAGCTCTTTTACTTTTACTGGAAAGTATATGACACTTTATATCTCAGGACATAGGAGTGCAGCTTTGGTTTGCCAGTGAGATACAAATTTTAATTAACAATATGGTATTTACAACTAATAACAAATGATAAAGTAACATTTCTATCTAGTGCAAGATGTGAACTCATGGACATGGCAGGAACTCACTAGTCATTAAATTGTGATGAGGATTGTTACTTCAGTCATTTTGGAATTAGTCAATTTATGTAATTTCTGCTTTCTAAACATCTTTATAAAACAAAAGTAAATAGAGTTGAACAATTAGTTCACAATTTTTTAAGTCTTTCATCTGTTTTAGTCTAATTTTTTGGTTTCTGATGATTGCATAATAGTATCTTAGTAGCTATCCACTGAACAGGAAACATTTAATTTTATCTTTTAATAGATTTATTTGAAAGGTCAAGTGACGGTGAGAGGAGGGAGAAATGAGAGGGAGAGAGAGAGAAAGAAAGAGAGAGAAAGAGACAGAAAGAGAGGCCTTCCATCTACTGGTTCACTCCTCAAATGGTCACAAATACAAGGCCTGGGTCGGATCAAAATTAGGAGCCTGTAATTCCATCCTAGTCTCCCACATGGGTGGCAGGGTCCCAAGCACTCTGCTGCCTTCCCAGGAACATTAGCAGTGAGCTGATCCAAAGGAGAGTAGACAGAACTTGAATCAGTACTCTGATTTGGGATGCCAGCATTGCCAGAGGTGGCATAACCTCAGTACCACAATGCCAGCCCTGGAACATTAAACTTTCTAAGTATACAAAATAAGGTTGTATTTTACTGCAGAAATTTTATAGTATAAACTAAAATGAACATTTTAAACAAAAATACATATTTACAAATTTTCACATTTATAGGAAAACATGGTAGCCGATAAATAAGCTTTTTTCAAAAAATTAAGCGACCATTCTACGTGGGATCATTGACCCTTCAAAACTTCTGGGGAAATTCTACCGGTAATATATTAACATACTTAATCAAAAGTCAGTTTGGGCTAGGTGTATTAATTTTATGTTCCAACAGAATACCCTGGAGTGAGTTTGACTGCTTCAACTGTGGAAAGGTCACACCTTTACACATATTATCATATTTCAAAAATAATTACATTTTCCATGTCAATTGGGGAAATAGAAAGAAAGATAACATCTATAACACATGCAATTACATTTAACCTTCTTAATGGGATATTAGTGATTTGGGATTTACTTTAACCATTTCGGTTTTTTTTTTTATTTTTTTTTTTTATTTGCCAGGTAGTTATAGACAGTGAGAGAGAGAGACAGAGAGAAAGGTCTTCCTTCCATTGGTTCACTCCCCAATTGGCTGCGAGGAGCCAGGTGCTTCCTCCTGGTCTCCCATGCGGGTGCAAGGGCCCAGGTACTTGGGCCATCTTCCACTGCTCTCCTGGGCCACAGCAGAGAGCTGGACTGGAAGAGGAGCAACTGGGACTAGAAACCAGCACCTATGTGGAATGCTGGCACCACAGGCAGAGGATTAACCAAGTGAACCATGGGGCCAGTGCTTACTTTAACTATTTCTTCTGAAGGCATTCTTCTTACACATATTGGTATGGACTATTCAATGTAAAAGAGACTGTGACCCATTTCTTGATATCTACTCATCAGTTATGACATGCTTTTCAGATGAGCCAGTTTTAATTTTGAATAAGCACATCACAAAAAACTTAAAGATACCAACTCAATTTTCTTCAGTTTCTTCTTTTTATTAGTTTATTTCTTTTACCAACATCTGTCCAACAACTACTTACAAAATGTCCTTTTCTAGAAAATTGCCTTCTTACTGGATTATGCATAAAAAGGTAGAGAGAAAGGAACCATGTCAATGAAGAGTTCACAAACCGTGCCCTGATGCAATCGTGCATGACCTAATCAAAAGTGCACCTCCACTTATTAAATAAAACCCTTAAGCCCATAATACTTAGACACTCACATCTTTGACTAACATTTTTTTAAGAAATCAGGTCCTTCAGAAATGATCCTTGGACCACATGCCATGAAGATATTTGATCTACTGACTTAGAAACTCTCTTGAATAGTTTAAAATTCACTCAATTTAACCTGCTTCCTATTGAATTATCACCACTCACTGAAATTGTTGCACTTTAAAACCACGTAAAAGGTTAAAAAGTGATGGGAAAGGACTTTCATTTGATAGACTTCTTATTTTCATAGTTCCTTGAAACATGTCACAATAATGTTACCTTTAATAGAAACTGCAAGTAAATCAGTTGAAAAAACATATATACAGGCAACTCACTAGGTTGTATGAAAATGCTGGTATTGCTCATGAGTGTCAAGTACCAATGACATTGCCACTTTTGATACTGACGCTTGTATCATAATAATCCCAAGTATTATATTTGTATGCAGTGAATCAAAATATCTCATTTCTGCATTAAGTTTCTAATATTGCATTTCAAGACTATTATACAAAATCCCATAACTACAGGTTGAATTTGATGTGGAAACAATCAAATAATCTGTTTGTGCATCTTAGTCAATGTTTACAATTGTTCTTTGTGGGGGTGTTTAACTGATGTTGTCTGGAATCTATGATACATTTCTGTGTAAAGTAATGGTTCAAATGATGATGATCCAGGGATAATACAGCATCTCACTCATTGTAAATATGCAGTTTTCATGTTTTTGTTCTTGGTGGCTACTGTAGTTTTAACCTCCTCTCAGCAATGGCTGAGAAATAAAGTAGAATAAGATATATTCACCCTAGTTATAGAATAAGATATACTCACCCTATTTAGAAATTACCAGCAATTGACATAGTTATACTAGTGTGAAAATTTGTACACATGATTACAATAAAGTGCAGAGAAGGATGTCTTTACCATGGGACAAGCTCAAATAAAATTCTGTAATTACAAACAGATTATTTGAATGCTTCATGGTACAAACAAAACAGACTAAACTTGAGTGACTGATACTTCAGAGTAAAGGATGACATTATGGCATGAGTCACACACTTCCTACTGCATTGTCATTCATGACATTTGTTGATTTACAGTGCAAGGAATAGAAAAATTAGCCAGAAGGAATAAAAACTGAGCAGGAATGAACATCCTTTTCTGAAAGTACCCACTGGGGCAGGCGTTTGGCACAGTAGTTAAATGTCAGTTGGCAAGCATGCATTCCATATCGTGGAATGAATTCAGGTCTTGGCTCTCCTTCTGATTCCAGCTTCCTGAAAGTGTGCAGTCTTGGGGGAAGCAGGTGATGACTCAAGTACTTGGGTCTCAGCCATCTGAATAGGAAACCCAGACTGAATTCCAGTCTCCTACATTAACCTGATCCAGCCTCAAGTATTGTGGACATTTGAGGAATAAACCAGTCTTTGCAACATCTCTTCTTTCTCTTTCTTTGTCTCTCTTTATACCTGTGTCTCTGCCTTTTGAATAAATAGAATTAATAAATAGCAAAACATAAAATAAAAGTAGCTACAACCCATACTTCTCTCTCTCCTATGAAGATTGTATTTATCTTTTTTTTAAGATTTTATTTATTTGAGAGGTAGATTTACAGACAGTGAGAAGGAGAGACAGAGAGAAAGGTCTTCCGATCACTGGTTCACTCCCCAAATGGTCACAATGGGCAGGGCTGAGCCAATCTGAAGCCAGGAGCCAGGAGATTCTTTAGAGTCTCCCATATGGGTGCAAATGTCCAAGCACTTGGGCCATCTTCTACTGCTTTCCCAGTCCATCGCAGAGAGCTGGATCAGAACAGGAGTAGCAGGGACTAGAACTGGCACACATATAGGGTGCCGGCACCGCAAATGGAGGATTAACCTACTGTGCCATAGGGCTGTCCCCTGAAGATTTTATTTGACCTCAAATATCTGTCCCTGGAGTCACCGTTGTGGTGTCGTGTTTGCTGCCACTGCATGCCTTCCACATCGGCATTACATAGAGGGACCCATTCTAGACTTAGCTGCTCCACTTCCAATCTGGCTCTTTGCTAATGCACCTGGGAAAGCAGCAGAAGATGGTCCAAGTTCTTAGGGCCCTGCACCCATGTTCAGGAGAGAAGCCCCAGAAGAAGTTCCTGGCTTCTGGCTTTGGCCAGGGCCAGCCCTGGTCATTGCAGCGATTGGGGGAGTGAATAAGAAGATGGATGACAGATCTCTCTCTCTCTCTTTCTCTCTCTCTCTCTCTTTCTCTCTCTCTCTCTCTCCTTCTCTCTCCCTCTCTCTCTTTCTAACCCTGTCTTTCAAACAAACTAATTCTTTAAAAAATATCTATCCCATCTTATGATTTTATATTATTTCCAGCTATCATTTACATATACATATTAATAAATTTGATAACCCTTCTCCGGGTAATTTATCTATGGGCAATGTATTTCAGAAGATTCTAATATAGAAACTTTAAGGGAAAAACTCCTCCCCAAAATGTTTTGTGTGATTGTATACACACACACACACACACACACACACATATGAGTGTGTGTATATATATATATATATATATATATACATATATATATATATATATATAAACATTATTCAAGAGATCCAAGAACTTCAAAATAGAATAAACTTTTTGTGTAAAAATTGTAGGAAGAAATATTTTCTTTTTGCCCAGGCTTTCAGGAATGAAATATGTATTGCTTATAGTGGTGCTGGTATTGTGAAGTCTCAGAAACTCAGATATAAAAAGGAGAAAAGTCAAGAAATTCAACCACAACAAACATGGTAATAAATATTCTAAAAGAACTATGTTGGGATTCTATTCAAACTCCTGGTTTTTTTTTCAATTGTAAATATATTGACACTTTGGTTTAAATCAGTCACACTTTCATTACTTGAAGAAAAACCATTGGACAGGAAGCAAAATATAATAATGTTATCAGAATTATATTTTATTATTTTGTTTCACATTTTAAACTGATTAAAATAGTAATGTTTTCTGCCAGAAAATTTAATTTTGAATAAAAGTATATATTTATTTTATACTTGCTGATTTAAAGCAACTTTTTTTTGACAGGCAGAGTGGACAGTGAGAGAGAGACAGAGAGAAAGGTCTTCCTTTGCCATTGGTTTATCCCCCGCCCCAACGGCTGCTGTGGTCAGCATACTGCACTGATCCCAAGCCAGGAGCCAGGTGCTTCTCCTGGTCTCCCATGCTGGTGCAGGGCCCAAGCACTTGGGCCATCCTCCACTGCACTCCTGAGCCACAGCAGAGAGCTGGCCTGGAAGAGGAGCAACTGGGACAGAATCTGGCACCCGAACCAGGACTAGAACCCGGTGTGCTGGCGCCACAGGAGGAGGATTAGCCAAGTGAGCAGCAGTGCCTGCCAAAAGCAACTCTTATACATATGTAGATTTCTCAGTTATGCCATTGATCAGAAACTAAGATCAGAGGACTAAAAGACATCAAATCCATAAATAAATGACATTATTATTTCTCTAGAAAACATATGGAATAAACATATATAGAAGTTTAGACTGAAAATTGTAGCACTGTAGCAACCTGCAGATAGGAAAAAGTAATGAGCCTGAAAAACCAGTTCTGAAGCAAAGCCAAAGAAGTTCAAGGAAAAGCAATACAGTGTGATTTAACCAAAAATGAAGTGTTTGAAAAGGGAGAATAGTACACTATTTCACAAAATCTGTTGCTAGAATTATCCTGTTCATTGGATTTGGACAGATATAGGTCAGTGACTAGAGAGAGTTATTTCCATGAAAAAGACATGGATTAAAATTAAAGGCACTTGAAAATTTGATAGAAAATGATGACATAGAGACAATGTAATTTTGGCTAATAAAGATTATAAAACATTGTGTTTGTCAATATATGCAAATTTACTTTTTTATAAAGTTCTGCAGGGACAGATGTTTGACCTGGAGGGTTGAATGTTGGTTGGGATGCCATTTTCCCTTTATGCAATGCCTGGCTTTAGTCCTAGCTCCACCCTGTGTCTAGCTCCTGCTAGTGAGCAGCCTAGAGAGCAACAGCAGATGACTCCAGTGGTTGAGTCTCTGCCACTTGTGAGAGAGACCTGAACTGGGTTCTCAGCTCCTGGCTTCACATTTATCCAGCCTCATCCATTGCAGAAATCTGAGGAGTGAGCCAGTAGATGGGAGCACTCTTCTTCTCCCTCTCTTCCTCTGTCTCCTCTCCAAAATGTTTTATGTGATTATATATATATACACATACACACACATATTTATGTGAGTATATATATACATATATATATATATAAGATTTTATTTATTTATTTGAGAGGTAGAGTTACAGACAGTGAGAGGGAGACACAGAGAAAAAAAGTCTTCCTTCAACTGGTTCACTCCTCCAATGGCCGCAATGTCTGAAGCTGAGCTGATCTGAAGCCAGGAGCAAGGGGCTTCTTCCTGGTCTCCCATGTGAGTGCAGGTGCCCAAGGACTTGTGCCATCTTCCACTGCTTTCCCAGGCCATTAGTGGAGGACTAATCTACTGTACTGCAGTGCCGGCCCCATTTATATATATTTTAAGACAATTATTTAATTCATTTTGATGTTGATAGTAAATTTGTTTGAAAAAGTGTACTTTCTCCATTTATTCCCTTTCTGCTTAATTTTTCCTCTTTTTTAACAACTAACATTACTGTGACTCACTTGATGTGATTGATGAACCAATATTGGTACTTTAAAAAAAAGATTTATTTATTTATTTTGAATGTCAGTATTACAGAGAGAAAGGGGGAAACAGAGATCAATGTTCCAACTAATGGTTCACTTCCCAGTTGGGTGCATTCTGGCCAAGGACAGGATCCCAGAGATTTATCCAGGTCTTCTGTGTGTGAGGCAGGGGCTCAAACACATGGCTCATCTTCCCCTGCTATTCCCAAGCCATTAGGAGGGAGCTGGACAAGAAGTGGAGCAGTAGGGACAGATGGCAGCATTACCTGCTATGCCACAATGCAAGCTCAGTTGTCACATTATTTTGATTAAGGTTCAAAGTTTACGTTTGGGTTCACTGTTTGGGTTGTGTGTTCCCATGAGTTTTGACAAATGTCATGTAATGTATCCTATTCAACCCTCAGTGCACCTTGGAAACCACGGATCTTTTTATTCTTTCAGCTGTTTTGCCTTTTCCATGGGGTCATATAGTTGAAATCATGCAACAAAGCTTTTCAGATTCACTCCATTTACATAGAAACTTGACCTGAAGTTTCCTATGAGCTTTTTTGTTTTTGCTTTTTGGTAGCTTGGTAATTAATGTACTGTCCGTCATTGAGTAGGATTTCATTGTATAGCTATACAATAGTTTGTTTCTTCATTAACCGATTGTGTAAATTATTCAGAGTGGCATACCTATCTGTGAACCTAATGGAAAAATATCACAGGAGAAGAAACTGGACGATACTAAAGATCTTAGGTAACGTCAGTTAAGTTAATCAATCTCCTTATGAGATAGAGGCCTTTTCATTAACCTGAAAAAGGGACTGTGTCTATCTTGAAAACCATGGGAGAGATAAAGAAGGTATGTGCTAAACAGCAGCTTGTAAATTTGAGAGTAGATATTAAGAGAATTTTCAGCCATTAGCTTTCATTTAAATTGCTAATTAAGATCTGAATCTATCTGCAAATGGAAAGATGACAAAGAGGAATATTTGGAATATGTAAGGACGAGAGTTAGTGAGTTTAAATTACATTTCAATTGCAATGGTTTCATGACCAGAAGTTAATACATTTCTCTCAGTTGAAGCTTTTGAAAGAAAAGTTTAATGCTTATTTTTGTTACGAGTCTCTCTAAATGCTCTTATGGGTGAATATTGTAGAAATATGCCATAGAAATGCATATAGACTTCACCATTCACCTTGATTTTGTAGCCCTAACTTTTTTCAAGTAAAGCATTTATTTATTGTATTTGATTTTATTTTGTTTTATTTTAGAAGCATGTTCAAATTATATAAATTTTAGGAAAGTATGAGGATACTCCAAAATTTTGTAGAAAACAGCTATCATAAGCTTTATGAAGTATCATCATAACTGGATTTCATAAACATTGAATCCCCTCACAATTTCTTCAAATCACACAATTTTTTAAATTAAACAAATATTCTTCAACTGCTCAAAACATTTTGAAAACAACTTCCATTGAAAGAATAATTGTTAACAAGTATTTATTGATAATTGTGTATCAGGCAGCACTTAATACTCCTTTCAATGACAAATGAACACATGTGTATGCCAGAGAAACCCAAAGGAGCCTAAAAGCCAGTGTTTCCAGTGGTGATTGGTTTTATGCACAGAGCACCTACACAACAAACTAGTTACATGGGCTCAAGATTCCCCGAATTTCAGACTGAAAATGAACAGCACAAATGCCCACATGTATCAAAACCCATGCTCACTAAACGATGTGTTGTTATCATAAACTGGTGTGCCCCAGTTTCTCAGGTACATAAATGAGCTCTGATCAGGCAGGATATTCCAAGACCTGAGGTGTTACATTCCTGGAATAGAATAAAAGACAGTTCTTTGGTATGTGAGAGTCCAAGTGTTGTGCTAACATTTTACAGCCAATAAGGATTATAGAACTCAATAGGACAACCCAGTTATTTGAGATACAATTTTGAACTTTTCACATGTGCTATGCACTCTTTTAAGTATTGGGGAGGCATCATTGAACAAAAGAGTTCCAATCAGCTCACTTCGCAAAACCTGTATTTTCAGGGAAATATAGTAAATATATAAGATTCAAAACAAATTAAGAATGTATCATATTGGCCGGCACCGAGGCTCACTAGGCTAATCCTCCGCCTTGCAGCGCCGGCACACCAGGTTCTAGTCCCAGTTGGGGCACCGGATTCTGTCCTGGTTGCCCCTCTTCCAAGCCAGCTCTCTGCTGTGGCCCCGGAGTGCACTGGAGGATGGCCCAAGTGCTTGGGCCCTGCACCCCGTGGGAGACCAGGAGAAGCACCTGGCTCCTGCCATCAGATCAGCGCGGTGCGGAGGCAGTGGCGGCCATTGGAGGGTGAACCAACGGCAAAAGGAAGATCTTTCTCTCTGTCTCTCTCTCTCACTGTCCACTCTGCCTGTCTATATATATATATATATATATATATATATATATATATCATATTACATGCTGGTTGTGCTATGTGGAAAATTAAGCAGAAACAGGAAGAATGTGCAACGGTTCAATTTTCATTAGGATGTTATTGAGATGGCAGTGGAGCAGTAAACATAAGCTGGTGGCCAGGGAGCAAAGAAACCTGGATGTAGAACACCCCAAGTGGCCAGAATCTGCACACGCAATCGCTGCATTGGAGATTCGTGTCAAGTGGGAAGAATGGCAAGGAGGCCCTGGAACAGAAGCACGGTAAAAAGGAGAGAACTGATGATGTCACATGGGTAAATTGTTTGAATCTACCCCTCATTATCAATTTCAACAATGATTATTCATACTGATACTTACTGTGCAACTATTATATTTCTATATCTAATTATATAAAATGAGTTGGAAAGATATGGATAGCTATATGGACATAAAGGCTTCTTTGATTCAGGACTGTCAGAACAAAAGGCTGAGAAAACACCTTGCCCCAAGCAGTTTGTTATTTGAAATGTTACATCCAAATTATCTTGTAAATAGTACTCTTTTATGAATAGGACCCATAATTGAGGATGTCACAGGTGGTCTTTTTTGCAGGAGAACAAACAGATCTGGGCACCACAGAGCTACTCAAAGAAATCAACATGGTTCACTGTCATTATACAATGCTTACTTTTCACTGTTCTTTCTTGGCCATTGCCATTTCACATGCTTTTCTTCACACAGCTGGACTTCTTTGTTGTATGTAACATGTCATGTGGTGCACATTTTCTCTCCTGTTGCCCATGATTGAGAACAGATGTTATATGCCTTTATAATTGTCTTCAGGAAATCTTGATGCCTTTTAATGGCACTTTGTGCCTTTCATAATCAGGAGGTTAGCTGCGTGCTTAGAGGCCCATGAAGTATAGAACTTCCTTTCATTGTAGACAGTCGCATACAACCTCTGAGCCTGCTGTTCCCCTTTCACTGCTTGCTGGAACAATTAGCACTAGTAGAGGTTTTTCACAACAGGTATTAATGCTATACTGAAAGAGGTAAGGACATTTGGTTTTTCTTCCAATAGGCAAGCATTGAGCTATGGATGATGAAAGGTTTCTTGATGGATGAAACTTTTTCTTTTCCTCACTCTATCTTTATCATTCAAAATAAGTTCAATATTAGCCTTTGATTATATAATGTAAAAGCTAAATAAAAAAGGATATCTCCAATTTTGATTCATCAAGTTACAAGATGCATTTTCATAATTTGTAATATTTTATAGGGTCAAATATGAATTAAATAGAAAAAATGTGAATAAAATCATATAGAAAGCCTTCTCTGGGATTGCCAAGTTGTTTTGGAGGATATCTGTATAAACTTATTCAGATAAATCAGGAGGAACTTGATTATGGATAATTAAAATGTGTATTCAAACATAGCATCAACTTTATGAATGCAATAGCTTTGTTCTGTCCATTTCTCACTTCTTTTATTTCATTTTGGAGGAATACACAATGAGGCATGATCTGGACCCGAGAAAGAAGTTTGACTAAAATACCAACATTCAAATTATAACCATTGTGTTCTTAACTTCTTGATGACTACCATGAGCTTATACAAGTTCTAAAAACCTTTAAGTCCTCATCCTTGGATTCAATATTAATATTATTAAAGGTATATGCTGTGCCAAGTTCTTTATAGCCATTTCATTTACCAGTGACAGCAGTGCTAGGTTGTAATGGAGTTGAGAGTCCAAACTCACTGCCATTAACCTATCATCTACTTCATTCCTTCCAATTCTTTCTTCCAATGTCTGTTAGTTCATGAACTCCTATCCTTGATTTTCTTTTTTTAAAAATATTTATTTTATTTTATTTGAAAGAGTTACAGAGAGAGGTAGAGGTAGAGGCAGAGAGAGAGAGGTCTTCCATACACTGGTTCACTCCCCAGATGGCTGCAATGGCTGGAGCTGTGCCAATCCGAAGCCAGGAGCCAAGAGCTTCTTCCAGGTCTCCCATGTGGGTGCAGGGGCCCAAGGACTTGGGCCATCTTCTGCTGCTTTCTAGGCCACAGCAGAGAGCTGGATTGGAAGAGGAGCACCTGGGACTCGAACCAGGGTCTGTATGAGATGCTGCTGTTTCAGGCCAGGGCATTAACCCACTGTGCCACAGTGCCGCTCCCATACTTGA
This sequence comes from Sylvilagus floridanus, assembly GCA_949820135.1. Taxonomy (NCBI): domain Eukaryota; kingdom Metazoa; phylum Chordata; class Mammalia; order Lagomorpha; family Leporidae; genus Sylvilagus; species Sylvilagus floridanus. The sequence goes on along the minus strand of OX463246.1, from coordinate 82,865,298 downwards.
TTTTCTGCAAACCAGGAATCTGCTCCATATAGTTTCTATTGTACTCTAAGAATTTATGTGTGTTCTTATATGTATATTTATATATATATATGTATATAAATATATGTATATATACATACACATACACACAGTATAATATGCATATATATTTATACACTACATATGTACATATACATACTATCTGTAAACTATATATGTATACATACTATATATTTATACAACAAACAGAATAATACAGAATATAGACATACATATAACATATACATACACACTATTTGATTTCTATAACTTTCTTTTTTTTAAGATTTATTTATTTATTTGAAAGTCAGAGTTACACAGAGAGAGGAGAGAGAGAGAGAGAGAGAGAGAGAGGTCTTTCATCCGCTGGTTCTCTCCCCAGTTGGCTGCAATGGCCGGAGCTGTGCCAATCCAAAGCCAGGAGCCAGGAGTTTCTTCTGGGTCTCCCACGCGGGTGTAGGGGCCCAAGGACTTAGGCCATCTTCCAATGCTTTCCCAGACCATAGCAGAGAGCTGGATCCGAAGTAGAGCAGCTGGGTTGCGAATCAGTGCCCATATGGGATGCCAGCACTGAATGCCAAGGCATTAACCCACTGTAACACAGTGCCAGCCCTGATTTCTATAACTTTCTAACTAGAATTGAAAGCTTTCATTTAATCTAAAATATTTCCTGTTAATATAACTCTTTAGCACATAGGAGTCTTATAAATTTGGTGTAAAATTTCTTTAAATGAACATCAATTCAAGAAAAACTGAAGACTTAAAATATTCAGTCTTCCAGTCCATGAACATTATATATCTGACAAATTAACTACATCTTAGTTTTAACAGCATGTCAATTTTTGCTGAACCATTAAATGACACAGGAATTATTTATTCCTTGTTCTTATGTTATCTGAGTTATTTTGCACAGGTTAACATTATTTTTTTAACATTTTAAATAATATATTTGCAAAGACTTGTAAAACTTAAATTACCTCCAAATGACAGTGTTTTTTCTTGGAAAAATCAATTTCTTTCATAGAAACATGGCACTTGACTTTTCATTTTTTCATATGCTAATTTGAATGTGTTCTTCTATACTGAAGTTTGTTCAGTTTTTCCTAGCTAAAATTGTAATAAAATTGCATGTGTTTTCTCCTTATTACCTTTTTAGTATCCATAAGTTCTATAGTGTTGTCTACTCTTTCACACGTAATGATAATAAGTTAGCCAACACCACTGATTTTGAAACGGGATATCAAATCTGTGAGCTGTGGCTCACTAGGCTAATCCTCCACCTGTGGCACTGGCACACAAGGTTCTAGTCCCGGTCGGGGCACCGGATTCTGTCCCGGTTGCCCCTCTTCCAGGCCAGCTCTCTGCTGTGGCCCGGGAGTGCAGTGGAGGATGGCCCGAGTGCTTGGGCCCTGCATCCACATGGAAGACCAGGAGAAGCACCTGGCTCCTGCTTTCGCATCAGTGAGGTGTGCCGGCAGCAGAGGGATGGCCGCGGCGGCCATTGGCCACGGTGAACCATTGGCAAAGGAAGACCTTTCTCTCTGTCGCTCTCTCTCTCTCTCTGTCCACTCTGCCTGTAAACATAAATAAATAAAAATAAATAAATAAAATAAATTTTTAAAAAATAGCCAATAAAATTGCAAACTGTGGTGTCACTTTGATTTCAGTGTTTGCTTGCTATATCTTGCTAGAATTTCTTTAATTTTATTTTAATCTTCCAAAATAATTTGCTTTTAAATTTATTAATATTTCATTTTTTAAAACATTTCAGATCATATAGTCATCATTCCCAGATTCAACTTACTTCAAGTTTGTTTTACTCCCCCCCCACCTTTTGCTGCTCATGGTGCATATTGTCCATTGATCATATACCATACCTCCATTGCAATTTTTTTTTTTACTTATTTGACAGGTAGAGTTAGAAACTGAGAGAGAGACAGAGAGAAAGGTCTTCCTCCCATTGGTTCACCCCCTAAATGGCCGCCACGGCCAGCGCTGTGCCAATCCTAAGCTAGGAACCAGGTGCTTCTTCCTGGTCTCTCACACAGATGCAGGCACCCAATCACCTGGGCCATCCTCCACTCTCCTCCCGGGCCAAGCAGAGAGCTGGACTGGAAGAGGAGCATTCGGGACTAGAACCTGGCACCCATATGGGATGCTGGGGCCGCAGGCAGAGTATTAGCCAAGTGAGCGACAGCGTCGGCCCCTGACATTGTAATATTTTTTTTTTGATGTGTAGATTTATTTTTTTATTTTTTATTTATTTTTTATTTTTTGAATTTTTTTAAAGCTTTTATTTAAAGAATATAAATTTCCAAAGTACAGCTTATGGATTACAATGGCTCCCCCCCCATAATTTCCCTCCCATCCACAACCCTCCCCTTTCCCACTCCCTCTCCCCTTGCATTCACATCAAGATTCATTTCCAATTCTCTTTGTATACAGAAGATCAGTTTATTATATGTTAAGTAAGGTTTCAACAGTTTGCCCCCACATAGCACACAAAGTGAAAAATACTGTTGGAGTACTAGTTATAGTATTAATTCACAATGTACAGCACATTAAGGACAGAGATCCTACATGATTTTTTAAAAAAAATTGATTAATTTTCTATGCAATTTCCAATTTAACACCAAGGTTTTTTTTTTTTAATTTCAATTATCTTTATATATAGAAGATCAATGCAGTACATACTAAGATTTCATCAGTTTGCACCCACACAGAAACACAAGGTGTAAAAATACTGTTTCAGTACTAGTTATAGCATTACTTCACATTGGACAACACATTAAGGACAGATCCCACATGAGACGTAAGTACACAGTGACTCCTGATGTTGATTTAACAATTTGACACTCTTGTTCATGGCGTCAGTAATCTCCCTAGGCTCTAGTCATGAGTTGCCGAGGCTATGGAAGCCTTTAGGGTTCGCTGACTTCGATCTTATTCTGACAGGGTCATAGTCAAAGTGGAAGTTCTCTCCTCCCTTCAGAGAAAGGTACCTCCTTCTTTGATGGCCTGTTCTTTCCACTGGGACCTCACTCACAGAGATCTTTCATCTAGTTTTTTTTTTTTTTTTTCCCAGAGTGTCTTGGCTTTCCATGCCTGAAATACTCTCATGGGCTCTTGAGCCAGATCCAAATGCCTTAAGGGTTGATTCTGAGGACATCTGCCATTCTATGAGTCTGCTGTGTATCTAGCTTCCCATGTTGGATCGTTCTATAGTATGTTTTAAGATTTATTTTTTATTCATTTGAAAGGCAGAGTTACAGAGAGAGGAGGAGAGACAGAGAGAAAGAGGGAGTGAGAGATCTTTCATCCTCTGGTTCACTCTCCAAATGGTCTCAATAGCTAGGGTTGTGCTAAGCAGAGACCAGGAGCCAGGGGATTCTTTCAGGCATCCCACAAGGATGCAAGGGCCCAAGCATTTGGACTATCATGCACTGCTTTCTCAGGCACAGTAGTAGGGAGCTGGATCAGAAGTGGAGCAGCCCCCATATTGGATATTGGAATTGCAGGTGGAGGCTGAACTTGCTACAACACAATGCTGTTCCCAATAGCATAATTTTTCCATACTCACAAACCACCAGTACTGTTCTCTGCCAAACCTTCAAGGTTGTTGTCATTTGTGAATATCTGAATATTGCAGCAAATGCTGAAAGTACGCGTTTCCTGGATCTCCTTAATTGCAGCTCCTCTGACTAACTGTTACTCAAATTCTAGAGGTGAAAGGAACCCAAGTCCTTTCTCACCACTTGTATTATACAGTAAGACCATTGTGTGTGACTGAGTTCTCTTTCTACACTGCAGTTTGAAAAGTGCTCCAGAAGCAGTGCTATTTTGAATGGGATGCCCTTCTCTCTAGGACCCCAGGGTTCTGCATGCAGTCACTCAGAAGTCAGGTGAGGGTACACGCTGTGTGGTAATGTGATTGGTGATTTTGTAGGACTGTACATCACATGCTCATTACCCACTTTGAGGTCTAAACTGGAACCAATGTGCACCCTGACTTCTTTTCCCTTTTCAAGATGTGTATGTATACGTGTATTTGTGTGCTTGTCTGTGTGTGTGTGTGTGTGTGTGTGTGTGTGTAGCAAGGAATTGGTTCACACAAAATTGTGAGTGCTGACTTTTATTATCTCAGTCCACTTTAAAATACTTGGTTGTTTTGCTTTAGGATTTATAGTTAAAGTTATACTTCTGGTTTGTTACCTTAAACAAGCATCACTTTCCTTTTTATGAAGACTTATTCCATTTCTTAGAACATCTATTGTCATCTTTATGACTGTTGATTGTTGTAATTTTATGTGATAGCCTATAATTCTCTGAGAATTATCTTTTCATATTACCTTCATAGCAATTGTAGTATCAAGAAGCTGGAATTTGGGGCTGGCACTGTGATACAGTGGGTTAAGCCGCTGCCTGCAGTACCAGCATCTCATATATACCCTGATTCAAGTCCCGGCTGCTCCACTTCTGACCCAGCTCCCTGCTAATGCACCTGGGAAAGCAACAGAAATTGGCCCAAGTCCCTGGGCCCCTGCAACCATGTGAAAGCCCCAGAAAAATCTATGGCCTCCTAGCTTCAGCCTGGCCCAGCTCTGCCCTTTGAGGCCATTTGGTGAGTGAATGGGCAGATATAAAGTCTCTACTCCTCTCTCTGTAACTCTGCCTTTCAAACAAACAAACAAAATATTAAAAAAAAACCTAGAATTGGAAGTGGAGCTGGGATAAAAACCCAAGAATGATGATATGGGATTAAGTGTCCCAAGCAGCATTTTTCCTATGCCAAATGATTGCACCTGTGTTTATTTTTAATTATAATATAACAAATCATCAAAAACTTAATTGCTTAAAGCAACAAATTTATGATCTATGAAACTCCCTGGGTCAGGAGTCTGGCTGTAGATCAACAGGTCCTCCACTCAGATTCCCTCACTGAATTCAACAGTAACTGCAATTGCAGAATAACTTCAAGCTCAGGATTCTCATTCAAACTCACTGATTGGTGGAAACATTCAATTTTCTGCAGGTGTAAACCTGAAGCCCTAAGCACTTAGAGCCTAGCCACCTCGCCCTGCCTGTGGTCTTTTACTTTACTTCTTTAAAGCCAGCAAGATATTTGTTCTGATACAAATATTTCTAACTGCTATAATTTCCAACCTGTGGAAATGTTTTTTTTTTTAATTTGTAAGAACACTTATTATGAGCTGTGTCCTCTTGACAAACTTTTAAGTGGTCATTACAAATGTGTTTAACTACAGGCATAGTGATACACAGCAGATCTCTACAAATTTTTTTCCTGTGTAACTTAAATGATTTCTCCATTGAGCAGCAACTTCCCCCAGCCCCTCGCCCAGCCCTTGGAAACCAGCATTCTACTCTCTTTCTGAGTCTGACCTTTTTAAAGACCTCATATGAGCAGGATAATGCACTAGTTGTCTTTCTGTTACTGGCTTCACTTAGCATAAGTTCCTTCAGATGCATCCACGTGGTCTCATATAGCAAAATTTTCTTCTGTTTTAAAGCTAAATACTATTCCACTGCATGTATTTACCACATTTCTTTACCCATCCATCCATCATTAAACGTTTAGGTTGTTTTAGACCTTGGCTACTATGAATAATGTTGCAGTGAACAACAACAGTAACTGGAGATATCCCTTAGAATATTCCACTTCAACCAAACTTCAGTAAGGGATCTTGCATGAACTCTGACTGCTACTAGTACTCAGAAGGAGGTGAGAAGGTCCATCCTGTGCATCATCAAGAATTGTTGTGCTTTCTGCAATTGTTCAGACATAATTTGCTTCAAACACAAATCCCTCAAAATTTTAAGGGATATCTCCAAAAGCAAAATTCCCCCAAAGTTCAATTTTTTGGATATACTCACACCAAGAAGTGTGATTGCTGACTCATGTAATTGTATTTTTATCTTTTTTTTAATTATTTTTGAGAGGCAGAGTGGACAGTGAGAGAGAGAGAGAGACACAGAGAAAGGTCTTCCTTTGCCATTGGTTCGCCCTCCAATGGCCGCCGCGGCCGGCGCACCACAGTCATCCAATGGCAGGAGCCAGGTGCCAGGTGCTTTTCCTGGTCTCCCATGGGGTGCAGGGCCCAAGCACTTGGGCCATCCTCCACTGCACTCCCAGGCCACAGCAGAGAGCTGGCCTGGAAGAGGGCCAACCGGGATAGAATCCGGCACCCCGACCAGGACTAGAACCCGGTGTGCCGGCGCGGCAAGGCGGAGGATTAGCCTGTTGAGCCACGGCGCCAGCCGTATTTTTAATTTTCTAAGGTGTCTCTCTATTGTTGTCTGTAATACCTACATTGATTTATATTCTCACCAACAGTGGATTCCAATTTCTCTGCATATTTGCTAACAATAGTTATCTTTCATCTTTTTGAGAATAGCCGTACTGACAAATGTCAGCCAATAAGTCATTTGTAATTCTCTAATGATTAGTGACATTGATCACTTTTTCATACACCTGTTGGTCATTTGCTCTAGCAAATATATATATATATATATATATATATATGTATATATAACAATTAAAAATGGTTTTTTAAATATAGTAAATTTTAAGAATTAATAGAAAATCATCAAAATATACAGGGTGCACATGTAATGTTGAACATCTGTTAAAAATCTGTTTAAGAGAACATGGATGCAGCTGCTTACAAAACAATCACAAGAGTTCGTATAATCCAGAAGATGGTGCTGTTTACATTTCTACTGCATTTTGGAACGGCCGAGAAACAGTTTATTTCAAATTCAGGCATTGATGGGTTGTAAATTATTGAGCATACCTTTGCAATAGGAACGGTTAATGTAGCTTTGCTCTTGAGAATTTTACATTTACAAATAATTTGCATAGCATTTCCACATGATATATTAGAAAATGTACTACTTCACAAGCAATCTCACATTAATGGAACCTGATCATTTGCAGCAATCCCAGTTATCTTATGCCAGGAGTACACTCAAATGTGAAAATGCATATTAGATAAAAGACCTATTTAATTTTCTGGCTACTTATATAGCTATTAAAATGCAACATGCAGACCATTAAAATGGTGATGATCCTTATTTAATGGAATGTGAATTTATTCTTCCAAATAGTGAATAGTTTTATGGTGACATGTTAATTATGTACTTTCCAGACACAAAAGATTCGGCTAGTTAACAGAGATAAATGAGATACAATGTGTTTATAGCATTTCAACCAAACTTCAGTAAGGGATCTTGTGTGCACTCTGATTGCTACTAGTTCTCTTAGAAGGAGGTGAGAGGGTCCACCTTGTGCATCACCAAAAATTGCAGTGCTTTCTGCAACTGTTCAGACTGTAATTTCCTTCAGAAATTATTTAAGATTAAACAGTTTTTATCATTTTCCACATTCACTTCACATGTAGATATTACATACATTCATATATATACTTTTTATTGAAAAAAGGGACATCAATATTACAAAATAGAGTTTTCATGGAAGTGACCATCATGAGGGAACAGAAAGGTATATTGTCAGGTAGATGACATAGTTCAGTGAGGCAATATTTATAACTATCACCAACAATTTGACATCTACACATTCCTATACTCAACATAGAGTTGCCTTCATAAATAAGAAAATGTATTTCGTCCTTCCTTCACGTAGCATAAGGATCTCCAATTCCATCCATTTTTTGGAAATGTCAATTCCATCCTTTTTTATGGTTGAGTAATGTGCCATAGTGTACTGATACCACATTGTCTTTATTCAGTCATCAGTTGATCTACATCTAGGTTGGTTCCATATCTTTTCTACTGTGAGTTGCACTGCTATAAACATGGGAGTGCAAGTATCTCTTTCATATGCTGATTTCACTTCCTAGCACACTGTTGGTGGGAGTCCAGTAACTTTGATGACTATTAAAATTAAGAGACTCTTAAAAAGTCTCTATGAAGAGCAATCAGTTCAGAGGTAAGATGATCTACAACTGGATCTCAATAAACCCAGAACAACATGGTGAAACAAACAACATTATCAGATTTTTAAAAAACAAAGACCATATACTCTGGTTTCTCTTCAGATCATATAAATCTTTCGCCTTTTACTTAAAAAAAAAAAAGAACAGAAGATTTATGGGTATGATCTCTTTTAAAAAGATAATAAAAGCTATTAGTGAGAGAGTTTCTCTTATCAAATGACATTTTCCCCCGAGCCACAATAAGCTTAATTCAACAATTAGTTATCTCATTTAATTTTCCTAGATCTCTTTCCCCAAAGTAGTTTTAAAATTTAAGTTGCCTAAAGCCAAAATTTAAGGCATATGTTGCAGCTGTTTTTCTTGATTACTGTAATTTAGGTAAATAGTCCGTGCTTCTGAAATATAATTGGGTTTCTCTATGTTCTTTCATCAAGTCTTTGTTGAAAAAATTTGCAGTTTCTATGATCTTTCGAGAAATTGTAAAAATTATTGGATATATGTATATATTACTTTTGATTATGAAAATATATTAAATATTAAGAATAATGACTAATGGTTAAAATTATTTACAAAAAGATAAAAATTTTCCAAAAAAGAAAAAATCTCTTGATCCCATCGATTTGTTTCTCAAGCAAGATAGGCTTACTTTTTTGTGTCTATGCTCTTTCAGTGAAGATTTACTTACGTATTTATTTGAAATGCAGATTATGAGGAGAAATTGGTTTGGGATTTCTGCTGCTTCCCTCCCCAAATGGCCACAGCATCTAGGTCTGGACCAGGCCAAAGCCAGGAATCAGGAACGCCATGTGGATAGCCCACATGTGTGGTAGAGACCCAAGCACTTGAGCCATCATCCACTGCATTCCCATGCAAATAACCTGGAGCTGGTTCCAAAGAGGAGTAGTCAGAACACAAACTGGCACTACCAACACGGGATGTTGTCAATCCATAGCAGCTTAATGCACTATGCAAGCACACTTTCCTGTATTTATACTGTTTTGTATAACTCAATGCATACAACTTTTTAAACAAAAGAAAACTTTCTAAAATTCATGTCGACATGGAATGTTTCAGGAAGTAGTTGTGTTAATTTATCCAGCACCTGCTGAACTATTTAGTGATGCAATATTTTACCAAATAGAAATCTCATTCTTAATTTGGATAGTTTGCATAGAAATGGTTTATTGATCCTTTGAAATGCTGGATTTAATCTTGAGACAAACGACATGCATACAAAATATAATTCTTGGAATTTATGAACTGGATCTATACTTAGAAAATTGTGCAAGGGACAACTAATCTATATAGGAAATCAAATTAGACCTTGACTGAATATTGTTAAATATTATATAAAATCAAATAGACTTGTTGACAAAACACAATGAATTAATGCTCACATCATACATTTATGAGCAGACACATGCATTATTTAAGAAAAATTTTAATATAAGTTTAGAGAGTAGAGAATCATGGCATTAATACTTCAATTCTGATACTGATATTATAACTTGTGGGTGGATTTTTCTATGATTATTGTATAATTTAAGGACTTAGTTGGGGCTGGTATAATAAAGTACTAGAGACTGAATTTTGAACACTCAAAATTTGTTTTCTACAGTGCAGTATCCTAGGAGTCTGAAATCAGAATGCCAGCATTATCTTCTCACCAAGCAACTCCTCCCAGATAGAAAAGTGCAAGCTAGCTCTCTGGCCTCTTCTGGTAAAGGCACATATTCCACTCATGAGGGCTCCACTCTCATGCCCTAATTACCTACCAAAGTCTCCATCTCCAAATACTGTCACCATGGAGATTCGATTTGAACACATTATTTAGGAGCCAACTTAGCCTCCACAGTCAAGGGAAATGTGCCCTGAGAAAGGTGTCATAGCATGATTTCTTTGTGTTCAAACATCATAGAGTATGGAATAGCCTATTCCACACTGAAGCTATATGGGATATATAGTATGGGTTGTGTTGTTGACTGATTCATCTTCGTGTGGCACATGTCTGTACTTCTAGCCATAAAATATTTCAATTTCTAAGTTATATTTTCTTTTTTTAAGTGTTATATGACTGCATTGTTTTTAATTAGTTTATAAGCATGGAGATATATAACTATTTAAACTAGAATGTTTGAAAACTGTAATGCAGTTTTTTTTTAAAAGGTTTCTGGATATTATCTATTATGTTTGTGTGGTGTGTGTGTCCATGTGTGTCTATAGGAGAAGGTTCTTCTACACTACGATCCCATGAAGTGTCTTTTGAAAAGCATTGTCTTGCGTTTATATTTTTTATTTGTTTATGCTTCTGGGTAAGACTGTGTTTGAAGAGATCATTTCAAGGCTATAAAAAAATGGAAAACTCTTGCTCTAAGATATTAATACAAATGGAACATCACAAGTGCATTCAAGTGTTTCTTATTCAGCATTGTAAAAAATTATTTCTGAACACTAGCCTGCTTTTCTTTTTTATTGTATGTCTTATCTTCTCTTTTCAATTATTCATAGTCTCTTAAGGACCACTTTCAGTATAAAATAGTATCTATGGGAGGTAAAAACAGCAAGAAATGTATTTCTGAATGGATTACAGGGAAATATCTATTTAGAAATTTAAATATATGTGGTCAACACAGAAGAAGATATATGTACCTACTCAATAACTCTTTTACCCAACAATATTCTGGTTTGGCCTGTTTTAACCTTGCAGTTTTCTCCCTGAAAAGTTTATGCTTATTTTTATGTTATTGCCTTTTGCTCAATTTACTTCCATGTTATGAAATTTAATGTGAATTGAAGGGCATTATTTCTGAGCATTTTTTCTTTGTATTATATTTAGAAATACTCTGAAGTTGATTTAGGATGTGTGTATCTATATTTATTTTTGACCATCCATTAAAAAAATGAATTGTTGAACTTTTCTTTTAGACTCTAAAAATATTTTGAGAAGTTGCAGCTCTTTGCCCAATTATCCTTTAAATAGAAGTTTGCCATTACTTGTATTTTCTTAGTCTACTTTATCAAATACTTAATAATTATTTATTTAAAAGACAGAGTTGGGGGGGGGTGGGAGATTGATCTTCCAACTGCTGATTTACTCCCAAATTCTTGTAACAACTGGGAATGGAGCCCAATCCAGGTCTTCCACATGGGTGGCAGACACCCAATAATTAAAGTCATCACCTGCTACCTTCATAGGTATTCATTAGCAGGAACCTAGAGAGAGGGCGGAGGGGAGGGAGGGGCAAAAGCAATATTATTATATTCTTAGAATTATTATCTATGGACCAGCACTGTGGCTCACTAGGCTAATCCTCTGCCTACAGCGCAGGCACCCCAGGTGCTAGTCCCAGTTGGGGTGCCAGGTACTAGTCCCGGTTGCTCCTCCTCCACTCCAGCTCTCTGCTATGGCCTGGGAAGGCAGTGGAAGATGGCCCAAGTGCTTGGGCCCCTGCATCCACATGGGAGACCAGGAAGAAGTATCTGGCTCCTGGCTTTGGATTGGCGCAGTGTCAGCAGTGGTGGCCATTAGGGGAGTGAACCAACGGAAGGAAGACCTTTCTCTCTCTCTCTCTCCCTCTCTCTCTCTCTCACTGTCTAATTCTGCCTGTCAAAAAATAAAAAAAAATTATATCTGTGAACTATGAACTATATTGCATCTGTTGAGCCAGAACTTGAAACTAGACAATCCATGGATGTTCCAAGCAGCATCTTAAATAGCAGATAAAATGTCTACCCCAAATTTTATTATTATCTGTAGGTTATTTAAAAGCAACAACAAAATATAACAGTAAGTCACATTGATTTTTTTACAGATGCATCTATGCAATTATTCGAGTGTTATAATCATTTTGCAATATAATCCTTAATCGTGGTTTTCAAACTTATGATTAGATCACACCTCTCTTAAAAAATTTTGGATTTAAAAAAAAAATGTTAAAAAGAATAAAATTATATTTACAGCCCCTTTATTGTAAGTTTGCTTACACACATTACAGCCAAAAAAATTGTCCTGCTAATATGAAAATATCTGATATTTTGGTTATCTGTTGGCTTTTTATTTCCTAAAGTCTTAAGAAATGGCAAAAACTCTTTCAACATATGTGAAGCAGTTCTAAGTGATATAATCTGGGTTTTTCCAGAACTAAAAACAAGCTTTATTTATTCTCATAGTTTATTACAGTGGAAGAGTTTCCAAATCTTGGTGAGTTTTATCTTTCTGTCCAATCACAGGAGAAAGGTGACTACAGACAATTGCACCACTGCTGAGGGTGAACTTTGTTCCAGAAAATCAACAGAATAGTTTAGAGAATCACACACAGATAACGAAATCATGCATTGTTCACAATGTCCAGTTTCTTGTGTGTAACATGTGATTATGTTTACAGTTTTCAAGAGAAGTAGGAACATTTGGGGAAAAACAGTAAGCCACTGAGGTGTTTTGGATGCACATCAAACAGTGATGGTTGGGTCATCCTAACACTGACCTTGGAAGATTTCTTTTTTATTCTGGGCAGACACAAGTCTTCAAATCGAAAGAGTTATGTGACCGTCTGCAGACACCTTGATTTATCTCTGGAGAGACATAGCAACTAAGGGAGGTATGTGAAAGAACTGAAAACCTTTCCAAGGAGCAAGGTGCTCAGGAAATAAAAATTAAAGTGAGGATGATCCTTATTTTATTTGATCCTGCAAATAAATTGTATAGCCTTTCAGAGCACTGTGATTATATTCCCAACTAGAATCAATTCAGGTTATGCAATTGCCTGCTATATAATTGTAAATAAACTGTTCAAGCTTCCTGTTTCCACATTTATGAAATAGATCCCTTTCTGTATTTGCTGTGGAAATTCATATGCTTAAAAATGCAAAGAGCCTGTATGATAATTGCCCTATAGAAATTATTCAATAATTCATCTGTTATTATGATTCAAAAGAGGTAAGGTATAATTAGGCTTTAGTGCACATGAAGCTAATAGCACACTAAAGGAATGTACTTTTCACGTGATTCTTCTTTTTGTTTTTATTAGGACTAAGTCTTCTGCTTTCTCTTATGTTGTGTCTTATCTCTACCTGTTTGACTTTTTTCTTTCTGGATTTGGTTTATTTTTCGTCTTCTCTACTCCCAGAATATGACCTTGTCTGTGCCTAGGGCTTAAGCTAATATATTCTAAATACCTATAACCAAGGTTTCTACATAATGGGCTATGTGAATATGAAATAGGGAATTGTTATCATGCAAAATTCCAAGAGATTTTGACTCAATAAATATGAGCTAAATTATAGGACAGTGCATTCTCATCAAGTACTCCAAATGCTTTTAGATACTTGCAGATTAGAGGTTGAGAAAGACAGGTAACAATAATTCCAGCCTCAAAAATTATTTGAAAAATAGAATATGTTTGGTTGACTCAAGCCTATGAATCTATTTATTTTATCAAGTTAACATCTATATTGGAATATTTATGAACAAATTGAAGGTGGATACTTGTACTAGCACATTAAGTTTTGAATAATAAGAATGCCTACTCGATTCCATCATTTAGCCTGCCTTGTGCACTAAGTTCCAATAGTATTACATACATGATAAAGTAATCAAAATAGAATAGTAAGTACAATAACTGTCCTTCAAAAACATACATACAATTTAAACACAAATCATTATTCCTCTAGGTCCAAATACCATGTTTGTAAGAGAGACTACAATTATTCCTTTCATGAATTTTCTGTTCCACTATGATTTTGGCAAGCTGCTTGACATCTGGGTTTGGTATGTTCACAGCTTTTAGATTGCAAATAAAATAAATTTAAGAAAAGTACATTCACATAAATTCCTAGTAAGACACAAAATACAAAGAAGGACATAGAGCTTCTAACTGGGAGGTTTTTCTATAACCATATATCTTGTGTCACATAGTCAAAATCACTGTATTCCATGCTCTAGGATATGTTCCCATTTTTCTTTCCCTTATTGGTCATGATTGATATATCTTATTTCTTAACATTCAAATAGGTATCTCCTTCCCCTTAACCCTGATAATTATGTTCTATTTTTCCATTTTCCACTTCACAAAATCTCACCTTTTCTCATAATGAAGACAGTTAAAATATCTATCAATTACTTTTGCTGCCAACAGGATTGTTATCTAACGTTTGGACTTGGGTAAGACCATTACAGTATATTAAATCTATTCTGGGAAACACTTGAATGATCTAGATTTCAGGTCAAAGAGCTCTCTAGGTATCGGCTATATGTCAAGGTTTTCTTCCTCTACAAAGACACAGGATTGATAAACTGTCACCAGTGGTTCTGTAGCCTTGTACTGAGAGCACCTGTCCACATCATCACCAGGGAGAATAGGGACATGTGGAAACAAGGAAAGGAAAGATGTTATTGAGGGATTCTTATGATACTTTTTGTCTGAAACAAAATGCCTTCTATGTTTTAATACTGTGTCAGTAAACAAAGTAAAAGCTTTCCTTTTGGTTTTTAATAAAATAAGAAAACATGATTCAATATTGCCATTGTCAATCATTACCACTCCCAAAAAGGATACTTTCCTCTTACAAAAATTCTATATTTTTCCAAAAAAAATATAACTGTAGTGTAAGATATTTTATATATTCCATTTTTGTCCCCTGAAAGACTGAGACAAAGGAGTTAAAGAAAGAGAGAGAGAGAGAAACAGGAAGAGGGAGAATTGGAAGGAAAAGAAAGGAAGGGAGAGAGGGAAGTACAAAATTCTTAATAACACATTCATACAGCACAAAAATGGTGAGGGTAAACCATAAAATATATTTAATGTTATTTTAAATGAAGACTTAAAAGGGCAGTAGAGATATTTGTTACTAGTTGATTTTCACACCCTAAAATTCAACCCTTTGTTCCTTTTTTAATAAACATTAAACATAGTTTTACAAAACAAAGTTAATGCTCCATGAAACATGTTGAAATCAATTGGAAAAGAAAATAGAAAAAAAATGCCTAGCCAGATCAATGACCAAAAAAAGCAAGTAAACATTGACTTAGACAATATTCCATTATAGAAACAAAGCAGATAATACTAGACACCATTTTATGACCTCACTTGTTTTTCCTTATTCTATAGCTGATTTGCAAAGCATGTAATTGTTTTTTTTTTTTTTTTTAACTAGAATTGGCCATGCAGGACATTTGAAGATTAAAATGTAGAGGGAAAACTCTTAGCTTGTACAATTTTAAAATTAAAAAACAAGTTCATTTACTCCTGACCAAAAAAAAAATAAAAAAAAAATAAAGCTTTAAAACTGCAAATGAAATAAATTTAAGAACTTCCAGGAGTCTTTTTTTTTTTTTTTTGTCCAATGGTTGATGTCTTTTCAATAGAGGCTTCTTCACATCATAAGATCTCAAAATTAATTCTAATAACACACCACATTAGTTGTCATTGTTTTTGTTTCTGCTGCTCTTTATTAATTTATAACCTCTTCTGTGAAGACAGCACACCTGTGAGCCAATATAATGTACTTCTTCCCATTACACACACAAAAAAACACAAGTACAAACACATGCATACATATGGCCTCGACCAAACTTTTTAAATCTACCGACAATTCTTCTCTGCTTTCTCTTTCTTTCTTTAAAGCAAAAATGCCTAAAAGAGATATCTATATTCCAAATGTTTACATTCATTCTGGCCATTGTTTGTTAAAAGTTGAAATCAGGGCCAGCATCCCATAAGGACACTCGTTTGAGTCCTGGCTGCTCCTTCTCTAATCCAGTTCCCTGCTAATGCACCTGGGAAAGCATCAGATGGCCCAAGTGCCCTGTACTCATGTGGGAAACCCAGACCAGAAGAAGCCCCAGGCTCCTGGCTTTGGCCTGCTCAGCTCTGGCCATTGCGGACTTTTTGGGAATGAACCAGAGGATCGAAGACTTGAAAGATCCTCTCTCTCTCTCTCTCTCTCTCTCTCTCTCTGTAACTCTGCTTTTCAAATTCTCCTTGCAACACCATAAGGTTATGTTTTCACAGAGGTTCATTTTCCAAAATATTTGGAAAGATTTAACAACAATGATATCTTATTAATGTTTAGTATAGATAGAAGGTTAAAGCCTTTTTCTTGTATGTTTTATATATATAATTTATATTTTTTATTTATTTTTTAAAGGTTCATTTCTTTTTTTTTTATTTGACAGATATAGTTAGGCAGTGAGAGAGAGAAATAGAGAGGTCTTCCTTCCTTTGGTTCACCCCCCAAATGGCCACTAGGGCTGGCGGTGTGCCAATCTGAAGCCAGGAGTCCGGTGCTTCCTCTCTGTCTCCCATGTGGTTGCAGGGGCCCAAGTGCTTGGTCATCTCTGCTTGCCTTCCCGGGCCACAGCAGAGAGCTGGACTGGAAGAGAAGCAACCGGGACTAGAAACCGGCACCCATATGCAATGCCAATGCTGCAGGTGGAGGATTAACCAGGTGAGCCACGACATCAGCCCCATATATATAATTTATAATTATAAAATATATTACATATATTATTTCATTAAATTGAAAATGTTAAGAATGATATTTTAAAAGATTTATTTATTTATCTGAGAGGCAGAGTTACAGAAAGGCAGAGGCAGAGAGAGTTAGAGAGAGAGTGAGTTCTTCTATCTGCTGGTTCACTCTCCAAATGGCCCAAACAGCCAGAGCTGAGTCAATCTGAGGCCAGGAGCCAGGAGCTTCGTGGACTCTCATGACGGTGCAGGGGCCCAAGGACTTAGGGCATCTTCTACTGCTTTCCCAAGCCATAGCAGAGAGCTGCATTTGAAGTGGAGCAGCCAGGACACAAACATACTCCCACATAGGATGCTGGCATAGCAGGCGGTGGTTTTTCCTGCTAAACCACAACACCGAAACCATTGAATTATTTTTGATATACATATTATAATAAATTCCTCCATCGTAGACTAATTTTAATTTCTTTTTGAATTTGTAAGACATTTCAGTATCTACAGTGTTTCTAGGCATTACTTGTTTTTTAAAATACTACCTTCTGGGCCGGCGCCATAGCTCAATAGGCTAATCCTCCACCTTGCAGCGCTGGCACACTGGGTTCTATTCCTGGTCGGGGTGCCGGATTCTGTCCCGGTTGCCACTATTCCAGTCCAGCTCTCTGCTATGGCCCCGGAGTGCACTGGAGGATGGCCCAAGTGCTTGGGCCCTGCACCCCGTGGGAGACCAGGAGAAGCACCTGGCTCCTGCCATCAGATCAGAACGGTGCACCAGCTGCAACGCACAGGCTGCGGAGGCCATTGGAGGGTGAAGCAACGGCAAAAGGAAGACCTTTCTCTCTGTCTCTCTCTCTCACTGTCCACTCTGCCTGTCAAAAAAGAAAAAAAACTACCTTCTGTATTATGCTTTGTACTGTAGATATTCTAAGCAAAAACTTAAATCAATAAGTAATGTATATAACATCTAAACGTATATTTATGAATAGAAAATTATTCCTTAACAATAAGTTAATGGATGAGTATTTGGAGTAGGAGTTAAGTCAACACTTGGGATAATTTCATCCCATAATAGAGTAACTGGTTTGAGTCCCATTTCCTCCACTTAAGGTTACAGCTCTCTGTTAATGTGTACCCTGGGAGGCAGCAGATGATGATTCAAGTACTTGAGTCACTATCAATCACAGGAGAGACCTCTCTTTCTCACTCTCTCCCCATCAAATAAAGAGAGCCCTGTCTACCTCTCTCCATAGGTAGAGAATGGTAAAATGAATTAAGTAAGTGGTGTAGTAAATGTCAGATAACATAGTATGATTAACAGCAGAGAAGATAAGAGAATGTGGATTGCTGTTATATATGAATGGATCAAAGGAGGTACCTCAGATACAATGATATGTGAGTTAAAACCAGAAGACACTGAGGGATTGAATCATCACATACCAGAGTTCGGGAGGAATAAGGAGCCAAAGAAAGCTCTACAGTAGCAGCAAAGCCACTCAGGGAGGTGGTAGGAGGATTTCCCAATCATGTGGCCTGGTAAATTATTTTAATGTCATGCTATTGGTACTGAAATGTGACCACAACCCACTGGATGATTTTGAAAACTGATTTACATGATTTCCCTTATATTTTGAAAAGATAACCAGCTGCAGAAAAATATGTGTAGAATAGCAAGGATGAAATCAGGGAGACTTATTAGGTAATTGGGGTAGACCAGGTAAAAGGGTATGGTTTGACAGGAATCACTTTATGAGGCCGACAGTGGTCTATTGCTTTATACTAACACATATGTCAGTACATAACACATTTGATATCTTTCTGTAATTTGTGATTTAAAAATATCAAAATACTGAGGCCTGAGACAATTATATTAACTTGCAATGAAATATGTCACTACATTTATTAACCACCCACACTGATGTGCTTAATAAACCTTCTTCTGTGTTTGCCATTATTAGTAGGTTAATAACTCAAAATAATAGTGATGGTATGCAGTCAGAAACAATTTGAAATATTTCCCATACACCAAGATAACAGATTTATTATGATAGATGGCTTGGTACAGAGCAAATCCACAGTGCCAGTGGATTTTTAATATAAATTCTTTTTATTATACTTTAAATGAGTACATCCAAATAATTAGAGTGGCTCATGTAGTAAATTTACAAGTAAGGAGATTTTTCTACCAACATCAAATTTCTTAATTATGTTTAAGTACTGTAGAGGTCTCTAAGCAATGTACACTCTTTTGTAATTGTAACTTTCTTTGCTAAAGGTTTACTTTGTTTTCCAAAAACAATAACATTGAATGAGAAGAATATACGCTTATTCATATCCAGTGTATGAGATTCTCATTAAAATACAGAGATGTGTTTACAAGTTACTTTAAAATGCTTGAGTTAACAGGATGCCATCCAAAATTATTGTGTAAGAGAAGAAATGTTTATTAATGATCTGAGAGAATTAAGCTACTTCTTGAAGCTCATTCTTTCTCTTTTTAGATTTAGATGTATTTATTTGAAAGGCAGAGTCAAGAGGAAGGGAGGGAGGAAGATGATAGAGATAGAGATAGAGATAGAGATAGAGATAGAGATAGAGATATATAAATAGAGATGGAGAGAGAGAGAGAGAGAGAAAGAGAGACAGACAGACAGACAGACATATCTTCCATCAGATAGTTCACCCCCTCAAATGGCTGCAACAACCAGGAGCTAGGTGAAGTCAAAGCCAGGAACCAGGAGCCAGGAGCCTCATCTGCGTCTCCCGCATAGTGCAGGGGCCCCAAGACTTGGGTCATTTTCTGTTGCTTTCCCAGAAGCATTACCAGGGAGCTGGATCAGAAGCAGTGCATCCTGTACACAAACCACAAACCAGTGCTCATATGAGATGCCAGCATTGCAGGTGGCAGCCTAACCTGTTATACCACAACACTGGCCCAAGCTCTAACTTTCTTAATGGGGTGTGAATCACAACCAGAAAAAAAAATACAACAACTGAAAGAAAGCTAAGAATAACTATAAGGTATTTAGAGGTCAGATACTCTTACTAATGATAGTAATATCAATTATTACAATGGTTATTAATAACTTGTTCACTACATATTGTAAATAATACACATTTTATATGCATCTGTACATGCTTTATAAAATTAAGTTTAATTCTCACTTTAAAATTAGAAAAGGGGATAAAGAGAGAGAGATTTCTGAATATTTTCTTTCTTTTTCTAAGATCAAGCACTCTGTTGATGATTTGCCTTAGAATTATAAACTATCAACTTTTTAAAATGATTGGTTTATTTATTTGAAAGGCAGAATTCCGGGTGGGGGAGCAGGGAGAGACAGAGATAGAATTCTTCCACCTGCTTGTTCACTCCCCAAAAGGAGGCAAAGGCTGAAGGTGGGCCAAATGGAAGCCAGGAGCCAGGAACCTCTTCTGGGTCTCCCTCATGAATGCAGGGGTCCAAGCATTTGTGCCACCTTCTGCCACTCTCGCAGGCTCATTAGCAGAAAGTTGCATTGGAAGTGGAGCAGTTGGGACTCGAACTGGTGCCCATATGGAATTCCTGTATTGCAGGTGGCAGTTTACCTGCAACGCCATAGCACTGACCTCTAAGCTGTCAACATTTTATCAAAGATGAATCATTATTATAAACATCAGTGAAGGAACTTTCTCTTAATCTCTTAATCTGTGAGGGACATAAGTAGGCCAAACTGTGTTTTCTTAAAACATGATGACCAAGATAGTGGAGTGAGAAATTATTAAACTATATAAATTTCCTTTTGAGGATTTGGAAATAGTATGGCATTTTCCCCCCATGTTTTGGTTTGTTGATTATGAAAGAAGTATTTTTTTTTTTTTTTGACCATGTACCTAGGTACCTTGAGAAGGAGATTCAGATTACCAGGTCTTGATATACCAGAGCTGTGCTGTT
Source organism: Sylvilagus floridanus (assembly GCA_949820135.1). Lineage (NCBI taxonomy): Eukaryota > Metazoa > Chordata > Mammalia > Lagomorpha > Leporidae > Sylvilagus > Sylvilagus floridanus. The sequence continues at coordinate 82,844,914 of OX463246.1, read as the reverse complement.
TTTGGTATGTTTCCTCCCTTCCATCCTTTGGCAGGATTATGAGAGCATAGACAATTTGCTACCTTCTATGCAGAAAGGCAACACAATGGTCTACGCATCATACAGGAGGAGGGTACTCATGGGAAAATCTTAGGCGTCTTGATGGGGCTGCCTCTTCTCTTGAATAATTGCAGAATTAAACTAATAGACCAGGCTTATCAGGAGAATTGGAATTTAGGTGGTAGAAAATAAAGAGGTAGTGAAACCCCAAGGAGAAGTAGTCAGCACTCTGTGTGCCTTTTCTATGCTTTATCTGTATTCTCTCTTGGCACCCATAATAGTATATCACTCCCTATATGTGAAGACCTATATGTCCCTAAAGATCAATGAACAGCTAGAGTAAGACTTTTTTAGAAAACAATTCATAGTTATGTTCTGTCTTTCATTCACTGTCTGCCCTGTATTTATGCTCAATATCCCCTTTATAAAGGAAATCAGAGATAAATGATAATAAACATCTTTATTCACCTTCAACTCAATTAGAAATCATTAACAAGTAGAAGTATTATTTATTGAATAATTCTTATTTCCTCTGCTATTTAATTGGTAAGAGTCCAAATATTATAATTTTTCTTTACTTAATAACAAATAATGTAAAATAACTTCATAATATATAACATAAGAATTAGCATTTTTAAGTTCTAGAAGATACCTGAAACCGGGATTAGTCCTCTATATAAATATTGTTTCTCACAATCTCTGTGGAATTGGAACAAAATTGGAAATAATTATACACAAAATGTAATTTATCTTTAAAATCTCTGTTTAATTATTTACACAATAAATGCTAAGAACACATTGGAAGTATATGCAACATGGTGTCTGAGTTTGCTTTCTGTTACTACTACAGAACACTAAACACTGGATATTGTGTAAGTAACACACTGTAATGCCTCGCACTTCAGGGGGCAGGGGATTCCAAGATCAAGGACCAATGTTTACCTGGTTATCCTCTTCTGACTTCCTTCTCACTTGGCAGGAAGTTGGAAAGCAAGCTAGTCAAATGTTGCCTGAAGCATCTTTCATGAATGCTTTAATCCCACATGTGAGCAAAGAGCCATTGTGAACTATTTCCCTCTTAACCACCTAGACGAGTTTATTTTCTGTTACTATCATGGAATACTAAAAGATGGGTACCTTTTAAGCAAAGAGGATTATTCTACAGTTTGGGATACTACAGAGGGTTCTGGCTATGTCAAGAATGCCCTTGTTTGTGTTACTCCTGCCAAATGACACCAGGAGAGCAGTGCATGACACAGCAAGATGTCACATAAAAAAAAATGGGAAGCCAAATGAGGTGAGGAAACAGGCTTGCTCTTTTTATAACCCCTCTCTAGAACTAACTCAGGGTCCCAGAAGAAACACCTTAATTCCTTCAAAGGGCGTGCTCCTAATGCCACAGCATTATCCCCCTTGGTCTCAACCTCTCACAGGCCCCAAGACTTTCTTGACATCATCTGAAAGAGGACTAAGTTCCCCACAGATGAATCCATGGGGACAAAGTCATACCATAGCCCAGCAATACCTCCCAGTATCTCACACAAACATCTGAATTTTGGAGGAGAAACATTAAAACTATAGCATATATGATATAGATAAAATAGTTTACACTGCAATGAATATCAGTAATAAATTGAAAGAGCCTTCCTATGTATGTTGAAAAATGTCATGACTGATTGACGTTAAAGCAAATTACTTGATTTTTAGAACAGGCTATTCAGTGTAATTAGGATGATAAGTTTATTTTAAAGACATATATTTAACCTCTTGATTATATTTACATAATCATTTCCTGTCCATGTGTAAAGAATTGCAAGTTTCCAAAAGTTTATTATTTAGACCCCCTGGTGCCATATAATATTTAACTTCTCAATCAGGAGTTTTAGACGCTGAGAGCTACAGTTGATCATATAATGATTAATCCATTAGCCTACGTATTTGCTATGACCTCAAGTATATCATATGCAAATCTGCATGTAAAAAGAATATACAGACTTAAAATTAAAAATGTAACTGACAAGATGTCAATATGTTTTGTCTCTCTGTAAGTGTATAATATGCCTTCAAAAGATCATTTCCCAGAAGTTATGCTTTAGCAAATCATCCCTATGAATATTGATTAAAAACTGTCTGATTAACCTCAAAATTCTCAGTTGTTTTATTTATGAATTTAGGGGAAACAGCATAAAATAGAGACAGCCAAATACCGAAGACTTAAAACTTTGAGTTAACATAATAAATTAGAAATAAATAAATAAATCCAAGCACAGACAGTAGTGTGGATTGATAAATTTGTGATTTGAAGAGATATAAGCTATTCAGAAAGAAAGATAAGAATTATAGCAGATTTTTTGAAAGATACTATGCAACTAACTAGAAACCAGAGTAAATTATTTGAAGTGCTGAGAGAAAAGCAAAGGAAAAACAACATAGAATTCTATATACAATTACATTTTACTTCAAAAGGCAAGAAGAAATGATGATTTTTAATATTATCAGCTTAAATTCTGTGAGAGGATCAGGACAAGTGTTCCAATAAAATTACGGTACATAAAATTGTATTCATAATATAATATAATTGAGAAAACACAGAAACCAAGGTGTGGACAAGGAGGGTGCCTGTACAGAGAGCAGCCAGAACATGAAGTCGTACCACTATGGGATACTGGCACAATATAGGATAAGGGCTGCAGCTTTACCGGCTATGCCACAGCACTGGCCACAAAATATACATGAGTGGATCCTGAGACAGTTGTTTACTTAAATGATCTACACGAACAAAATTGAGGCAGTCTGGGGTTTATCACTGAATCAGAGAACTTCAGAGCATTCGTGGAAGTTGCACTCTAGACAAAGCTCACCTAGATACCAATACTGAAAACTGCAATCAAAATACCCAGAGACAGCTCAAGGGAAAAGAACCAGTGTTTGTGTCACCAAAGTAGCTAAAGCTAGAAGCCACCAGCATTCAAGTAAGATCTGGTTATTTTCTTTTCTTTTCAATGCCGGAGGTGCTATGTGCAACTAGTAGTGTGTGAAGGAGTTAGAACGCTAAGTACAAGTTCTATGTGGAGAATAGGGAAGATAATATCACTCTCCCTTGTTACAGGGCTCCTAATTCTCTGGAAAATTATACTAATTGCTAACACTGATTGAGCGTCTTCTATGTACCAGCTTTTTAAATCATTACAGTAATCGCATAGGTTAGTAATATTGCTACCATTTTACAGTTGAAATAACTAAGGCACATGGAGATTTAATAACTTGCCCAAGTTTATATTTTAAGAAACTATAATAAGCAGAATTCAGTTTCCAATAATTAATTTCCAGAGTATGTCTTAACCTCTATTCACAACCTCTATACCAGGTAGTGAAATAATCTTTGAATAAGATGAAAAATTTCTTAAAATTCTATTTATAATAGGAAACAAGATGCCTCTAACAATAGGCAGTGACTAGAAGGGCTGTTGGTATTGTCAGGAACATGATCAATTGAGAAAAATGTGAATTTTGCTTTCTCTGTTACCACGTGACTAAGTCCAGGTCTTGACTGAATTCCCAATTTACTACTAAAAAATCCTATCGAGTAAAATGTTAATATGTACAACTTTATTAAAATTGAAAAAGAATGCTGTGCCAACTACACTGAAATGAAGCCTACCGAGATTTGTTTTGTCTAATTAAGAAAACAAGGTATTTTGTTACCTACTGTTTTTTTTTTTTTATTAAAGAAGAAGGAATGGATTTTTGTTTAATGATATTAAGAACTTATTTGGAAGGAGAAAAGTGTTGGGATTTCTGAAAAGTTTAGTGATTGATTTGATTCTGTCCAGGTGGCCAGAGCCTGTTACCCCTGTTAGATTTCTGAAAATGCTTAGTTGGTTTATTACATGATTATAAGAATAATATAAAGGTTTTAGGGTAGTATGTTCCTATAGTTTTGTTTGACTTCATTATTTCAAAAGAAGCGTTTGTGAAGTTATCACTCTATGAACATAAAACAGAATTTAGGGGAATTTTAGGCTTTTAGTTATCACACTTTCTACTAAGTATTAACCTGATAACTTATGGGAAAGTGGTAATAAGAGCATAGGGCATGTTACTATCTACTTTTTTCTAACATTGAACATAGTCAAAAGCCAAAAAGGATAGAATTTTAGTGAATACACTATAAAGACAAGAAATCTGATTTTAGACAGAAGATAGAAATGTAAAGCAGCAGTCATGAACTCATAAATTTCAGTTAATGACTAAGTCAACTGCATGAATATACCCAGGAGAAATCTGGCTATTCATTATACTCAACAATGTGAGGTCTAATGTTTGTGTATGTTCCTGAAAAATCAGATTTGACACAGAAAACTTCAGTACAAAGTGTACTACAAAGGTAGTGATTCATTAACAATTCATTTTGTCAGGCAGTCAGCAAAGTGACAACACATCCTATAGGTAGTGACACGTGTAGAGAGGATGTGACTCTACTTAGAGAATCTTGCTATTACATCTTAAGTTAAAATGTGCATTCTACAAACCTTTGCCAGTACTGTTTTTTAACCTAGCATTTGGACAGTGGTCTCTGTTAACTTGTAGGTATAGATTTCAAGTCAATGCAGATCACCTAAAGGCAGAAAAGAAGGGAAATATATCTAGACTTCCACAGTGGGAATTATAAAACACATAAATTATATTTCACACACCACAACCAGAAACCTTTAAACAATTCAGAACTGAATATCCTTTACATACATAAATGAAAACCTAAAAAGAAAGACTATTCTAGAGTAGGTTCTCCATGTACCAGTATGCTAATATAACTAAAAATGTGATTGAAAATGCAAGCAGTATTTGTTTTGACTTATCTCTATTACTATATCCTTCTGCAATATTAAGTACCCCAAAATTGTTTCTGTAAGTCTCACAAATAAGTCAAAATTATATTCAACAAAAGCTTTAAGTTGGCCTCATTTAATTTTTCTCCTGTGTATTATGCCTGCCTCATACCAAAAAGAATTTGTGGCATCAATGTGCAATTTATCACCTAGTGTTATAAGTTATGAATGACAATTTATCTACAAAGGATTTTTTTCTGAATACTGATCAAAAAAATGAATGACTAATAATTTTCCTATATACATGCACCCATAAAGAAATGCCTGTAATTCAGTTTGATTTAAGAAAATGAAATGAATAATTTTAAAGAGGAAAAATGTCAATGTTCATCTTCCTTTCAACTCTGATTAAGAAATTTTTAAAAAAAAATTTTATTTAATGAATATAAATTTCCAAAGTACAGCCTATGGATTACAATGGCTTCCCCACACCCCACAACTTCCCTCCCACCTGCAACCCTCCCCTTTCCCGCTCCCTCTCCCCTTGCATTCACATCAAGATTCATTTTCAATTCTCTTTATACAAAGAACATCAGTTTAGTACATTTTACGTAAAGATTTCAACAGTATTTCCCCACATAGCAACACAAAGTGAAAAATACTGTTGGAATACTAGTTACAGCATTAAATCACAATGTACAGCACATTAAGGACAGATATCCTACATGTATATTTTTTTAAAAAAAAATTGATTAATTTTCTGTGCAATTTCCAATTTAACAACAAGATTTTTTTTTTCATTTTCAATTATCTTTATATACAGAAGATCAATTCAGTATATAATAAGTAAAGATTTCATCAGTTTGCACCCATACAGAAACACAAGGTGTAAAAATACTGTTTCAGTACTAGTTATAGCATTGCCCCACATTGGACAACATGTTAAGGACAGATCCCACATGAGACATAAGTACACAGTGACTCCTGTTGTTGATTTAACAATTTGACACTCTTGTTTATGGTGTCAGTAATCTCCTTAGGCTCTAGTCATGAGTTGCCAAGGCTATGGAAGCCTTTTGAGTTCACCAACTTCGATCTTATTCTGACAGGGTCGTAGTTAAAGTGGAAGTTCTCTCCTCCCTTCAGAGAAAGATACCTCCTTCTTTGATGGCCTCGTTCTTTCCACTGGGATCTCACTCGCAGAGATCTTTCATTTAACTTTTTTTGTTTTTTATGTTTTTTTTTCCAGAGTGTCTTGGATTTCCATGCCTAAAATATTCTCATGGGCTCTTGAGCCATATCCAAATGCCTTAAGGGCTGATTCTGAGGCCAGAGTGCTATTTAGGACATCTGCCATTCTATGAGTCTGCTGTGTCTCCAGCTTCCCATGCTGGATCATTCTCTCCCTTTTTGATTCTATCAGTTAGTATTAGCAGACACTAGTCTTGTTTGTGTGATCCCTTTGACTCTTAGACCTATCAGTGTGATCAATTGTGAACTGAAGATGATCACTTGGACTAGTGAGATGGCATTGGTACATGCCACCTTGATGGTATTGTACTGGAATCCCCTGGCACGTTTCTAACTCTACCATTTGGGGCAAGTCAGATTGAGCATGTCCCAAACTACATCTCCTCCCTCTCTTTTTCCCACTCTTATATTTCACAGGGATCACTTTTCAGTTAAAATTTAAACACCTAAGAATAGTTGTGTGTTAATTACAGATTTCAACCACTAGTACTAGAACAAAAAAATACTAAAATGGATAAGTATTACATTGTACATCAACAGTCAGGACAAGAGCTGATCAAGTCACTGTTTCTCGTAGTGTCCATTTCACTTCAATAGGTTTCCCCTTTGGTGCTCAGTTAGTTGTTGCCGATCAGGGAAAACAAATGATATTTGTCTCTTTGAGACTGGCTTATTTCACTTAGAATGATGTTTTCCAGATTCCTCCATCTTGTTGCAAATGACCAGATTTCATTGTTTTTGACTGCTGTATAGTATTCTATAGAGTACATGTCCCATAATTTCTTTATCCAGTCTACTGTTGATGGGCATTTGGGTTGGTTACAGGTCTTAGCTATTGTGAATCGAGCTGCAATAAACATTAATGTGCAGACGGCTTTTTTGTTTGCCAATTTAATTTCCTTTGGGTAAATTCCAAGGACTGGGAATTTTGGGTTGAATGGTAGGGTTATATTCAGGTTTCTGAGGAATCTCCAGACTGACTTCCATAGTGGTTTGACCAGCTTGCATTCCCACCAACAGTGGGTTAGTGTCCCTTTTTCCCCACATCCTCTCCAGCATCTATTGTTGGTAGATTTCTGAATGTGAGCCATTCTGACCGGGGTGAGGTGAAACCTCATTGTGGTTTTGATTTGCATTTCCCTGGTTGCTAGTGATCCTGAACATTTTTTCATGTGTCTGCTGGCCATTTGGATTTCCTCTTTTGAAAAATGTCTATTGAGGTCCTTGGCCCATCTCTTAAGTGGGTTGTTTGTTTTGATGTTGTGGGGTTTCTTGATTTCTTTGTAGATTCTGGTTATCAACCCTTTATCTGTTGCATAGTATGCAAATATTTTTTTCCATTCTGTCGGTTGCCTATTCACTTTCCTGACTGTTTCTTTTGCAGTACAGAAACTTCTCAATCTGATGCAATCCCAAATGTTAATTTTGGCTTTGACTGCCTGTACTTCTGGGGTATTTTCCAAGAAGTCTGTGCCAATACCTATATATTTCAGGGTTTCTCCAATGCTCTCTAACAGTTTGATGCTGTCAGGTCATAGATTTAAGCCTTTAATCCATGTTGAGTGAATTTTTGTGTAAGGTGAAATGTAGGGATCTTGCTTCATGATTCTGCGTGAGGAAATCCAATTTTCCCAGCACCATTTATCGAATAGACTGTCCTTACTCCAGTTATTGGTTTTGGATCCTTGATCAAATATAAGTTGGCTGTTGATGTTTGGATTGATTTCTGGTGTTTCTATTCTGTTCCACTGGTCTATCCATCTGTTTCTGTACCAGTATCGTGCTATTTTGATAACAACTGCCCTGTAGTATGTCCTGAAATCTAGAGCATATTCATACACATCGAGATTGAACAACATGCTCCTGAATGAATAAGGGGTCATAGAAGAAATTAAAAGAGAAATCAAAAATTTTCTGGAAGTAAATGAGGATAACAGCACAACATACCAAAACCTATGGGATACAGCAAAAGCGGTGTTGAGAGGAAAGTTTATATCAATAGGTGCCTACATCAAGAAATTGGAAAGGCACCAAATAGATGAGCTTTCAATTCATTTCAAGGATGTAGAAAATCTGTAGCAAACCAGACCCAAATCTAGTAGGAAAAGAGAAATAGTTAAAATCAGAGAAGAAATCAACAGGATAGAATAAAAAAAAAAAGTACAAAAAAATCAGCCAAACGAGGAGCTGGTTTTCTGAAAACATAAACAAAATTGACACCCCATTGGTCCAACTTACTAAAAAAAGAAGAGAAAAGACCCAAATCAATAAAAATCAAAGATGAAAAATGAAACTTAACCACAGACACCACCTAAATAAAAATAATCATCAGAAATTACTACAAGGACTTGTATGCCAACAACAGGGAAATCTATCAGAAATGCATAGATTCCTGAACACATACAATCTACCTAAATTGAGCCAGGAAGACATAGAAAACCTAAACAGACCCATAACTAAGACAGAAATTGAAACAGTAATAAAGGCCCTCCCAACAAAGAAAGCCCGGGACCAGATGGATTCACTGCTGAATTCTACCAGACATTTAAAGAAGAACTAACTCCAATTCTTCTCAAACTATTCAGAACAATCGACCTATTCATATATCAATAAAACTGAATAACCATTCTATTATTTGTATGAACATATAACCACAATGACAATGTTTTTAAAGTGTGGTGCAGTGTACTGGATTTTGAGAAATATATTTTCCTAAATGACTATAAAGAGATAAATAAATATTTTATTGTGATATATTTCATACAAAATTGTCTGATTCTCTAAAGATCACTCTGCTTTATTGATGAGGTAAATTAATGATATCAGGAATTGCACTGTTGATTGAAGCATAGAAAGAAATATTATTATGAAATATATTCACAAAATTATAGACTATTCCAGACCATTCTTTGGAATAGGAAGACAAAGATTTTTATTGTATTTTTACTCTAAACTCTGGCTAACGTTCTTAAAATGAATAAAACTAATCAGAGAGTTCTGTCATAGGCTGATAGAAATTGAGATGATGCATTTCTTAATCAATATTTCTTAATTAAACTATATATATATATATATATATATATACATATTGAAGCATGAAGGAAATTATGGAATCTTTGAGTAGAAATGAACCTGCTACACAGAATATCAATAACTGATAGTCTATCTACATAACTTGGAATAAGTTATAATCCCTTCTCTAGTAAATGTCTCCTATATCTAACTAGCCCATTTGCTTCCCAAGAAAGATTATTTTCTGTGTAGAAATCTTAGAATATTTAAAGCGATTAAATAACTTATCAAAGATCAAAAAAGGAAAATGAGTAACAGAATCATTACATATTAGTTTTAAATAATTCATTTCAATGAGGAGTAATTATGGAAAATTAATTTTTAATACATTCATTTCAACTATATTGCCTGGGAAGACGTAATGGTTTAGCTGTAGACGAAAGAAAGAACAATTAATTATTTTAATTATACATCTATGTACACATAGTCTTATATACTGAATTAGAATTTTAAAAATAATCTTGAAACTTCTCAATCTACTAGTGTATTATTAGTAAAAACCTCTTGTAGTTACTCTTCATACATGCTTGGCATTTAATTTACGTGTAGAATTGTTTGCAGCAAAGATCATCTGTAACCTTATGGAGTAGTCACATGTGTTGATAATATCCTTCCCTTTGTCCTTATGCCCTTATTTCTGACACTTCGTCGTAGATACACTTCTTGCCATACTCACAGCTTCATGCTGGACCTGTGTGACATCAATTATTTTGAGAGCTGGCTATGGACACCCATATTGTGCACTCATATTGTTTTTGAATATGTAGGTCGTACACATGGGCAGCCTCTCTCTCTTGCCTGTTTCTAGGAGCTTCCTAGAATCACTTAGCTTGCTTTGATCATTCTGTGATTTCCTACCATTCCTGAGCTACCTTCTGCCCACAAAGGCCTGGCTCTGGCAGTGATTTGGAGACAATGGTTGAACTCTGGAAGTACTAAGAAGGATCATAAACAAAGAAAATGTCATGAAGACTTTGGAGGAGAAGAGCCATTGAACTTACGTATTTGAATCCCTGCTCATTTTATTCCTAGCCTTGTAAATGCATCTTGTTCATGTCCCCAGTTTATTATTTTTAATGTATTGAGTTATCCACTGGGTCAATCCCCAAATGCCCACAACAGGCACAGCTGGACCAGATTGAAGCCGAGCACACAGAACTCCATCCAGGTCCCCGACATGTGCGCCTCACTCTCATAATCGTCTGCTGTCTCCCAGGGATGCATTAGCAGGAAGCCGGATTAGAAGCAGTGTAATCGGGGTTCAAACCAGGCACTCCTATAAGGGATGCAGTCGTAATAAGCATCATCCTAATGCCAAACACCACCCCATTCCTGTATTTCAAAGCTTATGCAAGATAGGTGAAAAAGTAATGTAACAAAAATTATTAAAATGGATGTTTATATTCTTTCTTGGATTTAGTTATTGATATTTTCCTGTGTAGCTGATAGGGAAAAGAATGGTTCAGGCTCTCACCTCCCTGTGAATATGCTCGCTTCCCTTTCTCCTCCTGAAAAACGCCATCAGGGGTCAAGCAGGAGAAATGAATGCATGGAAAGAAAATTTAGACTATCCCCAGTACAGAAATAATTTCACATTCTCTAATTTTGCCTGTTTTGAAGATGAACGTCCCTGGTTTTAAGCCAGTAACATTGTAATAACTGAGGGTGGCATGTGAACTTAGGAACAAACTTAAAACTGTTACTGGATTTGCCTGGGCTCAGGATTGCTTTAGGCTACCATAGGTATTTTTCTAATCACTAGTTGTTGCAGTTGATTTCTCAACAATGTTGCAGTGGATTCATTTCTGAGAGGAGCAGCGTGGTGGGGGCAAGAGGCACGGAGTCACCACACAGACCCCGGGAGTCGGGTGAAAGCGGGCTTGAGGCGAGCAGCCCACAGACTCATTTATTTCAGTTGGTACAACATCTTATATAGCCAAGACCAGCCAATCCGGTCAAGGGGCGGTCTATGCCCCAACGAATCACAGCCTGTTACCAGGCAGTTTCCAAAGCCATCCAATCACAGCCTGATGCCAGGCAGTTTCAAATCCATCCAATCATAGCCTGTTGCCAGGCAGTTTCCAAAGCCATCCAATCATAGCCTGTTGCCAGGCAGGCTCTGATGGGTTTCGAAGCCATTCCTGAGTAACTGATGCTCGCTTTCCAGTGGTCACCTTGGCATGGCCTTCTCATTCTACCATAACTAGTGATCTGGGTTTTTTTTTTTTTTGGGAAGAAAATATAACAGTTTATATAATCTAAAATTATCAGTTTGTAGAAAAATCCATGAGAAGTAATCTGGTCAACCTTGCGACTGTATAGGTGACAAATCATTAATTCAATATTTGGGATTAAAGATCGTTTTGATCACTGATTTGTTTAAGCAGGATTTTTTAAGGGTTAAAAATCCCAGTGCTGTAGTGCTGTTTTGAACGTTTGGACAAGCATTGGGATCATTGAAAAAAAAACAAATGGAAGCTTTTTATCATTTGCTCTGGGTTGCTGTATTAATTCTCGCCCTGCTGGAAAAAACAAATCCAGGGGTTGGTGTTGTGGTGCATTGGGTTAAACCACTGCCTACAACATTGCCATCCAATATGGACACTGGTTTGAGTCCCAGTTACTCCACTCCCAATCCAGCTCCTTGCTAATGAGCTTTGGAAAGCAGCAAAGGATGGCCAAAATACATGGGCCACTCTACCTACATGGTAGACCCAGATGAAACTCCTGGCTCCTGGCTTCAGCAGGGCACAGTTTTGGCCCTTGCAGACATTTAGGGATTGAACCAGCGAATGAAAGATTTCTCTCTCTCTCTCTCTCTCTCTCTCTGTAGCTCTGCCTTTCAAATAAATAAATAAATAAATCTTCATAAGAAAAAGAAAAAGATAAAGCAGTCCAATTGTACCAGAATAGGTGACCTATTGACTTTCATTGACTGTTTATAATCATTTACACATCAATATCCACCTAAGAAATCTTTCTTGAGAATGCAAAAAATAATTTGGAAAATTCATATATATTAAAGCAAAAGTATCAAATTAACATGGAAAGTGTGATGTTTTCAAGTAATTTGTTATATGATAACTGTAGGGTCATGTGGAGAAAGTTAATGCTGGACCTCATGGCATACATCTGGATTTATACTTCAAGTGGGTCAAAGATTCTCATGGAAAGATAAAGTGACACAAGTGATAGAAGAAAGTGTAGGTGGGTTGGTGGGAGTCGTTGCCCAGTGTCTCAACCCACTGTTTGAATCACATACATCCCAAATCTGAGAGCTGGTTCAAGTCCCAGGACTTCCACTTCCATTCTGCTTTCCTGCTATTGCAGTCTGAGAGGCAGCAGATGATGTTTTGAATTTAGGACCCTATCACCCATGCAGAAGACCTTGATAGTGAGTGCTCTGGGCTTCTAGCTTAAGCCTAACACAGTCACTACTGTTGTGGGTATTTGAGGAGTGAACCATCAGATGGAAGATCTGCTTGTCTCCCTGTCATCTCCCTCTATGTCACTCTGTATTTCCAATAGTTAAAAAAAAATGAGAAAAAAAATCAGAAAAGAAATCTTGGGTAATGCCTTTTACTCAAACTTTCCAGTGCTTGTTTGTATCTTTGATCATATAGATACAATTTAAAAATAACTGTCTCAAAAACCACCAAATTCTTAAACATACCCTAAATATATAAGTGCTATTTGAAGCTGGAATAAGAAATCAACAGAACATAAGCTAGAACTGTGTAAAAGCATTGATTAGAAAAGTGCATTTTGTTTACATGTGTGTGTGCATGTGTGTCTTTGTAATAAACCTATGTTAAAACAACATTGAAAGAAGTCAAACTGCTTTCATTTGGGGGAAATAATCTAAAGAAAAATTTAGAGTTTTAAAAATTTTAAGCACTAATCAAAATGGGACTTCTCAATCATAGAAAGTTTGAAAATTTTAACTCTAACAATTACAAATGGTTCTAATTAGTTTTATAAAAATGAGTAATTTTTAAATAAACTTCACATCCATATAAAGAAGATTTTAGAATAGAAACCTTTAGAGATACTTAAGAATGTTGTCTTACAAACTAATATAAGGGGCCTGCACTGTGGTGTAGCAAGTAAGCCACAGGCTGTGATGTTGGCATCCTATACAGGTGCCAATTCGAGTCCCAGCTGTTCCATTTCCAATCCAACTCCCTGTAAATAAGCCTGGAAAAGATGTGGAAAATGGCCCAAGTGCTTGAGCCCCTGAATCTATGTGGAAGACCCAGAGGAAACTCCTAGTCACTGGCTTCAGCCTGGCCCAGCCCTTGCCTTTATGGCCTTTTGGGGAGTGAGCCAGTGTATGGAAGACGTCTTTCTCTGTCATGCCTTCTCTCTGTGTAACTCTGCTTTTCAATTAAATAAAGTAAATCTTAAAAAAATAAATGATAATATTAGTTGTTAATGGGAGAAACAGAATGAGGAATATCCGAGGCTAGCCCCTGACCAGCAGGGGACAGTACAGGCACTCCCAAACAAGGCAAACGGGAAGAGTAAGGTCTATGAGTCAAGCACACCGCAAACACCCATGAGTTCTGTTGAAGCAGGAACTACTTTATTGAGGAAGTGTACAGGCTTATCAAGCTTACAAAAGACATGCACAGTAGGGGAGCCAATAAGCGAAAAGATCATGCCGGCATGGGTGGACCATGCACAGGGGCATCTTAAGCAAGGTATATGTCCACGTGTCCAGAACTAAAGCGGACCTAACCCCGTAGGTGGTCCGATCTTGCTTAGCTTAACTGCAGCAACCACAGACACACACCCCAGAACGTCTGCCAGGTACCATATTGTAATGGAGGTTTTAGGCAATGCCCAACATCCAAGAACCCTTTATATTACTATCCCACAGTTTTTGTTTTGCAAATTTAAACCTACTTTGAAATCAAAATACTAAAAATATGTTTTATGCCAACATAAGTATTTTAAATATATATTAAACCTTAAAATTATATCTAATGTTGTATAAGTTTTTCTAATTTTAAATAATATAAGAAAATAAACATTTTCATATTGAGCACATACTCTATTTAGGCAACATTTGTGATTAAATATGATATATATACATATATATATATGTTAGAAGAAGTTGTGTATCTGAACATTTATTTTATTGTAGAACAGCAAAAGATTTAAACATATATTAGATCAAACTTACTTTAATTGTTTCCAGGAATATAGCTTGATTAAATTTTCACAGAGAAGCATTTACTAAATCCATAATTAAGAGATCCAAACTGGGGATTAGGACAAGATGGCGGAATAGGAAGGGAGCACACCGATAGTCCGGGGAGAGACAGTTTAATAAAAGTGGAGATATTGCAGGTTCAAGGAAGAGTAGGGGAAGAAACAGCAGAGGAAACTCTTCTGGAACTAGTGATTCACAGTGGACCTTTGAGGAGAACGTGGGAGCCCACAGTTTGGGACACCAGCGGCAGACTCAACGCACCAGCGCTGGAACGCCAGGTGAGCTGATCCTCAATAGCCCGAGATACCAGCAGGGAAGCGGAAAGAGGAGACTTGAGCAAACAAGGCTTGAAACCCTGCGGGGAAAAGTTCACCAGGCTAACTAGAAGAGAGAGAGAAAGAAAAAAGTGACCCATACAGACACAAGTTTCTCTCTCTCCACCCACCTCTCAAAGGTGAGCAAGACAAAGAGCAGGTGCCATTTTGGACATACGTCATAAGCAGGGCGACCTCAGGTCTGCACCGGCCCTGAGCCTAGCAGAAAAACCTGACTCTGGGCGTGGGGGTGAAATAACAGGAGATTAGAACCTAATAAATGTGTGGTGCTAATGAACTGAGACTGTGAAAAAAGAGACTGTGGGGGAGAGAACTCACGGAATTCACCACGTGAGTACTCTCCAGAGACGCTACAGTTTGGTAGCCTTGGTAGCCCAGTGGTGAGACTGCAGGAGAATTTGAACCCACACTGAAGGCCGCAGAGATTCCCTCTGTGGTCCTTGGGAAAGAGCTTCCGATCTCTGGCTCCTGTGGGTATATCATTTGCCTGCTAACCACCCCCAATTCCATTCAGCTGTGTGGAATTACTTCCCTTTCGAATCAAAAATAAAGAAAGAAACAGAGAGAGATTTACCACACCTAACCTGGGAGTGTCACCTTTGGCACACCCTCAACCCTGAGGAACCAAACAGAGCTATCAGGCCACACCCATATCAAGCCTCTAAGGCTCCATTGAAAGCAGACAGTCCACTTATCTAGAGTCATAGTATAACAAGAAAAAAACACCACAGTGAAGAAACCAATATGCCAAACAACAAACGCAAAAACCAAGGTAATAAGAACAAGGAAGACACTATGACACCCCCAAATGAAAAAGACACCCCAATTCAAGATTACGAAGATGATGAGATAGAAGAAATGCAAGAAGTGGATCTCAAAAAATTGATAAGAACACTAAGAAGTACTCAAAAACAAATTCTTGAACTACAGAAATCCTTAATGGACAAGGTAGAAAATCTCTCTCGTGAAAATGAAATATTAAGGAGGAATCAAGCTGAAATGAAACAACTAGTAGAACATGAAACTGTGATAGTGACG
Organism: Sylvilagus floridanus; assembly: GCA_949820135.1. NCBI lineage: Eukaryota > Metazoa > Chordata > Mammalia > Lagomorpha > Leporidae > Sylvilagus > Sylvilagus floridanus. The sequence goes on along the minus strand of OX463246.1, from coordinate 82,829,132 downwards.
AGAAATCATAATGAAGTGAAGAATTCAATAGATCGAATGAAAAACACATTAGAGAGCCTTACAAACAGAATGGGTGAGGCAGAAGAGAGAATATCGGACTTAGAATACAGAGCACAGGAAAATATACAGTCAAACCAAAGACAAGAAGAGGAAATTAGAAATCTAAAAAATATTGTTGGGAACCTACAGGATACTATTAAAAAACCCAACATTCGAGTTCTAGGAGTTCCTGAAGGCATGGAGAGGGAGAAAGGATTAGAATGCCTTTTTAGTGAGATAATAGCAGAAAATTTCCCAGGTTTGGAGAAGGAGAGAGACATCCTAGTACAGGAAGCTCATAGAACCCCTAGTAAACATGACCAAAAGAGATCCTCATCGCAACACATTGTAATTAAACTCACCACAGTGAAACAGAAAGAAAAGATCCTCAAATGTGCAAGAGAGAAAAGTCAGATTACTCTCAGAGGATCTCCAATTAGACTCACGGCAGACTTCTCATCAGAAACCCTACAAGCTAGAAGGGAATGGCGAGACATAGCCCAGGTACTAAGAGAAAAAAACTGCCAGCCCAGAATATTATATCCTGCCAAGCTCTCATTTGTGAATGAAGGTGAAATAAAGACCTTTCACTGCAAAAAGAAATTGAAAGAATTTGTTGCCACTCGTCCAGCCCTGCAAAAGATGCTTAAAGATGTGTTGCACACAGAAACACAGAAACACGGCCATCCACATGAAAGAAGGTAAACGAAGGGAACCTCACAGCAAAAGATCACAGGGAATTCAAAGCATACATTTGGATAAAGAAATTATGGGACATGTACTCTATAGAATACTATACAGCAGTCAAAAACAATGAAATCCGGTCATTTCCAACAAGATGGAGGAATCTGGAAAACATCATTCTGAATGAATTAAGCCAGTCCCAAAGGGACAAATATCATATGTTCTCCCTGATCGGTGACAACTAATTGAGCACCAAAGGGGAAACCTGTTGAAGTGAAATGGACACTATGAGAAACAGTGACTTGATCAGCTCTTGTGCTGACAGTTGTTGTACAATGTAATACTTTATCCAATTTAGTATTTTTTTTATTCTAGTACTATTGGTTGAACTCTGTAATTAACAAACAATTATTCTTAGGTGTTTAAATTTTAACTGAAAAGTGATCCCTGTGAAATATAAGAGTGGGAATAAGAGAGGGAGGAGATGTACAATTTGGGACATGCTCAATCAGATCTGCCCCAAATGATGGAGTTAGAATCGTGCCGGGGAATTCCAATACAATCCCATCAAGGTGGCACGTACCAAGGCCATCTCACTAGTCCAAGTGATCAATTTCAGTTCACAATTGATCACACTGGTAGGTCTAAGAGTCAAAGGGATCACACAAACAAGATTAGTGTCTGCTAATACTAACTGATAGAATCAAAAAGCAAGAGAATGATCCAACATGGGAAGTGAGATGCACAGCAGACTCATAGAATGGCAGATGTCCTAAATAGCACTCTGGCCTCAGAATCAGCCCTTAAGGCATTCAGATCTGGCTCAAGAGCCCATGAGAGTATTTTATGCATGGAAAGCCAAGACACTGTGGCAAAAAAAGGAGACCTAAATTAAAGATCTCTGCGAGTGAGATCCCAGTGGAAAGAATGGGGCCATCAAAGAAGGAGGTACCTTTCTCTGAAGGGAGGAGAGAACTTCCACTTTGACTATGACCCTGTCAGAATAAGATCGAAGTTGGCGAACCCTAAAGGCTTCCATAGCCTCGGCAACTCATGACTAGAGCCTAGGGAGATTACTGACGCCATAAACAAGAGTGTCAAATTGTTAAATCAACAACAAGTGTGACTGTGTACTTACGTCTCATGAGGGATCTGTCCTTAATGTGTTGTCCAATGTGCAGTAATGCTATAACTAGTACTGAAACAGTATTTTACACTTTGTGTTTCTGTGTGGGTGCAAACTGATGAAATCTTTACATAGTATATACTGAATCGATCTTCTGTATATAAAGATAATTAAAAATGAAAAAAAATCTTGGTGTTAAATTGGAAATTGCATAGAAAATTAATCAATTAAAAAAAAATATCATGTAGAATCTCTGTCCTTAATGTGCTATACATTGTGAATTAATACTATAACTAGTACTCCAACAGTATTTTTCACTTTGTGTTGCTGTGTGAGGGCAAACTGTTGAAATCTTTAGTTAATATATACCAAACTGATCGTCTGTATATGAAGAGAATTGAAAATGAACCTTGATGTGAATGCAAGGGGAGAGGGAGTGGGAAAGGGGAGGGTTGCAGGGGGGAGGGAAGTTATGGGGGGAAAGCCATTGTAATCTATAAGCTGTATTTTGGAAATTTATATTCTTTAAATAAAAGCGTTATGAAAAATTTAAAAAAAAAAGAGATCCAAACTTTCTGGATTCCTTGTGTCTTTCTTGTCATTACCTAGCTTGCTTCCTTCATTACTACTTATTTACAAACTCATAATCTTCTAGATATGTCCTCTAAGCTTACATTAAGGTTCTTTTTGAAGAAACTTCTAGTCTGATTATATCATCAGTTAAATTTGCATATTTTGCCCCTGTTGGATTAATATAACAAATATTAGAAGTTCAACTTCTGAATTTCTTCCTCCTCCCCCTAAACTGATAGTTATTCAGTGGAATTTTATGATAAATATAACATGTAGTTTCACAAATAACTTGAGAAATTACTGAATCAAATACCATTGAACATGCATTCTATAGATATCTTAATTTTGAAACATCAAAGTAAAACACATAGCATAATTCAACATCCAAAATAAAACAATGCAAAACTTAGAATATTCATTTCATTTTTATTTAATATAAAGATTATCTATTCAAACAGACTCTTCTTAACATTTTCTGTTTTGCTGACATGAAAAATGTGCATCTTCATGCTTTATTTTACTGGTATATATTTAAATACATAATAACATAATTCCCAAATAAAAGTCAGGGACCCAATCAAAGATCAGTCTTCTTTCATTGTGTAAACACAGTCTACATAATAAAATTTCCTGTAGCAACTCATATGACAAAGAAAGTAAGTGAAGTTATTCTCTTCAGATTAAAATGATAAACACCACATATTAGTCCTGACATCAATCATTGACTTTCAGCAACAAATTTTCACTTAGCCAACCATTACTTTTGTTTAGTTAAAATAATTACCTCTGCAAATCTCAATACTAGATCTGGTTGAAAAGAAAATGGACTGTATTTCAAAAACATCTTTTTTTAATAAAATAATATTCCTTTATTTATTTGCAAGGCAGAGTTACAGAAAGGCACAGAGAGAGACTGTTTCATTCCCTAAATGGCTGCAATGTTTGGAGCTGTGCTGACCCAAAGCCAGAGAAAGAAAAATAACTGAACTGGCACACATATGGGATGCTGGCTGGCATCACAGGCAGAGGTTTAACCTTCTACGCCACAATGCTGGCCCCCGAAGATTTTTTTTTTTTGACAGGCAGAGTGGACAGTGAGAGAGAGAGACAGAGAGAAAGGTCTTCCTTTGCCATTGGTTCACTCTCCAATGGCCGCCGCGGTCGGCGAGCTGCGGCCAGTGCACCGCGCTCATCTGATGGCAGGAGCCAGGTGCCAGGTGCTTTTCCTGGTCTCCCATGGATGTTTTTTAAAAATAAACTAATATAATCCACGCATATGAAACAATTGACTTTGTCTCCTTCTCCTCCTCATTCTTCTGTTTTTAAGATTTACTTATTTATTTGAGAGTCACAGTTACAGAATGATGGAGAAAAAGAGAAAGATCTGCCATCAGCTGGTTTGCTTTCCAGATTGTCACAATGGTCAGAGCTGAGCCAGACTGAAATCAGGAGCCAGGAGTTTCATCCAGGTTTCTCAAATGGGTAGCAGAGTCCCAAGTACTTGGATTTTCCTCTGCTGCTTTTCCCAGGCCATTAGCAGGAAGCTATATCAGAACTAAAGCTGCTGGAACACGAACCGGTGTCCATGTGGGAATCTAGAATCACAGGCAACAGCTGTATTCGCTATGCCACAGTGCTGACCCCCACAATTGACTACTTTCTTCAAGTATCAAATATTGATCAGTTTTGTCTAATTTTTACCCTGCATATTTCTCTTATCACCCCCTTGGATTATTTAGGAGAAAAATCTAGAATTATATATGGATGTCTCTCCTTTATCCATGGTTTATCTTTACACAACTCAGTTACTCATGGTCAACTGTAGTCTTCTAGTAGCAAACTCAGAAAATCCAGAAGTAGCAATTAAAGTGTGAAAATCTTCTGTTGCAGTATACTGTTATAACTGTACAATTTTGTTATTAGTTATTATCAGTTTCTTACTCTGCCAAAATATAACTTAATCATAAGTATGTATGTATGGGAAAACAATTACTATACAGTTATTTCTTGAACAACTTAGTAAACTCACCAAACCGTATGGAATAGCCTGCTGTTAGCTGGAAGCCTTATCAATTACATAAAGATTCAAGCGGCACATATTTTGCACATTATACACATAATATATGGTGAAACTTACTCAAGAACGTGAAAGATCGTGCTGTACCATGATGCATAGTTTCCTGGAGAGACCAACTGATCACACACAGACAATTAACATCACATGCAGTTTTAAGTGGTTTCTCACAACACTTGAGCTCACTACAACAGTAATGAGAGATTATAGAATTATGATTGTATTAAAAGACATACTACATATACTTTTATGCAGTTATGCTTTAACACCACTTCTTCCCATCTGTTTACCATTTTCTCAACTAAAAATGGTGTTAGTGTGGTCTGTGTGCATAAATTTTAACATTTTCATGGATTTATGAATGTGTTTTATGGTTAGAGAAAAATTATGTATTCATAATACAAATTATTATTTTATTCAGCACCTGAGTTATTCATTTGCAAGCTTTTCCAACTTATCAAAAATCTAAATATAAGTGGACTCAAGAAGTTCATACTTACGTTGCTTTAAGGACAACTGGATATAGAGCTTGGAACTAGTTGCAGTTTAAGATAGCCACTGGGAGTCTCGAGAATATATTCCCATTAATAAGTGAAATTACACTAACTTCATTCATAAACATGTTAGCATATATGTGTAAAAATTAAGGACTCATAAAAGCATTGTCAGGATACCATTAATCAACTTAAAAAAGAATTATTTCTTTACAACATCAAATCCTAGCACAGTTAATGTATTTAATAAACAATGACCCTGTCGGAATAAGATCGAAGTCTGCAAACCCTAAAGGCTTCCATAGCCTCGGCAACTCATGACTAGAGCCTAGGGAGATTACTGACGCCATAAACAAGAGTGTCAAATTGTTAAATCAACAACAGGAGTCACTGTGTACTTACGTCTCATGTGGGATCTGTCCTTAATGTGTTGTCCAATGTGGGGTAATGCTATAACTAGTACTGAAACAGTATTTTACACTTTGTGTTTCTGTGTGGGTGCAAACTGATGAAATCTTTACTTAGTATATACTGAATCAATCTTCTGTATATAAAGATAATTAAAAATGAAAAAAAAAACTTGTTATTAAATTGGAAATTGCTTAGAAAGTTAATCAATTCTTTAAAAAAATATCATGTAGGATCTCTGTCCTTAATGTGCTGTACATTGTGAATTAATACTATAACTAGTACTCCAACAGTATTTTTCACTTTGTGTTGCTATGTGAGGGCAAACTGTTGAAATCTTTACTTAATATATAGTAAACTGATCTTCTGTATATAAAGAGAATTGAAAATGAATCTTGATGTGAATGGAAGGGGAGAGGGAGTGGGAAAGGGGAGGGCTGCGGGTGGGAGGGAAGTTATGGGGGGGGAAGACATTGCAATATATAAGCTGTATTTTGGAAATTTATATTCTTTAAATAAAAGCGTGATTAAAAAAAGTTACCATGTTCTGCATTTTTTTCTGTAAAAAATTGGTAATAGTATCCAGAGACATGTCTAGACCTTTCCTCTCTGTTTTAGTCTAGTTTCTGCTGCAACCATAGAATAACACAGACTAAGTAGGTGTTAAACAGCACATGGTTATTAGATTTATGTTTCTGGAGACTTGCAAGTTCATGAGCCTCGGCACCAACATCTGGCCACCGTCTTCTGGTGGCATCACCATATGGTAGAAGTATAGGTGAGCACTATGTGTGTGTGTGTGTGTGTGTGTCAGAGAGAGAGAGAGAGAGAGAGAGAGAGAGAGAGAGAGAGAGAGAGAGATTCCAAATTTTTATCAAGATAGCTCTAGATAATTAACACACTCCCTTTGATCCATTCTTCAGGGCAGTGTTCCATAATCTAATTCATCTAATGACCTATTAAAGGTCCCATCTCTCAGCCTTGTTGCATTGGGAGTTATGTTTCCAACACATGAAATTTGGGGGCACATTTAAACTAAAACATTCTAGGTCGCTCGCTCTCTCTCTCTCTCTCTTCCTCCATCCCTCCCTTCCTCTCTTTCTTTGTGTGTGTGAAGAATGTTTTATAAATATTTTCTACCAAAAAGTGTATAATATTTTCTTGCCATTCATCTGCCAGGTTAGGATCCACTGGTAATCGTACCTTAGTTCTGATTTTATTAGGGATTGTAAAGTCAAAAATATTTACATTTCCTCTTTTATAAACCAAAGTATCCCATAGACAATGAACCTTGGTTTAAAGTATTTACTCCTTTCAATCAACTGCGCTTTTACTCTCACTGATAATCAAATTGTTCCGTTGTTCAGCTGTGGGAACTTCTTCAAATTAACTTCTGAGCCCTTCATAAACTACCCGGGGAGTCTTTGATGTTTCTTAAATACTGCCACGGCAAGATATTTACAGAGATCCAACAAATATGACACTTTTTAATAACAAATTTGAGTTATTAATAAGTGAGGACAAGAGGTGTAAATCAGGACTCTCTGGAATCAACTTAAATTATCACTCTAATTTGTATTCACATCACACTTTTAATATTTTATATCCAGTGTCATGACCTGGAATTTTCTTTTATATTTAAGTGTTCATTTCTACGCTTTTCACCTACATTATTGTTGCTATATCAAGGACAATATATTGCCATTGTAAATATATTCATACTGCACTCAGAATGAGCAAAGACAAATTTTTTTTTATTTTATTTATTCTTTTTTATTAATTTATTGTCATAAGCCTCCATCCAATGGCTAACGAAGAAGAAATTCGAAACTGTAGCTGATGGTTAAGTATTCTCTTTAAGCAATTCTCTTTTTCACCTGCCCTCAGCTACCTTGTGCCTTTTGTGGTAGTGCTATTTTCCATAACTGTCATACACAATGAAGGGATTTCTAAACCTGCTCTCTGTCACTTTATGAGGCTAGTACCTTACCTGTTCTGAAAGCTTGACTAGACCACTTTTATAACTTAAGATTTTGTCTCTTTCAGATTTAATAACTTAGAATAGTTTAGGAAGTAACTACACAGCTTTACCCAAGGTAAACTCTCTGAGTACCAAAGTTCATTTCTATATAGCCATTTCAGCTCCAGACAAAGATCTTTCCACAGGAATTGTCTCTCAAAATGTTTATTCATGGGATTGCTTCATAACTACATTACAGATTATCTGCCATAGAATTTTTACTGCCAAAGAGGAGACTTTAGAATTCAGATGTCTGACAATTAAGCTTATAAGATATTTTCTTCTTTTTGGCGGTGGATCATTGTAACAGAAATAAGTAGATTATGTCTAGGAATCTCAAAATCTTTTCTACACCTTGTAAGAAAGTCTGAGAAGTAGCCTAGTTCTATCATGCTTATTGGTCTAGGTTGGCGTATGAAATCATTTACCCTTCTAATGTTTTATTTCCAAAGAAGACAGTTAAAAGATGATTAAAGCTAGACATTAAGTTGTACATCTTTAACATTTTCAAAATATAATTTCCATTTTGTAGTCTATTGCATAAGGCTATTAATAAGGAAACCCATAATATTAATTGCTTAATAATGGACTATGGTAGGCAATGTGTGTGTATGTGTATGTGCATGTGTTTGAGTCAGTGTACATGTGGAGCTGATTAAATATAATGGGTCAGGGGTCAGCATTGTGGCATAACAGGTTAAGCCCCATCTGCAATGCTGGCATCCTACATGGGCACCAATTCAAGTTCAGGCTGCTCCATTGCCAGTCCAGCACCTTGCTAATGTGCCTTGGAAGGGATCAGAAAATGACCAAGTACTTAGGCCCCTGCACCTCCTTTCAAGACCCAGATGAAGCTCCTGGCCTCTGGCACCAGCCTGGCCCAGCCCTGGCTGTAGCGGCCATTAGGGAAGTGAACCATCTGACGGAAGATACCTGTCCCCCCACCCCACCCCGTAACTTTGCCTTTGAAATAAAATAAATAGATCTATCAATATAATGGGTCACTTCTTTTATATGTCAGATCAGAGTGATAGTTTTACATTTACTCTTTCAGAAAACAAATTGAGGAAGATATTATATGAGTTGTAAAAGAGAAAATCATAACAAACAAAGATACTCAACTGAGGACCAAAATTCTTATTTGTGGATCATGATTAAATTGAAACAGCATTATCCATGCTCCCACTGCAGAATTAAAAATGTTGAAAAAAGAGACAGTAGGATCAAGTGGCTCAAATAACTTACCCCACTCATGAAAATTCTGTATGAGTAGCTTTCTTATAATTCCACAGTGAACAAATTGTTCTGTGGTCTTTAAAAATTACTTTACAAACAGACATGAGGAAGAACATTCAAGAGATTACAATGATAGATATTCCTCTGAAACTGATGTATTATGGAATAAAATACAAAAGAATTAGTAATTTTGCAATGTAAAAAAAAATAGTCACCATTCCATGGAAAGGCAACAAAATGAGAGGAAAGAAAGGCACATAAGAAAAAGGAAATGGACCAATGTTATGGCATAGCAGATAAAGTCACTGCCTGTAACACGGGCATCACATGTGGGTGCCAGTTCGTGTTCTGGCTGCTTCACTTCCAATCCAGCTCCCTGCTAATGGCCTGAGAAAAGCAGTGGATGATGACCGAAGACATTCAGCCCCTGCCATCCATGTCTGGTAGCCAGAAGAAGCTCTTGGCCCCTAGCTTTGGGCTGCCCCAGTCCCAGTAATTATAGAGTAATCTGGAGAGTGAACCAGAGGATGGAAGATCTCTCTCTCTCTCTCTCTTTCTCTCTGTCTCTGTCTCTCACTGCAACTTTGACTTCCAAATAAATACTTATTTTTAAAAATGTGATATTTAGGCATGTATTTCTTCACATATAATAACTTTAAAAAGGTATGACTTTCTTTCATCTAGATTCTTCTATTAGGATAATGACATATAGAACAGATATGCATTATGTTGAATACTTATTAATGTGACATACTCAAGTCTACTAGTAATTATAATATTTTACCATGTATTTTTATATGCTCACATATAAAATTTCTGGAAAGTTCAATTAGGTTTTTAAAATTTTGCTTATTTTTTCTCGCTTTATGTCTAATGACTTATAGCAAAATGTTAAATAACAAGACATAGTGAACGGTGAGTACTTGTTCATCCTTTTTGCATTAATGATAACCTTATTTCTATAGTATTTATATATTTTATTTTCTTCCTAAATGTACGAAACTTTGAAATATTTCCTCTATTTTTACATTTCTAAATGTTTATTCACAAATAGATTTCGAAAGTTAGTCGACAGCTGTGTAATCTACTAAGACTTGTATTGAAATAAAAAATAGACATAACAAACTAAGCAGTTAGATATAATTTTCTGATACTTCATCTATATTTTTCTACCTCTAATCATAAGGATGATAGAAGATGCTAGTCAACTTTTTTTTTACTTTGTCTTTTAGTTATGCAAATTTTTATAAGGGGTGAGGGATGTCCTATCTTTTAATATATTCCAATACAATGTTCATGATAACAGATGGTGCCAATGAATTTTAAAAGGGACACAGCTCTGAATATCTTTTAATCCCCATGATGACATTTTTGACTATTCAAATTTTATGTTACTTCCTGAGTGAATTTTAGTAAATGATCTTTTCTTCATATTATCAAGTTTATCTGGAATACCAAATGCACTGCTGTGCATATGTGTAGGCATATATGTAGTAAACCTAATCAGTGTCTGTGATTATTTTAATTCTGAATGGGTTTATTTGTACACTCTTTCCTTGAGCCTTTTTATCAACTTATCAAGGTTCATCGTATTGATGACACTTTCAGATAAATAATTTTTGGTTTTAATTATCACACTTGACATTTCTGACTTATTTTCAATTGCATTAATTATCATAACTTTAACAATGTCATCATAAGGTGAATGATTACACCAATTTTAATATCTACAATATTATACAATTATAGTTTTGTTAGAAATTGGAAAATACACATGCACCCTTTGATATCTATTTCCTAGACATATGAAAATATAAGGGCCCCAATGGTGTTATCAACCTATGAGAAGAAAACTGAATTCTGTTAAAATATTTTAATATTTAAATTTATGAATATATCACTTTATAGTATACCTACTAGTAGTAGCTAGTATATATTATATACACATCATTTTTCCATTTTTTTTTCTCATTCTGTATATATGTTCTCTTTTTTTTTAAGGTTTATTTTTTGTTTATTTGGAAGGCAGAGTTACAGGGAGAGGCAGAGAGACAGAGAGAGACACACGGAGAGGTATCCTCCATCTGCCAGTTCACTCCCTAAATGACTTCAAAGGCTAGGGTTGGGCCAGGCCGAAAGCATAACCTGGAGTCTTCTGGGTTTCCCAAGTGGGTTCAAGGGCCCAAGTACTTAGGCCATCCTCTGTTGCCTTCCCAGGTGCACCAGCAGGAAGCTGGATCAGAAGTAGAACAATCAGGTCCTGAACTCGCATCCATATGGTACGCTAGCGTTGCAGTCAGAGGTTTAACCTGCTACACCACAACACTGGCCCCTGTGTATATACTTTCTATACACTGTATAGCCAGTAAAAACTCTATTCAACAATGTTTTATATTAATCCAGCTTATTCAGTAGGAACAAATTTCACTAAAAAACAAAAGAATAAATGTTGCTTTTGTAGATTTTTTTTTTTAAATCGTAGTTACCAGTTGACTAAAGGATAGTTGCTACATAGTTAATGATAGTAGGAATTCAAACCTGAGACTTTGTGTTAACTAAAACTTTCCTGCACAATGCCACAGAACTCATTCTGACATGAGAGGAAATGCTGGTCCTATTTTGAGATAAAGAGATTAGAGAAAATCAAATAATAATAAAGTGGAAGGTTCAGAAGTAATATGATAAATTAAAGACTAAGTTCTTCACACAATTCACACCAAAAAAAGATCAAAGCATACAAGGTCTTTATGCAAATAAAAAAGTAAGAAATCAAATTTTGAAATAAAAGAATAAAAATGTGAGCTAGTTCAGAAAAGAATTCATGTTGTGATATGATAACAACATTATAATTCAAAATGCATTTTTGAAAGAGAAGAAAGTGTAATATTTTATATAATTTAAACCAGAAAAATATATGAATGTATCAAGAGAATCTAGTTGAAACTTGATTTGTCATTTAATTGTAACGTGAAAAAGTCTTTTTGCTTGAAATTCTCTTCACTTGCTATACAAGATGTTATGAGAAGCTAAAAGCAAGACTATTTAAGGGATTATGGTAATGGCTTTGAAATAGCATGAAGAAATGATAGGATTATCATGAATAAAAAATGTCATGAACTGTATTGGAATTCTATTTCTTATTTGATGTGTTTCATAATAGCAAAGAATACTTGAAATGCAGTATTTGGGGGACTGCACTTGATTGGATTCATAACAGAGAATTGACAGATTCTGATTTTGAATGCTTATTTCTTCCATTTTCAGTTGTTTTCATATATGTATTTTGCTTGGAATCTATTCTTTAGCTGACATCCAAGCACTTCATACTATCTATTGTAAGAATCTCAAATAATGGGAATAAAAATGAACTGTGTTACATTAAAAAAGTGTTACATGAAGCATAAATAAGCCAAATCAATTAGGATGTATGCATGCTTGTGATTAAGTTTAAAAATTTAACTAAGATCTTATTTTACTTATCCATTTGTGTATATCTGGAGTGTATGTGTGTATATGTGTTTATATAGATATAATATATATACATATATATATAAATGCATGATTGACAATGTAATACACTTTTCATCGGCCTCTATATCTTTCACTCTTATGTCATATTTTGTAAAAACATTCAAATTAACCCTTTAGAAAGTTATTTAGTAAAAATTTATTTTTTTGTTTGTGGAGAGGAATGATTTACAGGTGAATCTCATATGTTATTAATAATATTAAATTTCACTAGCTTTCCAAAGGTAAAAACTAGTCAAAACTCATCCTCCTTTAATAATGAAAATCCATCAATAAGATGATTCTATACGTCTAAGCAAAAGTAAAATATGAATAATATTGGCCGGCGCCATGGCTCACTAGGCTAATCTTCCACCTGCAGCACCAGTACTCTGGGTTCTAGTCCTGGTTGGGGCACCAGTTCTGTCCCGGTTGCTCCTCTTCCAGTCCAGCTCTCTGCTGTGGCCCAGGAAGGCAGTGGAGGATGCACCCACAGGGGAGACCAGGAGGAAGCACCTGGCTCCTGGCTTTGGATTGGTGCAGTGCACCGTCTGGCCGCCATTTAGGAGGTGAACCAACGGAAGGAAGACCTTTCTCTCTGTCTCTCTCTCTCTCACTGTCTAACTCTGCCTGTCAAAAAAAAAAAGAATAATATTATGTCCAACAAGTGTGTCAATTCTAAAACATCAAAAACATAAGCCAAGATCTGTTCTATATATTAAGTTTGACTTGAAAATACATTAACATAATTTATTTGTGGAAAAACTAAGATTTTTAGAAGTTGTAAAGCTTTGAAATTTCCAATGAAAGGTAAATCTCCATTGCAGAAGGAATTTAAAAGCAATGTTGGCTAATACATTAAATATATACAATATATAAGCTTTTAATGTTTTTGACATATTGATGACTTCAATATCAGACAAAAAGATGTGTATTGGAAAAACCCTACTAAATAAAATATCACATGACCTCAAGAGTCTGTCAAGAGAAGTTGCATATTTGTAAACCAATGCTTTCCTATTTAAAGACTGCTTTTGAGAATTTAAAAATACAAATTTTGACTACAAACCTAAAGATATATGAGATAAAACATGTGGATTTGGAAGCAAAAGGATTTGAAAGATAGAAACTTAAAATTGGTCACTATAGAGATTTTTTACAGATGTAATTTTCAAGCTTTTTGAAAATATGCATTAGGCAGACATTTAAAAATCATATTCTTATTGTGTATTAAGTTAGTAAAACATGCATATAAATACTAGTATAAGTTTTTCTTCTTTAAAAACTACTTCTAAGTAATAATGATACATCTGGTGGTCCAAAAGCATGAAATTTGTGCATGATCATTATTTGAGTTCTCAGACTTGATAAACATAACAACTTAAAGAATGTTGCATAATAGCAATATTTCTACCTGGAGCTGGTACACTGTGCATACAAATATGTGGTAAGTGGTCTGTGATAATAGCAGCCAACTTGTGGCCACATCAATGGACAGGTGAGTAAAGAGCAAAGATAGAAAAGATGATAGAGCAAATGATCAAGTGTAAGTCATTGATGGTAATGTTATTAGTATGCCAATCTAACCTTGAGACCACCTATCCAGGTGACAGCTTAACCAGCTCTGATTCTTTCAAGAAATAAAAGCGAATAAAAAAGAACATCTAACTGATATAAAGGATCAAATACCTATGTTTAAGTGTCAGGTCTTGTGTGTGATCCTGTGCCTCACTGGAAGACTGCCTGCCTAGCCTATGCAGGAGGTCAAGAGGACATGGCACACCATAACCCCCAGGGAAAACCCTGGTTGAGGACTCAGCACACTGAGACCCACATATGATCTGACTGCTGAAAGGCAGCAGGGGCCCCAGGACATTCCCTCCCAACCCCCACTTCCTATTGAGGGGCCTTGTTAGCTAGGTAAACAGCTCCCAGACCCATAAGACTGCCTGAAAGACTACATGGGCTACATGACCTTCAAGCTGATTGGAGAGGCATAGTGGTGCCAGTTTCGACTTTATCCAATAGAATTAGTGTTGCTACCATGAGCTAGCTACTCCCCTTTGCCTGCCCTATAAAGCTTGTGCTTAACTGCTAATAAACGGACATGTTCACTGAAACGGTCTCTGCAGTGTGGGACTTGCAGGACGAGCCCACAAGGTCCGAATGAATTGAATTTGGAAAGCAAATCTTGCAGAAATATCATTAGTGAAAATAAAAAGCATACATCCAAATCAAAATTCAAGATTGGTTTATCAACACTGAAGGAAAAACTCGTTACTACATAGACAAAATTGGGAGTTAGTAGGTTGAAACAGTGTACAATTTGGGGACTTAGCAGATTAAAGCAAAGAACACTTTTCTGATAAAATTGTTCTTTCTTCTTATGAGATTTAGGTCTAGGGATCTTTGCTGCAGCCATTCAAATTGTCAGCTGAGATGGATGATTTTTAAATTTACTGTTAATAATTTCTCTAATTCTCTTTTTGTAAAGGAAGCCATTAACTTTCTTTACTTATTACCAAACTGATTTTAGAATATCATTAACCATTTGGTTGAATTATTTGCACATTTTGGCAATTATATTTTAATTAACATGGATGCTTATTTCCTATTTATTTAATGAGGTAGGCTCATTTTTTCTATGAATGTAATTTTCTCCAAACTATGTTTATAGAGTCAAATTATATTTTCCTTCCTTTGTGTGTATCTTATCTTTTATTTTAAACATTACTTTCTTAATTATTTGCTCCCCTAATTATTTGTTGTGAAGATTTTGATCTAGCTTGATGCCTAACATGTTGGTAATTATCCTCAAACATATAATTAATTTAGACTGCTTGTTTATGCTTATAAAATATGTTCATGACTGCTCAGTACCCATTGCATGAATTGGTATCTCCACACATGTTTAATCACTGTTATCTGCAGGGAACACAGATGAAGATGACAGGAGTCCTTATCAAAGTGATTCATGGCCAAGCTGTCTATTCTTTCTCACTCTGAGAAGAGTGTGCCTTATAGGTCTAGAAGATCTCTGTCTTTCATAGTAGCCCATGGCGTCTTTGGGGTGTTGCTCTGCTTTTTTCTGTCATGATAAAATTCCCAGAAAGGGGTATCCCTTAAACAAAATGCCTCCCATAACATTTTTGATAAAACTGATCTTTCTTTTTAATGAGATTTTGTTCTAGGGATGAATGCTGCAGTCACACTGCCAGCTGGGATGGATGATTTTTATCTCCACTGTCAGTCATTTCTCTAACTCCCTTTTGAAAAAAATTATTTACCTATTTTACTTGCTTGAAAGGCAGAAAGACAGGGAGAAAGAGAGAGGGAAAGAGAGAGAATGAATGAGAGACAGAGAGAAAGAGACAATTATGTTTTATTTACCAATTCAAAGAAACCCTTGGAAGTATGTTATACTTGGCTTTTGTTAAAAAAAGTCAAATGTACCTACTCTCTTAAAAGACTTTGGCATTAAACCTAGTAAATTGTTTTAGAAAAAGAAAAGGGCAAATGGATTGAGACTAAAAGGAAAAATAACCATTTAACTTTGTAAGGGAATCATCAGGAAAATAGGATGAATTATTACTGAGCTTTGTAGTTGTCCAGTTGCAACCTACCTTGAAGATTTTATTAGCATTACAGCCAAGGAGGTCAAGATAAGAAGCTATATTTTTAATATATATTTGTGACATATGTTGATGGAAAAATCAGTGAGCATTTTGATGATATGTTTATTTATTTGAAAGCAGAGTAACAGAAAAGGGTGGGGAGTTGGGTGAAGATACTAAGAAAGATCTTCCATCACAGGTCACTGAAGCCAGGAGTAAAACAGGAACCAGGAGCCAGTACCCCATCCTGGTTTCTCATATGGGTTGCAGGGACCTAAGCATTTGAGTCATCTTCTGCTGCCTTCCATGAAGTGTTAGCAAGAAACTGGATTTGAACTGAAGTAGTTGAGGACTTGAACCAGCACTCAGAATGGGTGCCAGCATCACAGGGGATAGCTTAGCCCACCTGCCACAATGCTGGCCCCATCAGCAGATCTTGATGGTTTAATACTTATGTAAATAAATACAAAAATGAATCATGGAAGATGTACCTTCTACAGAGTTGGAGAAAGACTACTAGGGGAGTTTTTATTTTAGGAGAAATGCAAGAATTTATCATCGGGATGTTAGATAAGAATGGCTTACTCAGGAGGTAGATGGAGCAGTTAATGAGAAAGTTGAATATATGATTCTGAAGTTTCCAGGAAAGGTGCACAGTAGAAAGGTATTCAGTGTTAATCAAAAAAAGAAAAAATTTGGAGCCCTGACATCTGAGATGGTGACTATCAATCAAGCAATGGTGATAAGACAGTGGAAAAGGGAGACTTTCAAAGATGGTGACGATTTCTACCATTAGACTATAAAATAACATTCCAGAGAGAATCAAAGGGAATACCCACAAAGAAGAAAGGAAGGCAGAAGCTAGAATACAAAAATCAAGTGCAAAAAGCACCCTGGTGAAGAGGATGATCTGCAACATCACAATCTGCAAATAGATCAAGTAAGATGAAGAAATAATGATGTCATTAGTACTCTGGGAAAATGAAGTTCAATTTAATCTAGTTTGTTGCTGATGAAAAAGTAAATCAGAAATTAGAATGAATTTCTACTGAAAAAATAAATCTGACAGTTAAAAATATATCTATTTTGGGGCCAGCACTGTGGCATAGTGGGTAAAGCCGCTGCCTGCAGTGCCAGCATCCTATATGGGCGTCGGTTCCAGTCCTAGCTGCTCCATTTCCAATCCAGCTCTCTGCTATGGCCTGAGAAGGCAGTGGAAGATGGCCCAATCCTTGGGCACCCACACCTGTGTGAAAGACCCTGAGGAATCTGCTGGCTCCTGGCTTTGGATTGGTGCAGCTCCGGCCATTGCGGCCAATTGGGGAGTGAATCATCGGATGGAAGACCTCTCTCTCTCTGCATCTCCTTCTCTCTCTGTACAAATTCTTTCAAGTAAATAAATAAATCTTTAAAAAATATGCATTTTTAATTTTTTTGGATTGGGAAGGAGAGCTCCCATCTTGTGTTTCACTCTCCAAGTTCCAAGGGGCCAAGAACTTAATCCAGCTCTCCAATGTGAGTGGCAGAGACCTAACTATGTAAACCATTGCAGTTGATTCTGGACTTGAATGTCAGCATTATGATATTTAATATAGGGATGCTAAGTTCCAAGTAGTATGTTAACTGCTTTGAACACTGACCTCTAAAGATTTTATATATAATTCAAAGTATGAGAAACTACTTAAGAATGTGTGAGGTCCAAGAATGGACGGAGTTTTATGGTTGTTTTGTGATGAGTGAGTATAAAAGAAATTTATCTGATAATTCAGCAGTGAGTGAAAAATATAGATGTATTGTCTATCATAAAGACAGCTGGCTTTGGATTCTTGAAATGTGTAACACCTGAAACAGTGAAGTGCCTTCAAGTAATAGGCCAAGTCATGAAATTGGCATGTCAAGGTGAGCTTCTTGGCACAGAGCCTAATATCTACAGGATTCTGTTGACATACAAACATCTATTATGTAGGATTAAACTTCATAAATTGTATAACATACTAAATCCCATGAAAACTCTGATTCCTAAGAAAATAAAATGAATTAATACGAGAACATGTATACATTAGATAATGCCTACAATGAAGCTCTATAAACGTATTGTGTTTTATTTGCCTTTTAATATTGGCATTTTCCTGGGTTGATACAAAATAATCTGTTCTGGAGATATTTAAAGGTAAATATTTGCATCCAATTAGAAATCTGAGCATAATACAGATAAGTAGACTTATTAAATGAACAAAAAATGAAATGTTTATTCTTGTATTTATTAAGCACCTTAATACTTTAACAATGTTAGTGTTCAGAAAAACATATTTCAGTAAGAATTGATTTGTTTAAATACTTTCAAACAAGTAAAATTTTATGAAAATTTTGAGTGTATAAAATATGAATAGCACAGTTTTTAAAATTTCTCTAGAAAATAATAATGGATAGTTAGAAAAGAAATCACTTATTTTGGGTAAATGTTTTCTTTCACATCTGTGAAAAAATACAACTTGAAAATATAAATGATCTTTGTATTGGTTCACATCAGAACCCTCTAGCCTGATAACCAGGAACATACCTGAAGGTGAACAAGCTGAGTTTCTTTCTCATTGCACATGGGAGATCATATACTTTTGGGAATAGAGGAGCTTTTCCGCAGGTAGAAATTTGTAAGAATTTGGGCTAGTATTCAGTGCTTGTTGGGAGAGTTCAACACAGAGGCGTTCCTGTGGATTAGATGCTATCAAAAAGTGAGAGTAATTCTGTGATCAGATATTAATATCTTCTTAGGAGGAAAATTCAAGCCAAGGCTCAGCTGTGATTGGTAAAGAAGTAATAATAATTCATTTTGGTGGGAGAGGGGGATCTTAGGTGTTTTGTGGCTTAAATTTTTTCATGTTTAATCGTGTTCAGACATGACTAGGGAATAGTGCTGTTTTAGTCTTGCTCCAACAGGGTCAGAGTGGCCTTGTCTGATGTGGATGTTCTGTGAAGCTGCTCGAGGTCAATGTGACCACCTCGTAGAAATGCCAGGTCCTAGCTGATAATCCCAGGCCAGCTTGTGGGTACCATCGTACCATCGCTTGATCTTTTTTGTGGTAAAGATGGAAACTCCTTTTCATGACTGTCTCCTCTGTGAACCTGATGAAATGACAAAGAGAAGCACAAGCATAAATGATCATCTCTAACAAACTGGATAATCAGCAAAGCAGGCATCAAACTGGAAAAATGCAAGAGGTCACCTAGGATCTGTATAATTAAGAAATAAACTAAAAGTCACCAAAATGACAAACACAGCAGAGAGAACCAAAAAGTAAAAAGGAAACATTAGAGACACTGGGAACATTATCCAGATAATTCATTAAAGAGCTCTGGCGGTCAACTGACAACCAAGTTTTCATGTTTTTAGAAATAAGAAGAGCCACCTTGTGGCATGGGGGATAGAGCTGCCATCTGCAGCACTCATCCTGTATGGGCACTGGTTCAAGTCCCAGCTGCTAAAACTTTCAGTCCAGCCGCCTGCTAATGTGACTGGGAAAGCAATGGAAGATAGCTCAAGTGCTTGGGTTCCTGCAAGCATGCAGGAGACCCAGAAGTTCCTGGCTCCTGGCTTTGTCCTGGCCCAGTGCTGGCCATTGCGGCCCTCTGGGGAGTCAACCAGTGAGTGGAAGATCTCTCTCTCTCTCTTTCTGCCTCTGTCTCTCCTTCTTTTTCTGTAACTCTGCCTTTCAAATAAGTAAATTCTGTAGGAGAAAAAAAAATTACTGGGGCCAGCACTGTGGCGCAGTGAGTTAAAGCCCTGGCCTGAAATGTCGGCATCCCATATGGGTGCCGGTTCTAGTCCCGGCTGCTTCTCTTCTGATCCAGCTCTCTGCTATGGCCTGGGAAAGTAGTAGAAGATGGTCCAAGTCCTTGGGACCCTGCACCCACATGGGAGACCCTGAGGAAGCTCCTGTCTCCTGGCTTTGGATCAGCACAGCTCTGGCCATTGCGGCCAATTGGAGAGTGAACCATCAGATGCAAGACCTCTCTCTCTCTTTCTCTCTGCTTCTCTCTCTGTGTAACTCTAACTCTCAAGTAAAAATAAATAAAGCTTTAAAAACAAAGATTACTATTCTTTTCCTTTTCTACTTTGCCTTCAGTGACCTAACTCTTAGCATTCTTCTGAGAAAGGGAAAAGCTCTTTTAATTCTAGATCTTCTAAATTAAATTAAAATTGCAGTTTTGACTAATTAATGATGAATATAACCAAATTGCATTTCCTATTACTTAATGAAAAGAAGTAAATAAAGATTGTTTTATACATTATGGCACTGAATATATATGTATATAGTGAAATGCATACGATTTAATCATTAAATATATGGTTTATACATTTATTGCTAAAGAAACATAATTGTGTCTGTGTGTTGTGAATATGTATGTATGTCTGTCAGTGTGTGTGTGTGTGTAATTTAATCTTGTGTCCATCTGTTGCTTAAATATATTTTGGTCACTATTTGAGAAATATCACCCTACTAGAATATGTTACGTTCCAATCATAATGTTTTGGGTTTTTAACAATGGATAGCTACAAGAAACTTTGGGAGAGCTTCAGAAGTTGATCCTTCTTATTTATTTCTTCCTTTTATAATTTATTTTATTTGTTTCAAAGGCAGAAAGAGAGTTCTCCCTCCACTGTTTCACTCCTCAAAGTCCCACAATTGTTGTGTCTAAGAGCAGCCAAAGCCAGGAGTCCAGAACTGCATCTGGGTCTTTCACATAGCTGACAGGGAGCCAACTACTAGAGCAGCATCATTACCTCCTTACTTGCGCATTACCAAGAACTTGGATCAAAAGTGGAGCTCAGACTCTAACCCATGCACTCTAGTATGGGATGTAGGTGTCAAAAGCAGTGTCATAAGTGTCATGCCCAGTGTCTGTCCCAATCTTCCTTTAGTCAGAACTATTAATCAGCTGAGCTCTTCCTAGAGTATCTCATGGGATGGAACAGGTATCTTCTATGCTCATTAATACATATGCTACCCTCTAAATATGACCTTGACATACTGTAATTTCTTAGGTCTATGCAGTATCTCCTGCTTATTATCTAATGTCTTAGCACATGTTTTTAAATTTCTTATGACATCAATAGGAGGCACTCTTTTTTTTTTTTTTTTTTTTTTTGACAGGCAGAGTGGACAGTGAGAGAGAGAGAGAGACAGAGAGAAAGGTCTTCCTTTTCCGCTGGTTCACCCTCCAGTGGCCACTGTGAACAGTGCAGTGCACCGCACTGACACGAAGCCACGAGCCAGGTGCTTCTCCTTGTCTCCCATGGGGGTGCAGGGCCCAAGGACTTGGGCCATCTTCCACTGCACTCCCAGGCCACAGCAGAGAGCTGGACAGGAAGAGGAGTGACTGGGACAGAATCTGGTGCCCCGACAGGACTAGAACCCCATGTGCCGGCACTGCAGGCTGAGGATTAGCCTATTGAGCCACAGTGCCAGCAGGATAGGACACACTCTTTAGCAATAAACTAATATCCCTCATTAAGTTACTGTCTGGGTGCAAATAAACAGCCTATTTGTGGATTTCATGTTAAATTCAAATTGGTTTATAAGCAATCAAAATAATCAAACAAAATGACACATTCTTTTTCATTTTGTTAATCACATACATGTCCTAATTTTACATTTGTGGTTGGAGGCAATAACTTTAGGAAGCTTTCCAATTCAAAAGTTTTTATCAAATATGGTTACAGGAATTTTTTATCATTTGATGTTTATTATGACCATGATGATGATAACGAAGATGACAATGATGGCTGTGACAACTACAATGATAGCAACTACATAGAAAAGCACACGCAGAATGTTACCATGTGCCAAACACTACCGTATCATATTTCTACATAGTAATTTATTCAAATATCACACCAAAATTTAAGGATAAGAAACTAATGGCCCATGGTTGTTAAGTGATGAATTTGGAATAAACCACAGGAATACTTATTTCAGAAAGCACAACCCTAAACTCCATCCTGTCATGACGTTAATCCCTACAGTAAACTCTCCTCATCCTCTCCTTACCACATACAGAAAAAAAGTGTAATTTAATATCTTTTTTACATGAATATTTTCCCTGTTTATCTGAGAGGTAGAGTTACATGTAGAGAGAGGCAGATAGGAAGGTCTTGCATCCGCTGGTTCACTGCTCAAATGGTTGCAACAGCCAGAGCTGGGCCAGTCTGAAGCTAGGATCCAGAAGCTCCCTTCAGGTCTCCTGCATGATCGCAGAGGGCCAAGTGCTTGGCCCATTTTCTACTGCTTTCCCAGGCCATAGCAAAGAGCTGGATAAGAAAAGGAGCAGCTAGAATCAGTGCCCATATGGGATGCCTGGCGCCACAGGCAGAGGTTTAACCTACTACATCACAGCGCCAGCCCCTAGTAATGTCTTAAGTATAAGCTAATGATTTATATGTATCCAAAACTTACATATTTTAGATTTTAATATTCGTTATTATTATCTAGTGGGACACAAATATGTTATACACATAGGTGAGTGTGTTATGTGTATGTTTAAGAAATAGGCATGAAATAATCTATAAACAAGGTACTTTAATATTTTACAAAGTAATGGATAAAATATAAATGTATAAAAAAATTCTTCAGTTTCCCAACACTGATTCATTTGCTGGTTGACTCCCAAATGCCCACAACTGCTAAAGCTGAGTCAGGCCAAAGCCAGGAGCTCAGAACTCCATCTGGGTTTCCCACATGGTTAGCAGAGACCTAAGCACTCAGCCATCCTGTTCTGCTTCCCAGGAACTTGGCAAAATGCTGGATGGGAAGCAGAACAGTTGGGCTCAAACCCACATTCTGATAAGGAATTCAGGCATCCCAAATTATAACTTACCCACTATGACACAATGCAATCCCTTCATAACTAAATATTATAATTTATAAATCTACATGACAAAATATAATTTTGACTTTCACATATCATTTTCTAGATTATAAGATGGTCTAGATCAACAATTGCTTATAAACTTCCCATGTTTAATAATTTTCATGACATTAACACGTTTCTAATTATCAATGTGGTAACACTTTGAAAATAAAATTTTTTTCTAGGGTGAATCTAATGGGACTTTATGCACCAGAATATTTATTCTGATGAGAATGGTTTGGCTATTCATCAGCCTAAACCTACGATTTCTAAAATGCATCTGTCTATATTGTCATATATCTAGCTAGGCAGCTATCACTTATAGTTTTTAAGCACATGCTAATATTTAAATCCTGTGTATCAGAACAGGTGGAAATATCAATAATTTAAAAAGATATCTGCATAATCAGGATCCTAAATATCATTTTGTTTCCCTCATTTTTCACTATCTGAAGGACAAATGGATAATTAACCAAAGGCAACAAAAGAAAATGGGATAAATTTGTTGCTTCAATTACAAATTCAGGTGACCTTATCATTCCTATTAATGAAAGAATTTGGTATTCAGATTAGCATGTTAAAATATAAGTTAGGGGTAAGTAGTTGTTTAAATGGTAGGTAATGAAACAAAATGTTTGTAAAAAGCTTTTGTAAAAAATGCTTTCAAAGAGATGCTGGTTTCTGATGGCAGGGGACTGACCTAATTAAGATGCCTAACTAGACTGAATGCTTATATATTTCCAGTCTGAATTATCTAAGTGATTTCGTGTGCTGGCAGTTAGGAAAATATAAAGACCACAGGGGGATTGATCTTGTGACCTTAGCTTCATTAGCTGGCTTCTTTTAATGAACTGAGTTAGCAGGGTCCTGGGAACGGCTGGGCCACTTGTCATCTTCACTCATCATTCCTAGTATAGACATTTCACCATAATGAAAGTAAAAGTTACCTCCGTGATCGTGTCCTTGGGTATAAAAGGGTAGCTCATCTCTGTCTTTTTTCCTGTTATTTTTAGATGTGTGTGAACCTGCACCAAAATCCTCTGATGGTTTTTACTTCATTCTTATATCATTATTTGTGCAAACATTAATGACCCACATAAAGGCATATAGATACTAAAACAGAGCATTTTCAGTTTTTCAGCACTTCATATGATACTGCATTACATAGGCTGAGCTGTGCTCGTTTTGATATCCAGGCATCAAAACTATTGATGTTACACTGTCATTAAAGTATTATCAGTGATAAATTCAAGTTATTCTATAGAATGTCTTCAACAGATACAGTCCTAACAGAGTATCAAAATCCTAGACATCTCAAAATATATCTCATGTTATATATCTCATAGTCACTGACAGACAGTAAAACTAGTATTGACGTTTAGAAATGGGAACTCCTTTTTCACTGTAGGAACAAAAATCAACCATGTAATATTAATCAGGTATTAACAAAACACAGGCCTAGGACCTAGAATATTGCTGAATTCAAAATCCTGTAAGGTTATATTTAATTTTTAATAACTACTAACTTTGGAATAGATTAATTATGGTAGCGATATATTACATGGCTTCTTATTTTCCAAACATAGTACTTACTTCCATTCTGTATTAGCAAATCAACGTCTCTTTCACAGACTGAATCCAGCAAATAAAATGACCCCCTTCTTTGACTATTGATTCAATGACATGAGGATCACAAAAGTCCAGGTGGCAGTCTCAACATCTAGCTCAAGGGAGCCATTTTCTGTGTCCTGGTGGATCATTCTTTGAAACACAGACCTCTAGACCAGTGGAAGCTAACGCAGTGAGGACAGTCAGCAAATATTTTGTTAGTGGATTGCTAAGATTAATAGTGACAGGAGCCAATGTAGTACCCAAGAATAACTAGATATAGTACTTTTCTATTTCAGTAAATGGGTTGCACAGCACAGATGGACATAAATTTTCACGTCACCACGTTGTTCTCTTGGATCCAATGAGTTGAGACATATGGGCACTGCCAGAGAAAAGACAGGGAGTCTCCCTAAAGGACAATAACACATTTTGCTCTTGGAATGAGTCTAGTCGCTGAGTTCTTGCTGTACCTCTTGTTGTTGTTTTTTTTTTTTTTTTTTTTTTTTTTTTTTTTTTTTTGCTACAGACAATGTCTCTTCCTCAATCTACATTGCTGGGATAGATATAGGGGGTGAGAATTTCTCCTCAGGATAACAAAACACAATCATTTTAGGCTGTGGCAGGAACGCACATACAACATTAAACACTGTTGAATCCACTCATTCCTTTCAGCCTTGGAGTATGAGAGTCAGACTGCTAACTTCTCATCCGTCATCTGAGACATCCTCTCCAGCGGCACCAGACCTTCCTGAGGAATTACCAGACCTCTTCAGCTTCTCTGGTGGGAATCTAACCTTGATGGTTACTCTATAGACCAAAATGAGAGGCAAATGTTTAAATCATGTAGCTGGAATGGAGGATAGTGCTTCAGCATTCTGGACCACAAAGACAGAACCTGATTATTCACTAAAGGGTGTACATGGAAGCTTTCAGGCCAGAAGAGTTACTGAAGTCAATCAGTTGAGAATCATGATAGTCTTAACTTCTGCAAAAAGTTCTTATTGTTCTCATTCTTAGAAAAGATGTTTGGGAGAAAGCACTGTGGTGTAGTTGACTAAGCCTCCACCTGCGGCACTGGCATCCCATATGAGCACTGGTTTGTGTCCCAGCTGCTCCTCTTCTGATCCAGCTCTCTACTATGGCCTGTGAAACAGTGGAAGATGGCCCATACCAGCTGGGAAACCCAGAAGAAGCTGCTGGCTCCTGGATTCAGATTGGATTGGCCCAGTTCTGGCTGTTGCAGCCATTTGAGGATTGAACCAGCAGATGGAAGTTCTTTTTCTCTATCTCTCCCTCTCTCTGTCTGTAAATCCACTCTCAAATAAAAAAAAAAAATGTTTAGGAACACAGTTTTTCAGAGATAATATGAAGCCATACAAATAGGTCGCATCATAGAACACAACAGACCCTGGCAAAGAGAACAGTAAAGAAAAATTAAAAGATTTAAATATAGGTGTAGATGAGGGACTGTTGGCCCAGCATTTATGGGAGCTGTTCTGTAAGCCTGAAGTAGCTATTGTACAGATCAGTCTTCAGAGTTTCCTCCCACTCTGGGCAATTAAGCTGCTGATACAAATGATAGCACTGTCATGCTCTCTGCTGATGACCTCGGAGATTATGCCTCCTTCCAGGAAGGATTGGCTATACTTTGTGCAGAAACTGAATTCCTTCTCTTGTCCTCCTGTGTTCCATGTCTATGCAGGCATTGCCTGAGGCCTGTGTGGTTGTGGTGGGATACGCACTCGAGCCTTCCTTCCTTCTACAGATTCAGTCTTTCAGCTTGTATCAGTCCATAGTATTCTATAAATGCTAGCATTGCTGGATATTTTCACAGGATCACTTTGTGCTGAAAAGTATCTTAGGGAGCTGAGCATTCAAAGGCTCGTGGCATTCAGAGGTCATTCATTCCAGAAAGCCTAGAATTGCCATTTGCAACTGCTGGACTTGAAATGAGCCTGCAAAACCACTGTCATGTTGATGGTTCTGTGTGTTTTGAAGCAGGTGGTTCACTACTCAGCTGCCCATCTCCAAGGGACTAAGACCACCTGAGCTTTTCCTGCCACTTGCAAACTGTTTTTCTGCCTTAAAATGATCCAGGTATTTTTGTGACTTCTTTTTCTGCCTTTCCTCTGTGAATACTTGCCCCCACCCCTTTGTGTCCTTTGCTATATTTGTATTTGAAGTCCAGTTTCCTCTATACATTTCATCGCAGCCATGCCTTTAGGAACATACCACTTTACCCTTGAGTTCCTAGAGAGGCACATGATGCAGTTGTTAAGGTTCTGCTTGGAACATGCACATTCCATATTAGAGCTTCTGGATTTGCATCCCAGCTTTTCTGAAAATTCTATCTTCCTGATAATGTATACCTTAGAAGGCAGTAGGTGTGACTCAAAGACTTGGATCTCTGGCACCCATGTGCGATAACTGGATAGGATTCTGGGCTCTTGGCTTCAGCCTGGCCCAGGCCCAGCTATTTGGGGCATTTAGAGAGTAAACCAGAGATGGAATATCTCCATCTTTCGTAATCTCTCTTGCCTTTCAATAAAAAGAATATGAATAGATGAATAAATTCTAAGTACTCTTGGAAAAGAAAAGCACTAGATTAACACAGAATTCTTTATAGTATAAAATCATCTGCACTGCCAAGAGTTTTCAGGAAATTGATTAGCCACTAATGACACTTATCAAAGTTTAACATTTTCATGAGAAAAGTTAAAATTTATGTCTTCTGTATTAGTTCAGACATATCTTTAATATTTTGAGAAGAAATGCAATTTTAGAAAGAGAACAAAAGGGGCCGGCGCCATGGCTCACTTGGTTAATCCTCCACATGCGACATCAGCATCCCATATGAGCGCCAGGTTCTAGTCCCGATTGCGGCTCTTCCAATCCAGCTCCCTGCTGTGGCTCCGAAGGGCTGTGGAGGATGGCCCAAGTGCTTGGGCCCCTGCACTCGCTTGGGAGACCAGGACACACCTGGCTCCTGGCTTCGGATTGGTGCAGCGCCAGGCCATGGCGGCCATTTGGGGGGTGAACCAATGGAAGGAAGACCCTTCTTTCTGTCTCTCTCTCATTTTCTATAACTCTACCTGTCAAATAAATAAATAAATAAATGGAACAAAAGAAACTTTGTGAAATTCAATGATATTGATAAAATTCATGGGAGATAGAATTTGAAATTCTCATAATGACAAATAAGCTTTTTGCCATAATTTCAACATATCACCCATAAAGCTGTGTTTGAGTACACAACATGTATGTTCCTCTCCAAATTTTTCTGTTGTCATGCCAGCGTGCACTGTCCTGTGAGGCTTTCATTTCAGAGGATCTTGTTGGTTGTTAGTTTTCAAGGATTTCCAGGTTCACTGCAGCTGACTTTATACCACACATTTTATGGCTCTAAAAGCATTAGAAGAACATCAATGCTTCCGTAAATTGGTTTTTTGGGGAAAATGTAATATGTTTGATGAATTAAAATAAAAAAGATGGAAACATAACAGCATATTGGATTACTTGTTAATTTTTCTTTCTCAATGTTTTATATTGAAAGGGATTGATTTGTAGAGTACATTTTCAAGCCAATTTCACCTTTGTTTCTAGAAAAACTACATTTTGTCCTAGAAAGCTATTGACATTTCATCAGAGGAAATAGATTCAGAATTGCTGCCCAGTAAAATCTTTCTTAGCAATAGTTCTCTATCTTTCACCAAAGACAATGCAATTGACCTTGGGTCAGAGGATAAAAAGCTAGCATTATGAAGTGACAGAATAACTGGTTGTCTTCCCCTGCTAGGATTTGGCAACACAAAGCTCTCTGAAATGTGCTCTCACATAGAAGAGAAACGAATCCAATAACCACAACAACCTAAAATTACTTCGTTTTTGTCAATTTAGATGACTAAATTTATCAGAAATAAAAAAGAACTTCAAACATATAGAATGCATAAAAATGAACCAAATAGAACTTAAGAATTTCATATTCCTCAAATTATTAATTTTAGGGACTTCCCTCATTTTGAATAGGAGACCAGCATCCGTTTCTATTATGATGATTTCAAAATAGGAGCTCAAAAATAAACCTCGTTCCTGATCATTATTTAAATAGGCTACTTAAATCTAAAACAGCTGACATCAAATAACAATTTCTTCAAAGACAGACACAGTGTTATTTTAAAGAGTCATTTCTAATATTTATTAAACAATAATGATCATGCAAGTATCTTTAAAAGTCTTATGTCTTTTTAAGGAAAATATAGATATAAGGTAACCTTAAAGGAAATTCATAGAAAAGCGATAAATGGAAAACAAAAACTCTTAGGACCAGAGCAACAGAGAGAGTGAGCATATTTCCCATTTATTCTATGGAATATATTGAGAGTTTAGCTGGAGATAAGGATGGCATCTCAATGTTAAGGAAAGAAATAAGCCCCAGTTCTCATCTCTACTCAATCATTGATCAGTTTTACAATCACAATATACCACTTAGGAGAAGACTTTAAATCATTTATGGAAAAGAAAATAAAGATAAGCTTATTTTGGTTCAAATTTGAAATCTATGCATAGTTTATTAAATACGTATTTGCACAATATTAAATGTTTAGATAATTAAATATTAAATATACATTTCCACAAACTTTTTGAACACTGTTCATGTTTTTCTGAATCTTTATATTTCATCCATTGCAATAAACAAGGTTAGGTATCTTTCCTCAAAAGCCTTCTCATTATGATTGTACCATTACTGATGTTATTTTTGTCATATGAAATGATTGCCTTTGAAAGAAGTTAACTTATTTTATCTCAAAAAATGTATACCGCTTAATTTGATAATTATGCAAAAAATGCTCAGAGATAAATAACGATAATTGTTCTAGTGCTTTACCATGCTTCAGGGTCTCTATTGATGCTTGTGGTTGGCAGTTAGAGGTGACATCATCTTTTGTCTACTTTTTCTTCAATTACATAATTACATGGCTTAGAGTATTGTGGTAGGAAGAAAAATGGCCTTTCAAAAATCCTTAAATCCTAATCACAGGAATCTGTCACCATGTTCCTTGTATGTCAGAAGATATTCTGCCAAAAAAAAAAAAAAAGAGAGAGAGAGAGAGAAACAAAGAGAGGGAGAGAGCAAAAGAGCAAGAGCAAGAGAGAGAGAAAGAGAGAAATATTTTCCATCTACTTGTTCACTTCCCAAATGCCCATAACAGACAGCACTGGGCCAAGTCAAAGCAAAGAACCAGGATATCTAATGTGAATAATTCATGTGCATAGCAGGGACACAGTTATTTGAGCCATCATCTTCCATTTCCCAGAGTGTACATTAACAGGAAGCTAGAAATTAGAGTGGAGCCAGGACTTGAACTTGGGCAATGTGATTTTGAAAGTGATCCAAAGTGGCATCTTAACCATAAAACTAAACACCTACTCCAAATTCATATTCTTTTAATCCACTCTGTTTATGTTTTTTTTTTTTACAACAGTAATAGAGACTAACAGATATATTTACATTTCTACCTCTTTTTTTCTTGCCTGGAAACAATAAAACAAGAGATAATGAACTTGTGTCAAGTTTTATTATGTGATTACTTTGTTTTTATGGCATAATATTTAATTGCTTCAAAGTTCTAAATCAATAATAAGAATTAAGAAAAATGAAAACAGAGAAATTCAAATCCATTTTCACACCTGAAAACAATTAAATAAGCACAGAGAACAAACTCTATTATCATCATGAAACACTTGACACCACATTTATCCACCAATCCAAAATTGTACTAATCCACTATCGCCTCTCATATCTATAATCTTCCATGAATTTCAGCTTGTAAATTGAGTTTCATCTCATCTCCTCTCATAATTCATATTCAAAAAGTCACTGAGTATATTTCAAGATCAAACCTACTAGTTGAATTGTGCAGTAAATCAAATATTAATATGAGAGTTTTTTAACCTTATCAGTTAAGGATAGTGTTATTAAGTTTGAGATGGTAAAAGGAGTAAAAGATTTTAAAAAATAGCAAGAGTTCAGTCATGCATATTTTAACGTTCAAATGACTAGTGGACATGTTCATGGAAGTGTTTTCTCAGTAGTCGTGTTCTAGATTTTGTAGGATGCATATAAACCTTGAAGTCACAAGCAAACAGAAGTATGTAAAATTGTGGAGCATGGGGCTGGCGCTGTGGCGAAGAGGGTAGAGCCGCTGTCTGCAGTGCCGGCATCCCTTATGGGCACCAGTTCAAGTCCTGGCTGCTCCACTTCCAATCCAGCTCTCTGCTATAGCCTGGGAAAGCAGTAGAAGATGGCCCAAGTCCTTGGGCCCCTGCACCCACATGGGAGACCAGGAAGAAACTCCTGGCTCCTGGCTTCGTATAGGTGCAGCTTCGTTGCGGCCAACTGGGGAGTGAACCATTGGATGGAAACCTCTCTCTCTCTCTCTCTCTCTCTCTCTCTCTCTCTCTCTCGCTGTGTGTGTAACTCTGACTTTCAAGTAAAATAAATCTTTAAAAAAATAAAATTGTGGAGAATATTTATCCAAGTAATAAATATGATATGGAAGAAGACAGATGTTTGGATTGGAAATACGACGAATGAGAAAACAAGACTGGGGATGAAGAGTTGGCAAGACAGGGGAACCATGTGAATGGTTTCCAGCATAATGTGAAATCATGCTCCAAATGTTGATGGGTTAGATGAGAACAGAGACGACAACTGAAACAGCAACTGAATTTAGAAATGTATTCATCAAATTGTCTTTTAATTTATTGTAATAGAATCGGTACAAATAGAAAAAAAGGAAAATCACTGGAGTGCATTCAAGACAAAATGAAAACTACAATAAATATAGGCAATACTTAATTTGGAAGGAATGAGAACCAAAGGCATTCTATTTCCTTTTCATTGTGAATAGTGTAGAAGTATAGTATGTGCACTGTGCAAATTGTTCCACTGATGACCCCTAAAATGAAAGAGGTAATTGCAGAAATACAGGAGCTTCCTACGGGTCTCCCACGCGAGTACAAGGACTCAAGCACTTGGGCCATCTTCTACTGCTTTCCCAGGTCATAGCAGAGAGCTGGATCAGAAGTGGAACAGCCAGGACATGAACCAGCACCCATATGGGATGCCTGTGCTGCAGGCAGGAGCTTAGCCTCCTATACCAGGGCACTGGACCCCTGCTCGGTGGGTTTTGTTTGTTTGTTTTTTTCCCTGAAATGACCCTATTAGGCATTTATTACTCTGATATCCCATAAAGTGCCTACATCTTAGGAAATGTCGCATGATTTAGACTCTGCTTTCAGAAACAGCATTCTGAGATAGTCATTCCTTTCTGCAATTCTTTGTATTAAGGCTGTCACACAGGAAAACTGCCTCATACTATGGTTAGACTTAGAGGTGCCAAAGTTGTTTTTCTGCATTTCTCTAATGCATCCATTTCTTAGTGCTTAGAACTGTATTCTAAACTTAGTAAGATGTAAATACTATTATTATCTAAATGCTTTCATTCTTAACTATTATTCAGTATAATATATGAATTGAAGGAACTTCAGAAGAATTAGGTGAGATAGTATATATGAAACACTTATTTCATGTCAAGTTTTGATAATTTTTCTCATTTTTGCATTTTGATTAAGCCAACTCAATATTATGTATCCAAATATTTGGTCTTTATTACCTATACAACCGACAAATATTCTGGATATCAAGATTCATTTGTTGATCCTCTTCTCTTTCTATTTTTCCCCTAAGCATTGCCATAAATTTCTTAGATCAAATTTCTTAGGGCTGGGCTGTGGCTCAGTGGGTTAAAGACCTAGTCTCCAGTGCCAGCACCCCATATGAGAGCGGTTCAGGTCCCAGATGCTCCACTTCCAATCCAGGTCTCTGCTATAGCCTGGGAAAGCAGTAGAGGATGGCTCAAGTGCTTGGGCCCCTGCATCTGTGTGAGAGACCAGGAAAAAGCTCCAGGCTCCTCGCTCCAGATCTGCCCAGCTCCTACCATCGCAGCCATTGGGGAGTGAACCAGTGGATGGAAGACCCTTCTCTCTTTTTCTCTGCTTCTGGCTCTCTGTAATTCTGCCTTTCAAATAAAGTCTTTAAAAAAAAAAGTTGTCCTACCACAGTAAAAACTCTCACAATACAGATCCAAGATAAGCATTGCTCAGAGCACAAGCCTATGGATCCAACTTCACAATAACATTTTTATATGCCTGCCTCATCAAATTCTCACAATTTAAGCATCCAAAAATATCCATTTTCTCATCCACTATGATCCAAATTTCCTTTCATCCATTATGATCTCCCTCCCTCATGTTAGTAGATTGGCCTGGGTCTACTTAGTTACTGGAACATGAAGTCTAGAAATCGGTCATGCTTTTCCATGTTTTCCATAACCACACCCACATCTTTAACAATCCTTACTAGTTTCTTCTCATGAGTGCAGCAACACTTCTCTTCTTTGCATGCCCCCCCCCACACTGTTAACTGCAATCAAGTCCCATTTATATCAATTTAACTCCCTTCCAGATTAGTTGGTTTGCTCTTTTCCAGGCATCTGTTTTCTAGTTGTCAAAACAGTAATTTTTCTTAAAATGGGTTCTTTATCATAGCGTTCTATCTCTTAAAGTGTTTCATTTGTTTCCCATTGTTCTTAGAATAAACTCTCTGCCATGACCTTATCTGCCAAACAGTTACTTTGCTGCTGCCACTCAGGATAGTTTCTAGTTCTCCATGCTGTAGAGTTTTTGTGTTAAGGCTCCCTCCTGCCAGTCCTCACATGACCAGCAGCAGTTCATTCCTTGAGTGTTAGGGTAAATTGCCTCTCTTCAGCAAGATTTCCTTTACTAGTCTACCCAAATTTGCCCTCCGCTCTTTGACCCCCCATTATTCTTCATCATACCCTGTTTTGTGTTTCCTATAAATCCTTAATTACAACAAGCCACACAAAAATGTCTATTACTCAAAGGGAAAAAAAACCATGAAAAGCAATACTGATTTATATCTAATAGGATAAAATCCCTATAAAAGGAAGATCCAAGTTTCTGTTGTGGTTTTACAACCCTTCCTGCTGCATAGTAGGCACTAAACACACCTTAATTAAAAACAATGAATGTGGGGCCGGCGCCGTGGCACACTTGGTTAATCTTCTGCCTTCAGCGCCGGCATCCCATGTGGGCACCAGTTCTAGTCCCGGTTGCTCCTCTTCCAGTCCAGCTCTCTGCTGTGGCCTGGGAAGGCAGTGGAGGATGGCCCAAGTGCTTGGGCGCCTGCACCCACATGGGAGGCCAGAAAGAAGCACCTGGCTCCTGGCTTCGGATTGGCATGGCTCTGGCCGTAGCTGCCATTTGAGAGGTGAACCAATGGAAGGAAGACCTTTCTCTCTGTCTCTCTCTCTCTCTCTGTCTAATTCTATCTGTGAAAGAAAGGAAGAAAGAAAATTTGAAAACAATGAATGCTCTTCTAAAAGGCAATTCACATGTTTTCCTTTGCTTTTATAAACATATTACTTAAATCATAAAGTTGAAAAGGAATGAATCAGCAAACTCATTTAAATCAAGATATGCTCATTTACGTTTTTTAGTCTATGAGTAATTTGTCTTAACCATATGACTATGGGAAAATGGCATAAAACAGATTTTGTGAAATCTCAAAATTTTCATCTAAAAATACTATATTAAAATATAAATGTACTCATCTGATATTATACACTTCAGTGGCTTTGCTGGAATGAAAATAGTGCTTGTAGCATAATAACAGACTGTCTTACATCTGTGCATTCTCAAGTTTTGACCAATATCTGTGGCTTGAGGCTATTGGACGACTCCTATGTTTCACTCTTCTATTTTGGCATATATTCCTTTGCTATATTGGTAGGAAAAAATAAATGTTTTCAAAGTGTGACTGACATATTTGTAAAAATCCACACTGGAATATTTTAACTCTTTTAATAATAGTTTACTAAATCTCATTTTTTCTGTTAAAGTATATAATATTGTATAATATTTAATATTCAATAAATTAATATATAATAAATTAATATAGTAATACAATAAGTAATATAATATTTTATTATTATAAACAATACTGAAATATCGGCTAAGTATTTTACAAAAAGACATCTTACAATGTGTCAAAGTTATTAAATAGCACCTAGGAATACCTAACGTCATATTGTGTTTAGTTTTTCCAGAAGTACTGAATACATCAGTATGTATCAACAAATCAGATCCATTATAAGATCCATATTTTCATGAGCAGAAGTCTTTCAGGCTTGGACATTTGGCATAAAGTTTAAAGACACTGCTTTGGATTTTTGCATCCCATATCACAGTGCCTGGATTTGAGCCCTGGTTCTGTTTCAGATTCCAGCTTAGGCTAATGTATGCTCTGAGGGACAGTAGATTATAGCTCAAAAAGTTGGTCCCTATAATCCACTGGGAGATTCAGAATGAGTTCTGGGCTCCTGGGTTTGTGTTGATCTCATCCTGAATATTGTGGACATTTGGGCAGTAAACCAGCAGATGGAAGATCTCTGTTTCTCTGTTTCTCTGTTTCTCTCCCTCTCCCTTTGTCTCTGTTACTCTCTATCTCAAATATATTTTTTAATTTCAAAAGAAATTTTTTGTGCATTGCTAGTCACCCTGCCAAAAAACAATTAATTAACCTAAGTAAAATCAAAACTCCTTTAAAATTAAAGTATATTGGAATATAAGAACTTTGAGCCTTTGTTCACAATCCTTTCAAAATCATTCTCAAATATTAAAGGCAAATACTCATTACTGGCCTATTTATTCTTCAAATTGTACATTTATCTATATAAATATGCAGTTCCCATGGTGATTCATTTTTGTGGGGCATCGTAGAGATTGTCAGGAAGGACTCTGACACCAGCATCTTGAAGGGAAAGATTCAGGAGCTCAGCTCCTTCAGTAATAATCATTTGTAAGCCCTTCAATAATACTCTTATTAACAGATTTCTTTTATTGAAAGATTTTATTTATTTGAGAGAGTTACAGTGACAGGGAGAGACAGAGAGAAAGATCTTCCTTCTGTTGGTTCACTCTCCAAATTGACGCAACTGCTAGAGCTGTCCCAATCCAAAGCCAGGAGCTTCTTCCTGGTCTCCCACATGGATGCAGGGGCTCAAGGACTTGGGCCATCCTCCACTGCTTTCCCAGGCCATAGGAGAGAGCTGGATTGGAAGAGGAGCAGCTGGAACTAGAACCAGCACCCATATGGGATGCCAGCGCTGCAGGAGGAGGATTAACCTACTGCTCCATAGCACTGGCCCAACAGATTTCTTTTTATTATACCATCAAGTTCTGCAAGGTATACAGCTACACCACATAAAGAGCTATGGAGCTGCATGGATTTTATTTGTCCTGAAATATCAAAAGTGCATTGACATAGCTGAATACAGAAATCCAGCTTATAAAAGGCTGGATTTGGATGCGCTTGTGGGCCTGTTCTTATGTAGGAAAGTTCCGTTTCAGTCAAGAGCCAGGAACGCCACCTGGGTGTCCCACATGACTGCCATCTGCATCTGCAGGAAGCTGGATGGGAAGCAGAGAGGCCAGGACATGAACCGGCACTTGTGGGATGCCAGGGTCACAGTGGCAGCTTACCATACTGTGCACAATTCTGTCCCCCAGGTAAACACTTTAATATATTCACATTTTTATACTTTCTTCACAGTTGAGAAGAAAGCCATAATTTTGTAATTATGAAAATTCAAAGACCAGATTATTTATAGCTAAAGTATGTATTAATAAGCTAAGTCTATGTCCTTTATATTTAAAAATAGAATGCATAAATTTGTTAAAATAATGAGAGAAAATTTTGAGTTCCATGGAGTTTATGTCAAAAACACTAATTGAATCTACCTTTGGGAAAGTTTTTTTTTTTAAGTTTTTTTTTTTTTTTAAGAAATAGAAGCTGTTTTCAAGTTCTCTTAAAAATATGCTTCATTTCCCAAGCATTTGGGGGAATCTTTCTTCCACCAACTGCCTGATGAGCAGTGGGAAAGAGATGGTTGTGGTGCTCAAGGGCTGGGTGGTAACCTGATAATCTCGTCTCTCCACTCATCAGGTGCATCTTCTTTCCAGCAAAAGACTGTGCGTCTCTCTTCTGTTGAGTAACAAACACAGGTACATGCAAGGATGGGACCATGGGAAACGTACTTCCTGTATTCTTTGATGCCTAAGACACTTACAATCTGCTAATATTGGTAGGATGACAAGAGAAAACGCAACACAATGTATAACTGCCAATTATGCAACCACACATAAATTTTATCTACTTCATTATTGCTATTCAAACTTCCTAGTAAAGAAAATAACAACATGCTGTAGCCGCCTAACAGAGCTAGACTGACTGCAAAAAAGGAGACAGATAATTCTATATCATATTTTACACAACTTAGAAAAATACTTGTTTTTCATTTCAGTCACAAACCTCTTTGAAATTCTGCCATTAAATTATTAAATGATACTTAACATTAAATATAAACATATTTAACCATGAGAAATGTAAATATTTTAGATGATAATACAATGAGGAAAAAATACTTAATGGCAAGGAAAATATACATGACAATTTAAGGCTTCCAATCTTCATTTCCTCAAAATGTTCAGGAACAGATAAAAAGGTCATTTTTTCATGTGTTTGTTTTTGAGGAGCAGAGGGACAGAGATAGATCATCTCTCATCTGCTGATTATCTCTGTATGTATCTGAAAGGCTGGGAGTGGGCCAGGGCTGAAGCCTGGAGCAAGGAACTCAATCCAGCATTACCTGGAAGTTGTAGTCAAGAGTTTAGCTGTGTATCAAACCCACATATTCCATGAGGCACAGGCATCTTAGCCACAAGGCCAACAAATGATCAGATTTTGATATTTGCAGCTTAATTGTTATGGTACTGATTCCATGTTCTTTTTCTCTTTATGCACGATTTACCTGATAGGTAAAGAATTGTGAATTAGACATCAAATATGAGAGAGCCTACAGTATCAATAATCATGCATACATTGGAGTAGCAATATTTTCTACCAATACCACTTGTGCTTCAGAGAATCTCTGGAGTCCAGAATATATTCACACATAATTTCCATGTTTGATAATAAAGTAATTACCATCACCCACCAAGGGTCAGTATCCAATTCCACAGTTAAAGTATTGTTCTCTGTTATTTTCCTTTTGGCTCACCCAGATGAGGCACCTGGACGGTCCATGTGGCACTCAGTGTCCAGGTTTTTATACTTTTTGTTGTTGTTGATGGGGTTAGGGTTGTTGCATAGCAGATTAAGCCACCACCTGCAATGCCTGCATGCCACAAGTTGAAGGTTCAAGTTCCAGCTGCTGGATTTCCAATTCAGCTCCTGCTAATGCTCTTGGGGAAGCAATGGAAGATAGCTAATACTTATGGCTCCTGGTTTAAGCCTGGCCCAGCCCCCAGCCCCAACCATTGTGGCCATTTGTGGAATGAACCAGAGGATGGAAGATCTCTCTCTCTTTCTCTCTCTCTTTCTCCCTCTCTCGCCTCCTCTCTGTAACTCTGTGTTTCAAACAAACAAAAAAAATCTTTAAAAATATATAATAAAAATTTGTATTTATTTATTTGAAAGAGAGAGATAGCATCCATGGGGCTGTTAACACCCCAAATGCCACAACCAGAGCAAAGCAGAGAGTCAGGAATTCAACCCCGGTCTCTTACATGCACAGCAGGGACCTAACTACTTGGTCCATTAGGTGCTGCCTCCCAAAGTTGTCACTATCAGGAAGCTGGAGTCAGACGTAGAGCTGCAATGGAAGTGCAGCAAGGACTCAAACACAGGCATTCTGATACACAGTGTACTCATCCCAGTGGCATCTTGTCTAGGGCTACAACTGCATGTCCCATCAGCTTCTACTTCTACTTCTACTTTCTGCTTGACCTGTCAGCAGTTCTCCAATGATGGAGACTTCTAAACCAGCAGATCCTTGTGTCTCATAGAAAAGGCCGGTCTGAGGAAAACCTGCATGCCTTGGCCAAGCAATCATTGTTAGGGCATTTAGGAAAGGAAGAGGATATCTGTTCCCTAGTGTAATAACAAACTAGCACAAACACAATAAATATTAAAAGTATATAAAATATTCTTGTAGTTCTGAAAGCTAGAAATCTAAATCAGCCCTATTGGGCTACAACCAAGGTGTAGTCAGGGTGGTTTTTCTTGTCTACTCTTGAAGAGAATCTATTTCCTTACTTTTTTTCAGCTTTTGAGTCACCTGCACTACTTCACCTCCAAAACTAACAGCATATAATCTATAATTCCCTAAGCCCATGACCCTTCTCCTTCCTCCATCATTCACCTTTTTTTTTTTTTTTTTTTTGACAGGCAGAGTGGACAGTGAGAGAGACAGAGAGAAAGGTCTTCCTTTACTGTTGGTTCACCCTCCAATGGCCGCTGCGGCCGGTGCACTGCAGCCGGAGCACCGCGCTGATCCAAAGCCCACGTGGGTAGGAGGGACCAAACACTTGGGCCATACTCTGTTTCCCTACCAGGCCTCTAACAGTGAGCTTGCAGGGAGCTGGATTGGAAGTGGAGCAGCAGCACATGAACTATAGCCCATATGGGATACCAGCAAACCAGCCCCTCCAGTCTCACATTTCTGACTACAACTGCCTGAGAGAGAGAACGTTCCCTCCTCATCTCTTCCTTCTAGCACTTCTCTTGTCTCACTTGAGTCATCTGTTGGCTCATGCTAAGCCACAACCATAAGCAGAGGGAGATTCTACAGATGGAACCCAGGTTTCTCTTATGCAGTGCAGACACGAACTTAAAGGGGTTTTCAAGCCACGCTGAGAACAATTACTTCAATAATGTTATGGTGATAAGGGGCGGAGCCAAGATGGCGGAATAGTGAGGACGCGCACTAGCAGTCCGCAAAAAGATAGTTTAAGAAAAACAGAGTTACTGTAGCCTCAGGAAAAATCTCAGGGAAAAAAAGATAAATGCAAACATAAATTTAAAAACCTGTATTGTAATCCAGATATAAAATTATGTTATATGACAC
This sequence comes from Sylvilagus floridanus, assembly GCA_949820135.1. Taxonomy (NCBI): domain Eukaryota; kingdom Metazoa; phylum Chordata; class Mammalia; order Lagomorpha; family Leporidae; genus Sylvilagus; species Sylvilagus floridanus. The sequence goes on along the minus strand of OX463246.1, from coordinate 82,789,787 downwards.
GTAAGTACAAGAAACATACAGAATTTATAACCAAAACCCAAATTATAAAATAGAAGTTGACCACTTCTCCAATAAGAGTTATCAATTTGCTGATTTCTAACACTATAGAATCATGTGGAGCATTACCATTTACAGATTCAGAAAACAGAGCTGGGTTTTTCTGGTTCATCTCTCTGAGTTTTGCTAGATTTGCATCTGTTTGTAGGATACAAGTAATAGCAAAGGAACATTTATTGTCTTTGACCAATGAATTCATTAGGCGCGATGGACAGGAGGAGGTAAAATAAGCTATTAGTGAGTTGTGTAAATACTCAGCTCTGCAGGTGTTACCTCAAAAGAGCCCTGCCTCCAAACTTGAACATCTTATTTACAGATTTTACAGAAACTGTTCAACAATTCTACCAGTTGGGTCTCCTAAATATCACTCCAAATCTTCACATTTCACTGACCTTAGCTATATCAGCATCTAGACCAAAGCTCTAAAAGTTTGATATGAGTGATAATAACAATATAATTTGATAGATATCAATGAGTTAATGTAAGAATATTTGGGCAAGGTATATGCCACAGAGAACAGGAAACCTCATTAAAAATGTGTCTGGTATTTAAACATGTTCTTTACATCTCTAAAAAGTCATGCTAGCTCATGATTTATATGTGAAATGTTCTAATCTACAAAATTTCTGTTGCCTAATATTAAAAACTAATATTTCTATTAGAATATTGATTTTTGAAGCCAACCAAAGAACACTTCACATGACAAACCTGTATATATAAAGAAGTAAATAGACAAATCCAGATGACTGCATCATCAATATATTACCTTTGGTGGTTTGTCTATCTTGAAATCCAGGTCTTTCTTGGCCTCTAGGCAAAGATGGAGCAGCTGTTGGTATAAGCTGCTGTCCAGCTGGAAAAAATTGAAATTGCTAGAGCTAAGTACCCCCACATAATTTGCTTTCATCAGAAGTATTTGATAATCATGTACAATAAATTTCTGCAGTCAATTCTAATTTAAATAAAATGTGAATATTTTATGCTTTTCTCTATTTTTAAACATTAAAGGAATTATCTACACTAAGCCTTCATTTTTAAGAAAAATATTAATAATTACTTTTCCATGTTAAGTGAAAGTTTACTAATTCATGAAAATTTCAAGTAAATCCTATTGGTATTAATTTCAACATAAATTATTATTTTTAAGATTTTATTTATTTATTTTAAAGGCAAAATTTTAGAGAGAGGCAGAGACAGAGAGAGAGATATCTTCCAACCGCTAGTTCTTCCCTCAAAATGGCCCCAACGGCTGGAGCTGGGCCACACAGAATCCAAGAGCCTGGAACGGTTTTCAGATCTTCAGAGGGTGGCTGGACCCCAGGTACTTGGGCCATCATCTACTGTTTTCCCCAGCAAATTAGCAGGGAGATCATGTATGACACCAGCGTCACAGGCAGCACCTGAACATGGTGCACCACACTGCTGGTCACTCAACAGAAATTATGTTAAAGAGATGGTATTTGATTTTCTCATGAATACCCAACCAGATTTTGAAAGTAACAAAGCTAGTAAAATAAAATTATAGCTGTGAAAAAATAAAGCATTTACAACTTTCCCTTTGAGTTTAGACAAATGAATTGGTCTTTCCCTTGTATAGTAAATTAATAACTTCTCTCTCAAAAGTTATGTAGAATCAGATTAATACATATAATAAATGTCTACTTGTCACGGGAGAAAAGTCATGGGGTTCTCATATTCATGCAAGAAAGAATTCAGGCATAAGACAGAGAGCAAAGTAGCAAGGTTTTATTGAGGACAGGGCATCCATCAGAGCTGAAGGATGGAGAGACAGTGCCCGGTCACTCAGACTGGGGGGAAAGCAGGGTTATATGATTAAATGGAAAGAATGCACCTGGCAGGCCAGGGCCAGGTAGGCAACTTAGCGGATCGCAGAGAGAGCTCAGCGCACAGTCTTTGTTTAAACTCCAGGTTTTTAAAGGAATCTTCCCACCATCTCTCTTTACTGCCTCCCCCTTCTCCACCAGGACAAAGTGTTTGCTGACTGTAATAAGAAAAATTCCTTCCTGAGTTTGTCACTTGGTGTTATCAGATAGGTAGAGCCTTGCTGGTGCCAAGCCAAGGGGTTTTCCCCAGGGTGTCTGCCTTGGAGGAGACTGTAGCGGTTTAATTGTTTTATGTTATCAAGCCAGGTAACCCATTTGGTGCTGAGAAGGAGGGAAGGGCTGGGACTACCTGGAATGTTATCAGGGTCTGGACAGGACTTTGTAGGTAGAAGCTGGTTGCTTCCAAAGGGGACTGCTACAGATGCTGGCTTCCTCAGGAGCCTCTCACACACACACAGGCTAATTCCTAACTTCCTACCTAACATATTCAGAAATATTTACAAAGTTTACACATTGCTTTTAAATACAAAATCTGTAAAGAAATATTAAAATCAATAAAAAATATACATGATTTTTAATTAGTTTCAAATACTCAAACATTTTAAATTATATATTCTTTTACTTTGCCTTTCACTATTCTTCACTAGGAATAAATCCATCAAAAAATAAAAAGAAAATTGTAAAGACCTAAAAAATACCGCAGTGACAAAAGCATTCAGGGTGTGGACATACTTATAGCAGAAAAAAAAAAGTTAAAGCTACCTATTGAGGCCAGCGTTGTGTGGTACAGCAGATTGGCCCACAACCTGTGATGTGGGCATCCCATATGGACACCTGTTCAAGTCTTGGCAGCTCCACTTCTGATCCAGCTCCCTGCTAATGTACCTTGGAAAGCAGTGGAAGATGGCCCAAGCTCTTGAAGCCCTGCCATCCATGTGGGAGACCCAGATGGAGTTCCCAGCTCTTGGTTTCAGCCTGGTGCAGTCCTAGTTGTTGCAGCCATTTAGGGAGTGAAACAGTAGATAGAAGATCTCTCTCGCTTTGGCTCTGCTTCTCTCTGTAACACTGCCTTTCAAATAAATAAATAATTTTTTTAAAAAAGTTATCTTTAGCATCACAAAAGTGTTTCAGTAAAATTCACAGCTGATCCATATGAAAATAGCTAGTCCATAATTTTTCATATGTCTCTTTTCTCATATATACATATGTTCATATACGTGTAACTCTCTAAATTTTATGTTGTGCCAATTATGAATGAAGTCATATGTATTTCTTCCTCAGACTAAAAATAAAATATTATTTCACAATTAGGAATTTTTTTTAATATAAAGCTTTTATTTAAAGAATATAAATTTCCAAAGTACAGCTTATGGATTACAATGGCCCCCCCCCCCAACTTCCCTCCCACCCACTACCCTCCCCTTTCCCCCTCCCTCTCCCCTTGCATTCACATCAAGATTCATTTTCAATTCTCTTTATACACAGAAGATCAGTTTAGTACATATTACGTAAAGATTTCAACAGTTTGCCCTCACATAGAGACACAAAGTGAAAATACTGTTGGAGTACTAGTTATAGTATTAATTCACAATGTACAGCACGTTAAGAACAGAGATCCTACATGATTTTTTTTTAAAGAATTGATTAATTATCTATGCAATTTCCAATTTAACACCAAGATTTTTTTTCATTTGCAATTATCTTTATATACAGAAGATCGATTCAGTATATACTAAGTAAAGATTTCATCAGTTTGCACCCACACAGAAACACAAAGTGTAAAAATACTGTTTCAGTACTAGTAATAACATTATTTCACATTGGATAACACATTAAGGACAGATCCCTCATGAGACGTAAGTACACAGTGACTCCTGTTGTTGATTTAAAAATTTGACACTCTTGTTATGGCATCAGTAATCTCCCTAGGCTCTAGTCATGAGTTGCCGAGGCTATGGAAGCCTTTAGGGTTCACCGACTTCGATCTTATTCTGACAGGGTCATAGTCAAAGTGGAAGTTCTCTCCTCCCTTCAGAGAAAGGTACCTCCTTCTTTGATGGCCTGTTCTTTCCACTGGGATCTCACTCACAGAGATCTTTCATTTAGGTCTTCTTTTTTTTGTTTTTCAGAGTGTCTTAGCTCTCCATGCCTAAAATATTCTCATGGGCTCTTGAGCCAGATCCGAATGCCTTAAGGGCTGTCACAATTAGGAATTTTTAGAGAGAAATGTTTTGTTGTTAAAAAAAATGCATTGTCTAAAATTGACATAATAATTGATACATTCTTTGAATGTTTGATTATTTAAAAGTGATACAAGAAATGTGTATTATTAATTCAAAGCAAATTTGTACAGATTATTCAATATTCTGTAAAATTAATACCAGCAGTTTTTAATTGACAACAAACTTTAACTCTCAATGCATCCTTGTGTACCACACACTCACACCTAAAAATAAAAATCCTTTTCATTGAAAAATGTCTTTTGTGGAGCACTAAAAAAATTCTACTTTCATGCAACTTTGACACTTGACTACACTTACTTTTCAATATTTGTGTGAATAATGAGGAAGGTTGCATAAACCCTTTCTGCTCTCTAGTAGGATACAATAGTTTTCTCAAGGTAAACCAATTGTTTGAGTTGCAAGCTCAACTAGCAATGATTTTCAAAGAAAACCATTCTCCCTGAAAGGATGACTAACAGACATCTATAGTTACTTAGACTTGTTTAGTTAGAAAATTTTTCTCAAAATGTATGAAGTGAATTTATCACTTCAAAGAAGGCAATTCTCACTACATAATGTCAATGATAAGATTCAAGCTCTCAAGAGAAAATTGTAAATTTGGAAAACTCTTATCTGTCACTGTGAACTTGCCAGCTTCCTGACACTTGAGGTTTGTAAAAAAGTTAAAAATGTGATTTTTGATACACATCCTAAAATGTGTCAAGTTTTGGAAAATCTGCACAGCACAGTAAACAAATAGTTTTTTTTTTTCAAATAAATAACTCATGATATTGCAAAATCTTGCCTGAATAAAAGATCATTTCAAAGTACAAGATAAACCATTGGATTTAAATTAAGAAAGTAAAAAAATAAAATTCTCATATACTTTTAATTTCACATGACAATTAACCTTTAATAAACTGCCTCTTGCTATGTATTCGACAAATATGTCTGTCTTTGTTTTTTTTCAGTTTGACCCATTTGCCTAATAATCTTGCAGAATTCCTCTTTGTCATAATGTTCTGAATCTTCAAAGTTCTCTTTCTTAAGAAAGATAAACAACATAGGAATAGTGTTCCTGCCTTCAATAGTAAAATAACTCTTAAAAAATGTGCTTGCTTTTTCTAGGTGCATCTTTGTAGAGTTCTATTTTCCTCACATATGTCAAGCTAAACATATTGAAACAGCTCACATACAAAAACAAATCTAGGATTTTAACTGCCTTCTACTAATTCATGTGGAAAAAATGTAAAATAAAGCCACACTTTATTAATTACTTTACATTTTTGTTAAAAAACCTTATTTCTCATAAAATGTTACTTATGTTAACAAAATGGTTTATATTTTTTCTTGAATGAATTATTTTATAGTCTAACAATTGCTCAAATTCAGCTTCTTAAATGGTAAATGCTGATAGGCATTGCCACATAAATAAAAGCTTATTTTGAGAACATAAAAGAATACTGAAATCAAAACTTTTAAGAGCTACTCATCCATTCAACTGTATTTATGTCAATTTTTTCTACATTAAATTTTCTATCCCCTTTTTGTGACATGTAAGCCTAAATAAACATGTGACTATTCTTTAACAAACAGAATAACTAAAATCAAGAACTTCTTAATGTCATCAAAACAGAAGTATGACATAAAGGTCAGAAAAAAAGAATATTTTTACTCTTATTATTGATAATTTAGAAACATTGTTTCATTCTCCTACTTGAAACTGTTCTTAGGTTTCTTTCACATTCTGTTGGAACAAAATCTTTCCCATTAAAATCACTCTAGAGTCAGCCTTCCATGTGTTTTTTACCCTTTATTTTCTAAATATTTTTAATAAAATAATTTAGTAAAAAAACAATTTCTACTCACCAATCCCATACTTGTTCCTGTAGAGTGGCTTTTTTTTCCCATTTTTTGGAACAGCTGATAGTTTGTATGTTTATATTTAAGTTTCAAGTTCAAATACCTCCTTTTTCATCATTAATTATGTAGTAATTTCTCAGTATGGGAATGAGTATTTGATTTTCTTATGTACTCTACATCATATGTGTACACAATTGTACCATTTTAAACAAATATTTATTTCTTTAGTCATAACTACATTTAGCCCAATCATGTTTCAAATTATGACTTTTTTGTGTATATAACATTGTTTCTTCATGAAATACTTACATTTTTTTCACTTTGCTTTCTGCACATTCATCATTACTTTAAGGCTATAAGTACCACACATGTCCATTCATCTTTCAAGAGAAGTGAAAAATCTCAAATATTCTTAGTCCAAATTTTGGATTATTTATGTCTCAGACTGTTTTACTTCAATGAGCAGTTCTTCACCTTTCAGAATGAAATCTTATTAACTATTTTTAAATTTTTTCTTATCTTCTATAGTAGATATTTTCTGTACTGTCTCAAATATTTTATTCTATTAAACCAGTTTTTTTTGTACATGAGAAAAATTAAAAAACTAAAAGTCTTCTCCTAACACTTGCTATTTAATTTAACTTTGTAGACAGTGAAAAGGTGAAGATAATTTTGAGGATATGAAAGCCTTTGCTGATTTGATGTCTGGATTTCAAAAGTACTTTTGAAAAGACCAGAACCATCCTGATTCTTGATCTTTGATAATTTCAATATGGCAAACATTCTTGGAAAAATTGTGAATTTTTATTTGTCCAAATTTTCTTCTAAGTTATCAAAAGAATCTGCCTTTCATTGTAAAAGTAAACAGTAAAGGAACAAGTGCCTTTATCCTGAACATAAATCTACCATCCACCATCTGTTGCTCTGCGTGGACTGTTCTTTCCTCTTTGTTGCAATGAGAATGGAGAACTATGCACCTGGTATTGTTATCCATTGGATTTAAATTTCCTCAATTACTGCAAAAATCTACCCCCTCAAAAAATTAGGGTGCTTTCTTGTGTCCAATTCCATTGACAAATGCTTCATCGGACGTTTTATTCTAGGAAACTATTTTCTTTTGGGAACTTTTGCATCAAAAGTCTTGCAACTTTCAGGGTTTTTTTTTTTTTTTTTTTATAGAGCTTTCATTTTCCTATTGTTGGAATTTTGGATCAGGTCTTCTAGTATTCTTAAGTATTATTTCATATTTTCCATGTTCTTTTATCTTATTATTTTGTTTTCCTTTCTTGTATGACTGTCTTATGAAAGAATTTCACTAAGCTTTCATTCTGGCAAATTTTCTTATTCAATCTCAAGAAAGTTTTGTGTTCTCTAGAGTTTCAATTTTTATAATATTCTTGTTTTTCTTTATTATTATAAAATCTTTTCATATCTTGGAAACACGGATTTAAATTAATTTAATTCTTCTCTCTTCATTGTTACACTCTTGATTTTTTTCATTTATAATTTTATGTTAAATTTTTTTCATAAAATTATAGCTTCTGCTTATTTAATTTTCAAATTTAAAAGTTTACAGAAACATTAACTTTTTGCTTGGAAATGTTTAGTCTTTTAAAATGTTATGGTAAATTTAAGATTCATTGTAAGTGATTCCAGATGTTCCAAACATTAGTTAGTGTGTGAAGCCACAATTTCATGTTTTCATTCCTGTTGATTGACATTTTTAAAGCAGAAACTTCCAAAATGTATCTAAATAGTAGAAGAAAACTGTTTCAGTCAGCATCTTGTCTTCACATATTCACATAATTCCTCTGTTGTCAGTTAATTTATTCTATTTTACTTCACTCCTAATAGGATGAGCCTCCATTTTTTCCCATTTATAGAATAGCTAGTTGCTTCTTTTATTAAGTATTTTACACAACAAAGTAGCTCTATCACATGTTTTATCATATTATTTCTCATAATTTTATTACTTCAACATACTAAACATATAATACTTACAAAACATTGCTTGAAATAATGAAAAATTATGCATACATTTTAAAAACTGGTTCATAATAACCCCTAATGAAATGAGAGCCACTGTATTAATTCTTTTTGCATGAATAAAGAAAAATGATAATCACTGGAGGATAAAATTAATAAAATATGCTTGTATTAAATGTGTGGAAGGGAGATGTAAGAGTGATTACATGCAAATATGTGCTTCAAAAGGGTTATAAAAATTTAATAAACTACATCTGTGTCTTTAAAACTTAAATTGTACGTCAGGATTTAGAAATCATTGGTCTAGCACAAATCCAGGTACTTTCCTACTTTTATAAATATGAAGTGTTTATGGGAAAACAAGATACTCATCATTTGTGTATTGTCTATAACTGCCTTTGGACTAGAGTAGTAAAGTGGATGCTACTGAGACCCATATGAACATAGAACCCTGAAGTTCTAATTGATCCTTTACAGAAAAATGTTCACAGCCTCTTTAATGTGAAATACCACAATATGGAATTCTGTATCTTTAGTTCAATATCATATATTGTCATGAAATGCAAAGATATTTTGGACTACACAGGTGGTAGATGTCCCATATGATATGTAGGCTGATGTCATATTCAATTCAGTTTGCCTAAGTATATTCTACGATGTTCACACAATGACAAAATCACTTAGCAATACATTTCTCAGAGCACATCCCCATTGTTAAGTGACACATGACTCCATTTACCAAGATTTAGAAATGGAAATTATTTGTACTTTAGCCCAAATAAAATCATAGTCATGTTAATTTTTCAATTGGATTTAAAGAAAAGATTAATTCTGAAATTAATACTGAATGTCTGTTCTGTTTGTGTTATTAATGAACAGTAAGTATAAATTTAATTTTAGCAATCTAAAGTGATGTTTGGAACACTTTGGCTAACAATCCACTAAATGCATAATCAGTAGATAATTAGTGTCTTTCCATAGACAACCTCTTACACAGTCAGAAGATAGCCACACAATTCTGAATACTGACTGTTGAGTTTCAGAATTATGCAGGTGTTTGTTATGGGTGTTTGTGTGATGGTGTTGGAGAAAAATATGTTGGTAGTCAACCAATGCTTAACTCTAATTTCTCTTATATTGTGCTGGTTTCTTTGCTGGTGGTAGACTGACCAATCTTTAAAAAGTAATTAAAGAAAATAACTTTTTCTTGCAAATGTAAATATTCAAAGATGTGAAAGTTGGAAATTACTTTTAGTTTCTTATTAAATAATTGACCTCTTTGTACATACAACTAGTATTGATAACAGTTAACATTAAAAATAACCTGTGGACATTTAAATGAAATGTTCTTTAGAAATAATAAATATATGTAATGTATCAGAATATAAAATTTTTAAGTGAGATCACTGCATACAATTCTGATAAACATATTAAAAACTATAATTACATCACCTCAAGATTCAAGTCACTCACATTCTTTGTTTTAATATTAAAACTAAATGAAACTTTATCTTATCTATTCTTATGAAGCACATATCATAAAGTAAATACAAAATCAATGGAGGCATTTACAACAAAATCCTATAAGCTAGGTAGCTTATCAACAACATACATTTATTTCTCATATTTCTAGAGACTGGGGATTTTTGATGAAGGCATCACCAGGCTCTACATAGGATGAAAGCTAGTTTTCTGTCTTAGAGTTGGTTAATTGTCTTCCTGCTTTGTCCTCATTTGAAGGATTTCTGAGATTTCTTTGATAAGGGCATCAATCCCATTAGGAAAGCTCCATCTTCATGACCTAATTACCTCCCACAGGCTTCCTTTTTGAATTCCATCATCACAAGCATCAGATTTCAATGTATGAATTTTCTAGAAATGCAAACATTCAGACCATCATGTCTGCCTCTGGTCTTCAAAATTCATGTCCTCCTCACACACAAAATACATTCCTTCCTTCCCAATAGCCTTCAATGTTTGACTCTTGCAGCTATGTTATAGTCTAAAATCCAGAGTCCGCTGTAAATATCCTCTAAATTACATCATGGAGAAACTCAAAGTGAGATTCTTTCTGAGGCCAATTGCTCTAGTCTTAAATCTGAGAAAACAACAAGTTACATGCTTTCAAAGATCAATGACGGGACAGGTACAGTGAGACATTCCCATCTCAGAATAGAGAAACAACATGAGAGACAGGTTCTGAACAAGCACACAAGCTGAAGACTCCAGACGAATCTTCTCGGGCTCTACACACTCCCCTGTGAACCCTACCTTTCAGACATTCAGACCTAGAATCCCACCCCCTATAGTTCTGATGGGAAGGGGTTGGACTTCTAAGGCTCTGAATAACACTGCAACTCTCACAGGTTGAAATCACATGCAGCAGATGCTGACTCTTCGATTTACAATTGATTGCTGATTTTTATTAGTATATTTTCCATTAATGTCAATTAAAAGCTCTATACCCCGAGGAATTTTTAAAATTCACCAACAGTAAATACACATAGGAAGAAAAATGTGCCTTGTTTAAAACCATAAAATTTCCTATTAGTTGTGAAGAACTGATTACTTCTTGGTATGGCAATGCTGCTTTTTCCTCAGTCAACAGAAAGGAATATACTCATTGTTTTATCCTTATATATTTTTGACAAATTCTTAAAATCGATGCCCTTTAAAAAAAAAGATTGTATTTATTTATTTGAGAGGTATAGTTTCAGAGAGAGGGAGAGACAGAGAGTGAAACCATCTGCTGGTTCTCTCCTCACATGGCCACAACTGATGGAGCCACGCCCATGTAAAGCCAGGAGCCAGGAGTTTCCTCTGGGTCTCCCATGCTGGTGCAGGGGTCTGAGCCCTGTAATGATCCTCTATGGCTTTCCCAGAGCACAGCAGAGAGCTGAATCAGAAGAGGAGCCCCTGGGACATGATCCAGCACCCATATGGAATGCCAGTGCCACAGGTGGAAGCTTAACCCACTATGGCACAGTGCCGGCCCCAAAGCCAATACCTTTTTTTCACAAATATCAGCAATGGTCACTTATTTTTTAATACCATGAAGACCTATGGCCATAAAATCTGCCTGTTTGGACAGATATAGACCATACAAGTTTCCGCACTTTCACTATTAGAAGCAATCCTTTGATCATTGTGTTTTACCTAAAACAAATCTCCAATAACATTTCACTTTTCACCTTCTCAAAGAATATGCAAAGTTGATTCTTATGTTCTTTTTGTGGTAATGGTGTTTCAGTGGTTTCTCTGATACCAAAATGGATCAATGCTTTCAGGGATTACAGAAGTCTCCCCCGACCTACTTGAAGAACTGCAGATCACTCAGTCACCTGGGACCGAGACTAGGAACGCCCTCTCACAGGCGCATCTCCTTGGTTTTAGGCTGTTGTCACCTGGGACCATGGAGTCAGCATCAGAGACTGAGGAACCACCGTGGGAGGTAGAAACTCTCTCTCCATTCATAGCTTATGCTTTTTCATTCTGACAAGAGTTCTCGCATGAAGTATATTTCTGTCACTGATCCATTTATACCAGTTAATTATTATGCAAGTCAGGTTATACCCAGTGCCAAAACCTCGGGAAAAACTGCAAAATTGCGTTTGCTGTGAGAAATCTGACTTTCTTCTACCATGGGAGACTAACACTTGTCTTCCCTGAGGAGCAGAAGGTCGTCAGGGATTGACTTCACCAGAGTATTACCTATAAATAGCTTATGGGATAAGAAGAAAGGAGTGACATACTCAGAAGGAAGTTATTGATAAGTCGTGAGGCCAGGTTTTGTGCTTTGGGGCTCTGTGATGAGGGTTTCAATGGGGAAACCTGTGAGAATGCAATTTTCTTTGGATCTTCCCGAAGGCTAGACATGGCTGCAGCTTTGAATTTCTGGACACTTTTATGTATGTAACTTTAGTCCAGCTAATTTTTAGGGCATGAATAAAATATTTCAAATCTTGACTTTTGTGGATTATCAAAATCAATCTTAGAACTGATTTGCCATTACTTAGGGGTAACATAAAGTTTAATTTTATGCTATTTAATATGTTTAATAACTCAGGAGAAGAAGGGAGAGGCACAGTCAAGAAAAGATATTAAAAATTTACAATGCAGAAGCAATTTATAGGATTTCACTAAAGAGTCATTCCATGCCTTGATGTAGAATGAGTGCCTTCCTTGTGTATTTCTTCTAAGGAAAGAAAGTCCATCTTTCAAGAAATTAAAATGATCCCTTTATGGCTATTCTTTTTCCTTATTATAAAACTTTTTACTCATAAAAAAGACAGTGTGAAATCTCAATGTCAGTTATATTGGAATTGCTTGTAACACAATAAATACCCTGACCCAGGAACAGCAAAGTCAAGAACAGAAATTTATTAAAGTTGCCTGCATCTCCATGTTGCCTACTCCTCTTCCCCTAAAGTGATCAACACTCTGGATTTCTACCCTCTCCCTGCATTTGGTCATTTTATTACATATTTCATCATTCTTAAAGAACATGCTATTGCAACTACAACTATTATCATCACTATAGGAGAGATTGTGGAGATGCGAGATAGATTGATTTACTGTTTCCCAAATATCCCAATGGTCACTCATATTTACCCCCATCAACAGTTTTCAGGACCACTTGAGAGTTCCGATCAAGGGTAGAAGAGAAGACAGCATTTCCAGACAGTGCACAGGAGAGCAGCTTGTGAATTACCCTCATGCACTGTCACTATTTGTGGCAATAATAGGGCCACATTTCCAGAGATGGAGCCAGACACGAATGTCTGTCATCAGTGCTTTTTGACACACACAGGGTTCTGTATGGGAGGAAATTATTTTTATTTTGTTAAGCTATTATTCCTTAAGGAAATATTTATTGCCATGGCCTCTCCTCACTTGCACAATTATTATACCAAATTAACTTTTCTGGCAGCGTTGTGGCTCACTAGGCTAATCCTCCACCTGCGGTGCCAGCACCCCGGGTTCTAGTCCCAGTCGGGGCACCGAATTCTGTCCCGGTTGCACCTCTTCCAGTCCAGCTCTCTGCTGTGCCCCGGGAAGGCAGTGGAGGATGGCCCAAGTGCCTGGGCCCTGAACCGCATGGGAGACCAGGAGGAATCACCTGGCTCCTGGCTTTGGATCAGCACAGCGCGCCGGGCCATAGCGGCCATTTGGGGGGCGAACCAACGTAAGGAAGACCTTTTTCTCTGTCTCCCTCTGTCTAACTCTGCTTGTCAAAAATTTCTTTTAAATTAAAATAAAAAATAAATTAACTTTTCTGAGATTGATTTTTCCTTTCAACATTAATTCTTGTGATCTGTCTACATTGATGTTGTCACTAAAATGATTTCTTTTCTCTCTTCAATATTGTCTTATTGTTACTTTAAACAATGCTAACAATTTTATGATGTCTGCTGGTGCCCATGTACACGTGAAAGTGATATTGTGAGATTGGAGGAATGGAGAGGTCCAAGGTTACAGGAAGTTTCTCGGTGTGGCCTTAAAAGGCTCTAGAGAAGGCGAGCAGATAAAGCCACCACTGCAACACAGCATCCACACGGGCACCGGGCACCAGTTCATGTCCCGTCTGCTTCGCTTCTGATCCAACTCCTGGATAACAGCTTGAGAAAAGCAGTCGAATATGGCACAATTGCTTTGGTTCCTGCCACTCATGTGAAAGACGTGGCTGAAGATCCTGGCTCCTGGCTTCGGCCTGGCCTACCCTGTCATTTGTGGTCATTTAGGGAGTGAACTAGCATATGGAATATGTCAGTCTCTATCTCCCCTCTCTCTCCATAATTCTGATTTTTTAAAAATAAATTGAATCTTTTTATTTAATCATAGAGAGGGATAGGCAGAGCCAGAGAGAGAGAGAGAGAATGTTCTATCAACTGGTTCATTCCTCAAATTGCTGCAATGGCTGGGGCTATGTCAAGCCGAAACCAGGAACCAGGAGTTTCATCCAGGTCTCCCACATGGGTGCAGGGGCTCAAGGACTTGGGCCATTCTCCACTGCCCTCTGAGGTGCATTAGCAGGCAGCTGGATCAGAAGTGGAGAAGCTGGGAATTGAACTGGTGCCCATATGGGATGCCAGCACTGCAGGCAATGGCTTTACCCACTACTCCATAGCATGGGACCCAAATAAATAAATCTTTACAAAATAAAATAAAGAGCTCTAGTGATTCATCTTCACAACATTTGTGTATATGCCCATACTGGTTTAGTGAAAATTGTTATGAACAATGAGAACACTTAATTTGATAAATATGATACTTCTATAGAGTATTCATTTATTATTAGTCATTTAAATTACTCATCTTCATATTGGCTTATATTTTTAAATTAGTTATTTGTTTGATCGATGAATTTCTGGAGATGTTCCATCTTTTTCCTGGGTACAGCTTTTTGTTGATGTCCTAAATGATCTTTTTGTTTGTTTGTTTGTTTGTTTTGACAAGCAGAGTTAGACAGTGAGAGAGAGACAGAGAAAGGTCTTCCTTTTTCCACTAGTTCACCCCCCGCAAGTGCCCAAGTGGCCACTATGGCCGGCGGCGTGCTGCGCCGATCCGAAGCCAGGACCAGGTGCTTCCTCCCAGTCTCCCATGAGGGTGCAGGGCCCAAGCACTTGGGCCATCCTCCACTGCCTTCCTGGGCCACAGCAGAGAGCTGGGCTGGAAGAGGAGCATCCAAGACAGAATCCGGCACCCCAACCAGGACTAGAACCCAGGGTGCTGGTGCAGCAGGCAGAGGATTAGCCTAGTGAGCCACGGCGCTGGCCCTAAATGATTTTTTAAATTTTATTTCCTAAACATTTTATGCTCTTTTATATGTGATTTATTTTCAATATTTACTTATGCTTGATGATCTCAATATACCATTGCTAATTCTTTATTTTTCAATAATAGAACTAATTATAAAATTATCCATGACAGAGTTATTGTCCCTTATACTTAAATAAGCCAACCTCAATTTTCAGATAAAGAATTTGAATTCCAATATGGTTAAATGATTTTATAATCAGTATGTGCTTGTGAGTGTTGTAGGTGGGTCGAAGTCTGAGTTTTACAAGAACATTTTCAGTAGCAGGAAGCTTAGATGGAAAGTATAAGCTCATCACGGATTCCGGAGAGTCTTGCTGTTTTCAGATGGTAGAATGCACATTATAGTTCCTAATGTTCACATTTCTTCTGGAAGAGAAGAGGATTTAAAATAGAAACTTGACATTAGCATGGGAGCAAGGAGGGAAGTTAGACTAAGGAATGGCTGATTGAAAGAGGAAAGAAAAAGGGTGTTTGTAGACCGGTGAAGTATTTTTAAAATAGTAAGGACTATTGTTTTAAAGCTTTTATTTTGAAATAAATTTACATCTGAGGACAATTATAAAGATTGAAGATTTCCTGAAGTCCTTACCCTCCATCCTCTTACCAAATATCTTACCTAACCATGTCGTATTTATCAAAACTAAGAAGCCACCCTTGATACAATAGGAATCAGGAAACAGCATAGTCTATTCATATTTCTCTAGTTTTTATGCTAATGTCTTCTTTGTTCCTCCATGTAATCTAGTATAGCATGTTGCATTTGGTTGCCATATATCCTTAATAACCTCAGAGCAGTGATATTTCCCATTCTTTACTTTTTATGAAAATGAAATTATTAATGTATTGGTCAGATATTTTATAAACTGTCTTTCAGTCTGCATTTTCCTGATGTTTTCTCATGTTCAGACAAGTTATGAATATTAGAGACAATTTCTGGGACATGAGATGTCCTTATCACATCCTATCAGAGTCTATATGAAATTTATGTGATTGTTGCTAGTGATATTAAGCTTTATGATGTGTGCCAGATTTCCTTCTTGTAAAATTGTATTGTTTCTTTTCTCCTACCTACTAATTACAAGGGCCTTCCTAACTACACTTCAGCATCAAGGGGAGAGAATTAGGCCAACCTCCTTGAGGGGGATCTAGCAAAAAATCAGTTTAAATTATCACAGTAATTAAGAAATATTTTGGAATGATATTTGGGAAACTTTTTATTTTTACTTTACGCTGTTCATTTCAAAATGCATTTGTCTCATATAATCTGATATAACCTACATTTTCTAAAGATAAGTGATGATTTTAATAGTTGAGAATACTTTTGATGCTTCAAGTTTACAGTGCTACTAAATAGGCAAAAATAAAAATAGTAACAATAACCAAAAAAAGAATGCTCAGATTAGAACAAAAATTTCTATGTGTGATGATTGCTTCATACTTAATAAACAGCTTCTGTTTTCCCATTTAGTGGTATTCATTGATTTCAACATTAAGATGTGATGGGATAAGAAAAGACAAAAACTACAAATAAAAGTCTTAGAACATTATATTGATGACATTTTCAATTTATTTTAAAATAGTTTAAAGTTTCTCATTTGAAAAATTCATCATAAACATTATCAGTTCATTTGCCCTTGTATTAAGACCTTGTGTATAGGATTCCAAGCCATAGGTAAATAATTGATTGATTAATTTTTCCCAGCATATCTCAACCAATGTGGCAAGTGATAACCAAAAACTTTCTTATGTTCTGGTATGGAATTTTCAGTCACTAAGAGGGTGCCTTCATCTAGTTATAGCAAAAGAAGTATATATTAGCATTGCCTCTGTACATTAGCACATCATGTTGTTATCAGTGAAAAAAACTGTCTTTTTTTAAGTGTTAATTATGTATTTGAAAGGTTTAATGACAGAGAAAGTGGAAGAGAGAGAGAGAGAGAGAGAGAGAGAGTATGTTTTCTGTTGGTTTACTCCTAAAATGCCCACAGCCAACAAAGCTGAATCAGGTTGAATCCAGGAGCCTAGAATCCCACCCTGGTCTCCCACATGGGTGGCAGGGACCCAAGTGCTTGAGACTTCATCGACTGTTTTCCTAGGTGTATTACAAGGAATCTGGATCAGAAATGGAATAGTTGGGACCCAGATTGGCACCCAATATGAGATATGGGTGTCCAAGCACCTGGTAGGCCTCCTCAGCCACAATGCCCACCATTAAAATAGTAGGCATTAGAAAGCTACATTCTAGAGCAAATTCATAAAGAGAAAATGCAAAATAAATTTAAATTTGAAAAATTCTTTATAATATCCTTTATCATGTGTACCTGATCCAGTGGGTGAAAAGCAGATGTTCGTATTAGTGATATCAGGTTATCCAATATCAAATATATACATGCTTGAGATCCTACTGTTCAGGAACTTTAAATATCACCTGTGTCCTCATTTCCATAAAATAGCAATGATCATTCAGGAAATGCAGTAAAAGCTGATGTTCCATATTGTTTTGCCTTTACT
The DNA here is from genome assembly GCA_949820135.1 of Sylvilagus floridanus. Taxonomy (NCBI): domain Eukaryota; kingdom Metazoa; phylum Chordata; class Mammalia; order Lagomorpha; family Leporidae; genus Sylvilagus; species Sylvilagus floridanus. Next base: position 82,772,485 of record OX463246.1, on the reverse strand, counting down.
AAAGTCCTCCCCTGGGGCCTAATGGATTTGTTAAACCACATGTTGTTTACTCAATTTTTGTGCCAAAGCATTAATGAGACTCCTACAGGTAATGAGGCTTTGCCATAATATTGGTTCTTCAGTTCAATACCACCCTTTTTCGACAATATATGTGTTTATTGGATATGTTTTAAAACCTGGAAATTTAATTCAGCATACTAAAAAAATTTCAAATTGTCTTGTTAACTTTAATTGCTTTACACAGACACTATGTCAAAATCTATTTCAGAGGCTCTGTACTGGAGAAGAGTAGAAAAATAAATAATAGTGAACTTTGAACTATTGTGTTTTTGTAGATGAAATAAACACCATGACATGCCTGTTCAAATTCCAAATGATTTTTCAAAGTGAAAAAAGCCAAAGACATTAAGAAATTTAAATTGCCTTTATACTGGGAATACAAAGAACGTTGACTTCAAGGTTGAATAATCAAACATCACTTTTAATGATAAGAAAATTGAGTTTAATAAAGTTTGATTCTCCTTTTTAATAATATATTTCTCAGTGTCCTATTTGAAACTTGAAAACTTTAAAGACTCAAAGACGTTTCTGTTGTCTAAGATCTTGGGCAAGTTCATTTGGAAGAAAAATAGCCCTGCATGGAAAGTAGGCTGCTGATAGTAACTCTTTGCTTTACTTTGTGTTGCTATTGATGTTATTGTCAATTTTTTATTGGATTATTTGTTTTGCTTGGATTTTCTTTTTCTGTAAGATGTGTTTCTTGTATTTGTAAGTAAGGCAGAGAGAGAGCAAGCAAGATCTTTAATACACTGATTCACTCCCCACATGGCCACGCCAGCCAGGGCTGGGCTAGGCCAAACCCACAAGCTAGGAACTCCAACCCTGTCTCCACTGTTTGTGACAGAAACTCAAATACCTGGGCCATCATCCTATACCTTCCCAGACACATTTTCAGAAACCTGGATCAAAAGCAGGGGAGGTCATTCTTGTCCAGCACTCTTATATGGGATCCAAGTATTCCAAGCAGCAGTTTAGCCCACTGCACTGAAATGCCCGTCCCTGTTTAAGATTAATCTCAATTGGTTGATTTGAAAGGCAATTTTGACACTGAATTATGTGAGTTTTATCATGGCTTACAAATATTTTATTTCATTTCATAGATTGCCTTTAAACTCTTGGTTATTCCCTCTACTAAATATAAACTTTTAGTTTTATATAATCCCATTTGTCTATTTGTACTTGAGTTTCCTGTGTTTGGAGTGTAATATCCTGAAACAAATCCCCTTGTTCTTCTCATAGTTTTATAAAGTATGACATTTAAATTTTAAATTCATTTTAAATTGATTTGTGTATGTGAAACGAAATAATATTCCAGTTTATTCCTTTGAAAACCTGAGTAACACGCAGAGAGAGAGAGAAAGACAGAGACAGAGACAGAGAGAGACAGAGATATCCCCCATCTGCTTGTTCATTCTCCAAATAGGCACATCAGTTGGATCTGGGCCAGACTGAAACCAGGAGCGAAACATTCCAATTTAAATTTTGAATCTGGGTATTCAGTTTTCCCAATCCCATTCATTTTCAAGAGTATATTTTTTCCACTGTGTATCCTTGTTGAATATTGAGTGACTGTAGATTTAGATGAATTTCTGGGTTCTATGTTCTGTTCTATCAGTCTATGAGACTGTATGACAAGGATATATTGTTATGGTTATAGCACCTTTAATGTATCTTAACATTTTAACATTAATTCTTTCTTTTTTTTGATAAGCAGTGAGAGAGTAAGAGAGACACAGAGAAACGTCTTCCTTTTTCCATTGCTCCACCCCCCAAATGGCCACCACGGCTGGTGCGCTATGGCCAGTGCGCTGTGTGGATCTGAAGCCAGGAGCCAGGTGCTTCCTCCTGGTCTCCCATGCAGTGCAGGGCCCAAGCACTTGGGCCATACTCTACTGCCTTCCCAGGCCACAGCAGAGAGCTAGACTGGAAGACTAGCAATCGGGACAGAATCCAGTGCCCTAACCGGGACTAGAACCCGGTGTGCTGGCGCCACAGGTGGAGGATTAGCCAAGTGAGCCACAGCGCCAGCCTGACATTAATTCTTCTACTTCATGAATGTCTTTTAATTTACCTGTGTCTTTTTAAAACTTCATTCACAAATATTTTATATTTTTCAATTTACTAGTTAAATTATTTCTAAATATTTTATTACTTTTGTTGCTATTGTTAATTGGGTTGTTTTCCTAATTTCCTTTTCAAAAAATACTAATTTATGTTGGGGGCAAGGTAACAGAATAGCAAACAACATCTATCTAATCTTGAGTGGTTAATAAGAGGGCTGTCCATAGTGTTATACTGGCAATTCTGGTGCCATATTCAGACTCATAGAGTAGGAAAGTGAGCAGACATGACAATAGGAGTGGAGGGGGACAGCACTCACGTAACTTACTTATGTTCACCAGCGTAATACTTCTGGGCTTACATTGTTCTCTACTTTTCCCTTTATTGTCTTTTTACTTCTTTCCTTTCATTTCTTCCTTCTGTCCTTACGTCTCTTTCTTTGTTCCCCTCCTTTTCTTTCTTTCCCCTTCTTCATTTCTTTTTACAAGGTATGTATTCTTCCATTTTCTATACTCATTGCCTTTTCTCTTGAGGATAGCATACTAACAAAGCACTAAGTCTTTTCACTAATTTACTTACAAAGTAGAATGTGGCATGCAATGGCTGAGCAAAAGTAGTATCATAAATTTGAATTTGGCAACTATTTCGACAATAAGCTGTGGTGTTCTTCCAGTGTACATTTTGAAAGCTACCTATGTTGGGGGCTGGCACTGGCGTAGTAGGCTAAACCGCTGCCCTTTCAGCTGGCATCCCATATGGGCACTGGTTCGAGTCCTGGCTGCTCCACTTCCAATCCAGCTCTCTGATATGGCTGGGGAAAGCAGTGGAAGATGGCCCAAGTACCTAGGCTTCTGCACTCACAGGAGAGATCTCGAATAAGTTCCTGTCTCCAGGTTTCAGATCGGCTCAGCTCCTGCCTTTGCGGCCATTTGGGGAGTGAATCAGCAGATGGAAAACCTTTCTCTCTCTCTCTCCCTCTCACTGTCTCTAACTCGGCCTCTCAAAAAAAAAATTAATAAAATCTTAAAAAAAAAAAAGCTACCTATGATGCCCTTCTCTACTGCTGCTATTTTAAGTACACTCTATTCCTTTATAGTATGAATTTACTTTAAAGATATCCAGAATGGTTTTAGTAACTGGCAATCGCTCAGAAAGTTTTAAATAGCAAGTCTATTTAACATTGTTGATTTGCATACTCAGAACGCCAAGTATCAGTTCTTTGTCTCTTTGATAACATTCTAAATGAACTCATTATCTTTTGTTCTTTGTACACTACAAATACAAAAGGTTGACATGTAATTTTAAGCACGTTACCAAAAGTAATTTTCCCTTCTTTATGTTCTTACTTAGGAAATGATGTAAATAACAAAAAATAGTTACAAATTGAAAGACTACTGCATTTCTTTTTGATAGAGGAGACTATTATAGCAATATAGTATTAGTGAATATGATAATGGAGCAAAATTAACTCAGAATTCTGTTGTTACTAAATAAATGATTAGAAGTTACTGTACTACACTTTCTTATGTCATGCACATTTCATTATTTTTTGAAATATTTGATTTATTTGAAAAGCAGACTTACAGAGAAAGACACAGAGAGATCTTCAACCCTCTGGTTCACTCCCTGGTTGCAATTACCAGGACTGGGCTAGACTGAAGCCAGGAGCTAAGAGCATTTTTCCAGGCCTCCCACATGGGTACTGGGGCCCAAACACTTGTACCATCCTTTGCTGCTTAACCAGGCACATTAGCAGGGAGCTGGATCAAAAGTGGATCACCTAGGACTCAAACTGGCATCCATATGGGATGCTGGCACTGAAGGTGTAGAATTTATCCACTACACCACAATGCCAGCCAGCCTCATGTCATGCACATTTTAATGGAGACTACATATTTATTCAGATTTCTAACTCAGTATGACTGAAATTACAGTACCCTAAAGACAGAGCTCTACCATAGGAGTCAAATAAACCAAGCTTTTGTGATTTAAAAGCATATATTTATACTCTTTTAGCTTATGCTTAGTCTGGGTGCCCTCATCAAACTGGTTATAAACTCATGGAGTTCAACTTTTTAAGATTTTTTTTTTTGGAAGGCCAAGACACACAGAGATGAAGAAATAGAGAATGTTTCATCTGCTATTCACTGCCCAAATGATCATGACAGTCAAGGCTGGGCCAAGAAGAAGCCAGGAGCCAGGAATTCAATCCAAATCTCTCCTATGAGTGGCAAGCACCTAAGCACTTGGGCCATCTTCTACTGCCTTCCCAGGCACATTAGCAGAGAGATGGACTGGAAGCAGAGCAGTCAAGATTCAAACCTAGGATGTGAAATACCAGCCTTGCAGGTGGCAATGTGGATCACTGCAATGCAGTGCTGAGCCCTCCAAGAGTCTCCAAAGGTTAAATACACCATACATATTAAGCCCAATGTCAGAATGTAGTTAACATTAAAAAGTGTGAACACTGCTACTATTTTTCTTATTATAAAACTATTGTATTGGTATTCTATAGAACAGATAGAAAAAATTAATCTTGAATATGATCTAGCTCCTCAAATTAAAATGAATAAATGCAACAGAAATTAAAGATTGTGTATAAAGCAATCAAGAAATAGAAAGATACATGAATTAATTTTTCTAATAATTGGATTATATTTAAGATTAAGTATGGTGACTATTTTTCTCATTAGGGAAATGATGTCATAATTATAGAGGAAAGGTACAGAATAAAATACTTTAAAATATTAAAATCAGTGAAAGAGAGTGGGCATTTATCCTACCTGTTAGGAAACCAACATCTTACATCACAGTATCTGGGCTCTATTAACAGTTTGAGCTTCCTACAAATGCACCCGTAAATGTGGTTGTGATGGCTCGATTAATGGGACTCCTGATATACACACAGGAGACCTGAATTGTGCTTCCATCTCTGGCTTACGTTGGCCATAGCCCAATTCCTGCTATTTTGGCCATTTGGGGAATGAACCAGTGGATAGTTTAGGAGTTTCTCTCTCTCTCTCTCTCTCTCTCTCTCTCTCTCTCTCTCTCTCTTTCTCTGTCTTTCTGTCTTATTTGCCAAATAAGTAAATAAATACATAAATTTTAATGGTATCAGACAAACTATAATCATAGAGCTGAGGAGATATAATCATTCAGGTTTAAATTTCTTATGCATTAAAATGTTAAAGCCAGAAACTTGTTTTCTGTTTTTGTAAAGATTTATGATCTTCTGCGTATAAAGAGAATTGAAAATGAATCTTGATGTGAACAGAAGGGGAGAGGGTGCGGGAGAGGAGAGGGTGGCGGGAGGGAGGGAAGTTGTGAGGGGGGGAGCCATTGGAATCCATAAGCTATACTTTGGAAATTTATATTCTTTAAATAAAATCAAAAAAAAAAAAAAAAAGAAGGCAGAGTTCGGCGCCGTGGCTCAACAGGCTAATCCTCCGCCTTGCGGCGCCAGCACACCGGGTTCTAGTCCCAGTCGGGGCGCTGGATTCTGTCCCGGTTGCCCCTCTTCCAGGCCAGCCCTCTGCTGTGGCCCAGGAGTGCAGTGGAGGATGGCCCAAGTGCTTGGGCCCTGCACCCCATGGGAGACCAGGAAAAAGCACCTAGCACCTGGCTCCTGCCATCGGATGAGCGCGGTGCGCCGGCCGCGGTGTGCCGGCAGCGGCAGCCATTGGAGGGTGAACCAAAGGCAAAGGAAGACCTTTCTCTCTGTCTCTCTCTCTCACTGTCCACTCTGCCTGTCAAAAAAAAAAAAAAAAAAAAGAAGGCAGAGTTAAGAGAGAGAGAGAGACCAAGACAGAGATCTTCAGTCTACTGTTTCTTAGTCTACTGTTCTGCAAATACCTGCAATGATCAGGGCTGGCCAGGCCAAAGCCAGGAGCCAGGAGCTTAAACTGGGTCTCCCACATGGGTACAGGGACCCAAGTAACTGGGACGTCTTCTGCTGCTTTCCCAGGTGCATTAGTAGGGAGCTGGATAGGAAGTGGAGAAACTAAATGGGATGCCAGGGCTGCAGGCAGAAGCTTAACCCACTGCGCCACAGCACTGGTCCCTATAAATCAATCTTTAAACAACAACAAAAACTAGAAGTGACTACTGGACTCCTCAGAACTCGTAAGAGAGAAAGAAGAGGAAAGCACAAAGAAGCAAGTGTTTAACCCTTGACTTTGGAAGCCAGAGGGAGGCATTTTCCATGGAAAACATGAGAGGAAGGGCTAGGAATACAGAGAAAGGATCTGAATTTGTGTCCATTGTTCTATTTATATTCTTTCATTTACTCTTCACAAGTAAGTAAGGTCGTAATTTTTATATTTAATTCCCAGTACTTTAAAAATATGATTTACAAATAAAAATTGTGTATTTTAGGGCTAGTATTGTGGCGCAGCAGGTTAAGCCACCACCTATGATGCTGGTATCCCATGTGGATTCTGTTTTGAGTCCTGGCTGTTCTACTTTTGATCCAGCTCTCTGCTAACATTCCCAGGACTACAGTAGAAGATGGTCCAAGTTTTGGGGTCCCTGCACCATGTGGGAAACCTGGATGGAGTTCGACCTGACTCAGCCCTGGCCATTACAGCCACTTGCAGAGTAAATCAGCAGAAGGAAGACCTCTGTGTTTGTGTGTGTGTCTGTGTGTGTGTGTTGTGGGTGTGTAACTCAGTCTTTCAAATAAATAAATAAATCTTTTTAAAAATGTGTATTTCAAAGTATGCAATGTCATGATTTGATAAATACATGTATATATACTGTGAAATGATTACAATTATTAATATAATAATATAATTACATCAAAATACATAGTTATTGTTCCTTCTGCACATGGTGACAACACCTCATATTAACTCTCTTAGGAAATTGAAAGTACACAGTATAGTATCCTTAACTGTAGTCATCATGCATATATTAGATCCCCATAGCTTACTCCTTTTAAAATGGAAAGTTTGTTCAATTTGACCATTAATCCCAACTTCTGGCAACCACTCATCTACTTTCTGTTATTATGGATTCCACTTTTTTTTTTTTTTAGAATCCACATTTAAAAGATATCATGCAATATTTGTCTTTCTGTTTCTAGCTTATTTTAATTAGCATAATTCCCTCCAGGTTCAACTATGTTGTCACAGATGGTAAGATTTCTTCTTATTAAAGCCAAATGGAATTGTATTGTGTGTGTCTATAGTGTGTGTGTCTGTGAATACACAATAAATGACACACTTCTTTTACCTACTCATCTGTCTATGGACATTTACATTAGTTCCACAACTTGGTTATTGTAAATAATGGTGCAATCAATATGGCAATGCAGATAGCTCTTTGAAACAGTAATTTTGTATCTTTTGTCAGGAAGTTAATATTATTATCTTCTGTGTTATACCCTGCCCGTGCTTCATGAAGCTCAATAAATCAATTAGACTTATAAGATCTAGACAACGCTTAGCCATGGCTTCAGTTAGGACTCAGATAGGATACACAGCATGGCAGTAGGAAAACCTCAGGTAGTTTTAATTTGCAAGAGTTGTAAGAGAAGAACACACAGTACTTCAGAATTATTCTCTGCTGGATCCATCTGATAACCCAGGTACAAGGAATAGAGACCGCAATGGAGGGATATCCCTGTCTTAGAAGCCACGTGCCTCAACTAGGAAGCAGTACTCTTACAACCATCTGAAGGGAAACGCTTCCAGAATCTGTGCAAAGGCAATGAGTGGAGCGTTCTCGTGCCCTCAGTGAAACCCCCAAATTATGGCTCCCCACTTACAGCCCATTCATATGTCTTCATGATTTGATGTCAGTGTCATTTTCTGTATGAAGTTAAGGAGCAATGCAGCCAAGTAACAATTGGTATTCCATTTACATGGAAGAAAGAGGTCAGAATATTGTTTTTCTAGAGTGTAAACAAGGGATTCTTCAGCATTTTACCCTACATTACAATACAGCAATGAGCAAATCGAATGTCAAGGGGAGAAGTGATGTTCCCCAAGATCAAGTACTGTTATGTGACAGCGTATGATTTAATTTCTTTTTCCATCAGACCCTCAATCCTTTTTAAATTCTTATCTCAGTCATTGTGTCCACATCATACCTGTTCCCATTCCTCCCACTTAGAGGCCATGACTTAAAACTGCATTCCCTTTTCATAAGGCACAGGCGCTTTCTCCACCCCAGCACATGGAAGCTCGGATGAGTTCAGGAGAAGTATACTGTGAATATAATATTGAGATATCCACTACACGTGGTGGTCAACGTTTGATTCAGTATTATTTACACCCAGAAATATCTTTGAAAGAAAAAAAAAAAAGGATAGTTGGGGCCGATGCTGTGCCATAGCATGTAAAGCCACTGTTTGCTGCACCAGCATCCCTTATGGGCACTCGTTCATCCCAGCTGCTCCATTTCCCATCCAGATCCTTGTTAATACATCTGGGAAAGCAGCAGGAGATGGCTCAAGTTCTTGGGCACCTGGAAGACCCGGAAGAAGGTCCTAGCTCCTGGCTTCAGATCAGCCCAGCCCTAGCCATTGTGACCATTTGAGGAGTGAACCGGCAGATGGAAGATCTTTTTTCTCTGAGTCTCTCTCTTTCTTTGTAATTCTGCCTTTCAAATAACTAAATAAATCTTAGAAAAAAAAGAATTAAAAAAGAAATAAAAAAATAAACTTTTCTTTTTTTACCATTTTGTACATCTCATTTTTATAAAAGCACATGGATTTTGATGTTTTTTATGCCAATGGACATTTTTCAGTGATGAACAAATCCGGCCATTTATTTTTCTAAAGACTTAGAAGTACCCAGGAGTAAACCATAATGAAGCCAACAAGTAAAGGTGAATTATTTCTTTTTTTCTTATGAAAGTTTCTCAGAAAAAATAGAATGCTTGTGGGGAATATATTAATCTGCCTTTTGAAACTAAATATTTAATATGTTAATTAATTTCTTTTATGAAATTTTAAACAAATGCCACCTGGAAGACCAAGGCCAGTAATCCTTAGAGGAAATAATCTTCCAAACAACAAGGAACATCAAAGTGATCTTTTTCCTCTCTGGCCACATTACTGCTGCCATAATAGTGAGAGTCGGTCATTGTCACCCAAAGGATCAAGAGTTAACACATCACCAATGTTCAGAACGCTCCAGACAGTTTTAGGTGCTAGCGTCAGAGTATTGCCTGAAATCAATAGAGGCTGGATCACCAGTTCCTCCAACATGGTGGAAATGTCACCCTCAGACATTAATGCCTGGAGTTTTCTCTCCCTGTGTGATGGGACCATTACAAGTGGTGGTGCCTGCATTCTAAAACAAATCCAAGTACTACATCCAGCAGGCAGAATGCTTGTGGGGCTATGTAAGGTCTAAGATACAGAAACGGAGATGCCACCACATCAGTGGTCATCATTGCTGGCTGTCTCATAGACTTCTTCAGAAAGGGATTCGTCCAGCCATCATTTCTGAGTCATTCCAAAACTCTTTGGAAAACAGTCTTGAAGCCTTAAATATATTTATTTATTTATTTATTTAAGAGGCAGAGTTACAGAGAGAGGGAGAGGCAGAGAGAGAGAGAGGTCTTCCATCCTCTGGTTCACTCCCTAAATGGCAGCTATGCCTGGAGCTGGGCCCATCTGAAGCCAAGAGCTTTTTCCTAGTCTACCACATGGTTGCAGGGCCCCAAGCACATGGGACATCTTCTGCTCCTCTCCCAGGCCATCAGTAGGGAGATGGGGCCGATATGGCATGCAGGTGCCACAGACAAAGGCTTACTCTAGTAGGCCACAGCACTGGCCCTGGTGTTGAAGTCTTGAGTGACATGTTTGGGCCTGTGGAACTGACTGACAGAGAAACTACATCAAATAGTGCAATTCTTCACTAAATCCACGAAGTAGCTTGATTACTCAAATTAAAACACAATGATAATATTTAAAATAGCAGAAAACAATGAGGGTATTGATAAATTAGGTTATATGTACAAAGAAGTATTTTAAAGTAAGAATATAACGTAGTTATTTTTACAATAGCTTTTAAACCATAAGTGGAAGATTATTTGTAAGTAAAGTGTATATCACTCAAAGGGAAAGAAATACTAAAGTCAATTATATCATAAATAAAAACTAACCAAAGCTAAACATGCTACAAATAAAACAAGAGGAAGAATAATATGTTTATAGTTTAAGGTTAAAGGAGCTTTTCACATCAAAAGTTCAAACTTCATAAAGAAAAACTTAATGTATTTATTTAGAGAAAAATTAAGAATTCAGACCGGAGGCCACACATGTTAGGAAAAACTCCAATTGATTCTGAAGTGTGAAAAATTATGTTCATCATCAGTAAAAATAATACACACCTTTTTTAAAGATATATTTGAAAGACATATGAAAATTTAAAAATATGCTGCTAACAATTAGATGAGTAACATTTTAATATTTTAACAAGATCATATCTCCAAAGATTAAGGAAACAAGCAAACTTATTTATTACTCATATGACTATAATGTTATGGCCAATTTGGTTTGTAATATGGCAGTAATCCTAGAATTAAAGAAAATTAAACTACCTCCAATATCACATCAATAGTTGAATCATTTCTAATAATTATAATAATTAAATGAGAAAAAATTAATGTATATCAATAAGGAACTAGCTAATTAAACGTAGATCACCCTATATCTGTCAGCATTACACAGACGTTAAGAGAAAATTCAAAGCTCTAAGTTCTTTAAGATGAAAAATTAGTTGAAAAGAATATTGGGAGAATACCTCCATTTGTATGAAGGCAAAAGAGCTACACAACACTACTAAGCAGTTCCCTGTCAGACTGCAAAAACTACATTGTCAGATGTGGAAGAACATAAAAAGTAACCCATATGTGTATACTGACAAACTGAGATGCACAATATTCAAATAAATTGACAGTGACCAAAGGGAATAAGCAAAAATATATTTATATAGTTTATATTTATAATAGTTTCATATATTATATATACATATGTAATTTCATATATTCACATAAATAAATAATAGATTTATGCACTGTACTACAACATAAAAATAGAAATTAAAAAAAGCTTAAATTTTGGATTCTGTGAAATTATAGATGAAGGGACCAGCACTGTGGCGTAGCAGATAAAATCACCACCTGTAGTGTCTCATACGAGCGCCAGCTGTTCCACTTGCGATCCAGCTCTCTGCTATGGTCTGGGAAAGCAGGAGAAGATGGCCCAAGTCCTTGGGCCCCTGCACCCACATGGGAGACCCAGAAGAAACTCCTGGCTTCTGGATTGGATCAACAGAGTTCCAACCATTGCAGCCATCTGGAAGTGAACCAGCAGATGGAGGACCTCTCTCTCTCTTTCTCTCCAACTCTGCCTCTACGTCTCTGTAACTCTGCCTTTCAAGTCAATAAATAAATCTTTTTAAAAACTTAGAGATGAAAATTAAACTAGAGTTTACTGATGTACTCTGGCATCATTTTTTTGTAATGGTAAAATATACATATATTTTTAAAAACAAAGGTAATTAGTGGAATAAATATATTTTCTCTAAAAAAGAGTGAAGAAAGACTTTCTAAATAGGGAGCATAAAAGTAAACACAGTATATAGGTAAGTGAATGCCCAGAATAAAGAAAATGTTCTGTCATATCCATATTGCTTTTCTGCCTCAATGAAATTTATGTATTTTTGTAACTTAAGAATTTTATTCTCTAAGGGGTATATCTTACAATCCTCCAATTTTAATGATTAAATTCACATTTACATAAAACTTCACATACTTATTCCAATGATGCTTTCTTTTAATGCTACAAACCAGGGTGCATCATTAAAAATGTTTAAATTCATTAAAATAATTTAAAAATTCTATTTTGGTATGTTGGATTTCATTGTGTATTAAATATTGAATAATTACTGAAATCTTCCTATTGATATTTCTATTTCCCAATGATCATGTCAATTTTAAATTACTTTTGTACAATCATGTTTCCTTCTGTTTTTTTTTTTTTTTAACTTATTTAAAAGTCAGAGAAAGAGAGGAAAAGACAGATATCTTCCAGTTGCTGGTTTTCTCCTCCAGTGACCGCAATGTCCAGGGTTGGATGAGGCCAAAAACATGAGTTAGGAGACAGGAACTTCTTCCTAGTCTCCCATGTGGGTAGCAGGGGCCCAAACCCTTCAGCCATCTTCCAGCACTTTTCACAGCCCATTAGCAAGGAGCTAGTTCAGAAGTGAAGCAGCTGGAACATGAATTGGCACACATATGAGATGCTGGCATTGCAGGCAACGGTTTTACCCGCTACGCCACAACGCCGGCCCTGTGCAATCATATTTCTATCAATAACATGGGGAGAGATGCAAATTATGCCATAAATGGTATTAAATATTATTGTGCACAGAAATAATTAGCTGATTTTTAAAACTGTAACATAAAGTTCTATATGAGCATGTACAAGGATAAAAATAAACATTCAGAACTGAAATGTCAATTTTAATTTAAAAATTCAAACAATATTTTAGCATTGTACTTTAAACAAGAAATCATAAAAATGAGATGATAATTTTAGAAAAAGATGGAACAAATCATTTGAAGGAATTTATAGTAAAATGTATGCATTTATAGACTCAGCAATATTTTAAAGACCCTGTATTACATTTGTGGTTAATATGAGATATAATATGATTAATATGAGATATAATGTGATTAATATGAGATATAATGATCTTTATACACACTGAATCTACTTCTACAAATGCATTAGAGCAAATTTACTCCATAGAAGAAAAAAATCTATAAAATACTATATACTAGCAAATAAAGAAGCCTAATATTCAAAGCCAAGCCGCTATTATAATATCTAAACTAGAAAGTAACTATTTATAGACATGTAAATGATAACAATGAATATATTTAAAAGCATAAGGAACAGGGCCTGTGTTGTGGCATGGCAAGCTAAAACTCTGCCTGAAGGACTAGCATCCCTTATGGTACCCATTTGAGTCACCGCTGCTCCACTTCCAATCCAGCTTCCTACTAACATGCCTGGGAAAGCAGCTGAATATGGTCCAAGTGCTTGAGGCTCTGGATCCACATGAAAAACCCAGAAGCTCCTGGCTCTGACTTTAGCCTTGTGGAGCCCCGGCTGTTGCTGCCAGGAACCAAATGATGGAAGATATCTCTCTCTCTCTCTCTCTCTCTCTCTCTCTCTCTGCATCTTCCTCTCTCCGTAACTCTTCCAAATAAGTAAAAAATAAATCTTAAAAAATAATGAGAAATATGCTTGATGTGGTAAAATGTATAGCATAAAATATTTACTTTGATTATATGTAATATCTATATAAAACACCATTATGTAATATTGAATCACAGAATAATTTAAAATGTTCATAAAAAGTATCATTGTTCTTGGAGCTACAATTTGTGGACTGTATTGAATCTGTTCTCTTTATATTAATATCCCATTAACATGAAAAAATAAATATCAAATGCTAAACAAGTCATTAAAATAATTTATTTGTGTGATATTTGTACTAAATAATAATTTAGCACAAGATGTCACACACTGATTGGGAGGCAAATATTGGACTATAACTTGTGTAAAAGTGAAAATCTCTAAAAAATTTTATACACATGAATAAGCAAACTTACAATAAATATGGGGAATGAGGACATGTTGAATTTTAAGACATTGGAAATCTCTATGAAAGTAATTTTCATCATTTCTAAGTTAAAAGAACAGTAATTGATGGTATTCAGGGAGAGCTAAACAAAGATCATTTTCACCCAGTTGGGCTATATTTCCTATAGAAATAAAAATAACATATACTAATTCAGCATAGTGTCAGTGCACGATCACTTGAATTTTCAGGAGACCATATCTAACTTGCTTTCTTTATTACTATACTATTTGAAAAGCTATACGCTAGATGGTCAAAGAAAGGAAAAGAACCAAGACCACTTAAGTCCTTCTCATTTGTCAGGACTTAGGAGTCATTAATTGCTGAAGATCTAATATGGAATTTACTTTTTCAGTTAACAGCTTCAATTCAGTTCAAGTGCATTGCTATTATTTGACACTACGCTAAAAGATCACTTACTGTAGCCAGAAAAAACAATCTTAAAAGTTGATTAAAAATTCAAAGATACCAGGTCCATCCATCTCCATTCTCCATAGTAAATTCACAAACTAAAAAAAAACTAATCATGTACTCACAGACCTTAAATTTTAAAGATGGCAAATGCCTTTATGGTTTGAGTCCATTCTTTTCCATCTTTGTAAGTGATGTTGCTAAAAAATGGGCATGTGTTGACCAAGAAGTATTTATTAAAAGGTTCTTAGTTGGATTGCCTTAGAAGCAAAGAGAAAAATTTGGGTGCATCAGCAGAGCCCAACAAGTTGGTGCAATAAATAAGGAAGACTGGATAGAAAAGGAGGAAAAAGCGTTGTTCAACAACATTTCCTTTGTAGTTACTGTGAGTATAGCAGATGTTTGTGTCTTCCTGAATTTTTTTTTCCTTTCTTCCTTTCTTCCCTTCTTTCTTTCTTTCTTTCTTTCTTTCTTTCTTTCTTTCTTTCTTTCTTTCTTTCTTTCTTTCTTTCATTTTTTTGACAGGCAGAGTGGACAGTGAGAGAGACAGACATAGGGAGGAGATGTACAATTTGGGACATGCTCAATCGGAACTGCCCCAAATGATGGAGTTAGAATCGTGCCAGGGAATTCCAATACAATCCCATCAAGGTGGCATGTACCAAGGCCATCTCACTAGTCAAAGTGATCAATTTCAGTTCACAATTGATCACACTGATAGGTCTAAGAGTCAAAGGGATCACACAAACAAGACTAGTGTCTGCTAATACTAACTGATAGAATCAAAAAGGGAGAGAATGATCCAACATGGGAAGCGAGATACACAGCAGACTCATAGAATGGCAGATGTCCTAAATAGCACTCTGGCCTCAGAATCAGCCCTTAAGGCATTCAGATCTGGCTCAAGAGCCCTTGAGAATATTCTAGGCATGGAAAGCCAAGACACTCTGGAAAAAAAAGAAGACCTAAATGAAAGATCTCTGTGAGTGAGATCCCAGTGGAATGAATGGGGCCATCAAAGAAGGAGGTACCTTTCTCTGAAGGGAGGAGAGAACCTCCACTTTGACTATGACCCTGTCGGAATAAGATTGAAGTCAGCGAACCCTAAAGGCTTCCATAGCCTTGGCAACTCATGACTAGAGCCTGGGGAGATTACTGATGCCATAAACAAGAGTGTCAAATTGTTAAATCAACTTCAGGAGTCACTGTGTACTTATGTCTCATGTGGGATCTGTCCTTAATGTGTTGTCCAATGTGAAGTAATGCTATAACTAGCACTGAAACAGTATTTTACACTTTGTGTTTCTGTGTGGGTGCAAACTGATGAAATCTTTACTTAGTATATTCTGAATCTATCTTCTGTATATAGATAATTAAAAATGAAAAAAAATCTTGGTGTTAAATTGGAAATTGCCTAGTAAATTAATCAATTTTTTAAAAAAATATATCATGTAGGATCTCTGTCCTTAATGTGCTATACATTGTGAATTAATACTATAACTAGTACTCCAACAGTATTTTTCACTTTGTGTTGCTATGTGAGGGCAAACTTTTGAAATCTTTACTTAATATATAGTAAATTGATCTTCTGTATATAAAGAGAATTGAAAATGAATCTTGATGTGAAGCAAGGGGAGAGGGAGTGGGAAAGGGGAGGGTTGCGGGTGGGGGGTAGTAATGGGGGGGAAGCCATTGTAATCTATAAGCTGTATTTTGGAAATTTATATTCTTTAAATAAAAGCGTTATTAAAAAAAAAAAAAAAAAAAAAAAAAATAAAAAAAAAAAAAAAGAGAGAAAGGTCTTCCTTTTCCGTTGGTTCATCCCCCAATGGCTGCTACGGCTGGTGCACTGTGGCCAGCGCACTGCGCTGATCTGGAGCCAGGAACCAGGTGTTTCTCCTGGTCTCCCATGCGGGCGGAGGGCCCAAGGACCTGGGCCATCCTCCACTGCACTCCTGGGCCGCAGCAAAGAGCTGGACTGGGAGAGGAGCAACCAGGACAGAATCCGGTGCCCTGACCGGGTCTAGAACGTGGTGTGCCAGTGCCACAGGTGGAGGATTAGCCTATTGAGCCGTGGTGCCAACCAGTCTTCCTGAATTTTCTAAGCATACCAAATTCCTCCTAGGATTGCACACTTGAAGCTGGGAAAACTGCCTTATTTATGCACTATCTTCCTCTATCAGTTGGGAATTTTCTCCTAGAGGTGCTAACTCTTCCACAATCCAGAAGCCACTTTTCTAGGATGAATGAGTCCTGAGCTCTGGAAAAGACCCCAGGACAGTCAGCAGAAAGGCAAGGCAACTGCTAGCAACTGTAGATGAAATTTTAAGAGCCAAGAGGCTCCAGAACTACAAGCTCCAAGGAACTGTCATGAGTAGATATGGCCTGAGAGTCTGTTGAACAACTGAATGCTGATAGATGAAAGTCAGAGAGCTAAGGGACAATCCCTAATCCTAATGAGTTCATAATCAAATACATAATTTAGTGAAGATAGACCCCCATATGTAAAACTCAATAATAATGCAAGAGAGTCTTAGTGTAAAATGTGTGACCTAGTTGAGTGTTGCAGAAATTAATTTGTTTAAAGATCCATCACCTAATCACATTAAAATCTCCTTTTTAGGCAAGGGACATTTAAAGCTTTTGAATTGTAAAGGTGGAACATGCAGCATGTACTTGATAGATATACACATGCTCCCGAGGATACAAAGGAGAGTGGAAACAAGGACGACTGAAGAACCAGTGGAATATAGAAAAGTTCAGGTAGAGATTCGGGGAAGAGATGCAACATGTGAGTAACTGACAAGTCATCTATGTAATATTTATGGCTGCTTGTTAGGTTGGTTTGTTATTGTCTAACACAATATTTTAGAAAAGGCAGAAATTGAAAGTATTTATTTAAAAGAGAGACAACCTTAACTACCTCCAAATTTCAAATCAATAAAATGACCTTAACCTTCCTTAGAGTCTGCTCTCTATATCTGTTTATTCTGCACCTTGGATTCAAGCAAACACATTATTTAAAATATTTAGAAAAAATTACATCTGCACTGAACATGCACAGACTTTTTTATTGTCAATATTTTCTAAATAATTATTTACATAACATTTATATTGTGTTGGTTATTAAAAGTAATCTAGAGATTATCTAACATATATAAAGAATGTGCATAAAGTATATGAAAATATTGCACCTTTTTATATAAATGACTTGAGCATCCATGAATTTTTTTTTTATTAGTGTTAGTTCCTGGAACCAATTTCCTGCAGATATTGCAAGCCAAGTGTACATCTGAATCAAATGAATGGTAACTTAATTAATTTCAGAAGTATATTTCTATTTGAATTCTTTTTTAAAAGATTTCATTATTTATTTATTTGAAAGCAGAGTTATAGAGATGGAGTGAGAGAGAGTGCGAGATCTTCCGTCTGCTGGTTCACTCCCCAGATGGTCACAACCGCTGGAGCTGGGGTCCAAACCCAGGAGCCAGGAGCTTCTTCCAGGTTTCCCATACAGGTGCAGGCATCTGCGTCTGAACACATGGGCTGTCTGCCACTGCTTTCCAAGACACATTAGCAGGGAGCTGGATCAGAAGTGGAGCAGTTGGGATTGCCAGTAAAGGCTTTACCTGCTACGAAACAGTGCTGGTTCCTCTATTTGAATTCTTAAAGCAAAATTTCATCATAAAAGAATGGTTTGATGCCATTACAGCCAGGAGCAGGTTTTGCTGTTTTATTTTTTGAAATCCATGTCTTATTATTTACTACTTTACCATTTAAAATGCTACATTGTGCATGCTTTTGTCAGTGACAATGATCCTGACGATTAGCAAATATTACAATAAATATTCACAACATACACCTCAACACTCTGAATTTGAGTGATTATTCCTCAAATATTCTATTCAGCAGATTACCCAGACACTTTTTAACTCATAGACAAATTTGTAAAATCAAAGTCTGTGGCAAGTGCTTTACTATTTCCAAGAAACAAACACTATCTAAATGCCTTTCAAGATCAAAGGCTAGGAATGTGAATGCTTAGAAAATTCAAGCAAGTAGCATAGATATGTGATTTGGCCCAGGTACAAAACAATAGCATATGATTGACTCCCCAGTTAATTGAAGGATGCATGCCTTTTTGAGGATAGTCATCCCAATCACTGGAAAATACTATGGTGCTCAGAAATAAAACAGTAAACACACACACACACACACACAAATAACTTTGTGCACCTTGCATCAGTTGTCCACAATTATACTACGTGGAAAATAGTCACAGAACCTCAGTAAACATTTATTCACCTCACACATCTGAGGGAATCTATTGAGTTCACGTCGACTGTTTTTATCTGCTGATCTGGGTAGGGTTTACTCACTTATATATGGGTAGCTAGTTTTCACATGACCTAAGAAGATGCCCAGGAATATTATAGAAATGCAGCTTGGCAGTATATGACATGTTCTCCTCCAGCAGACCAGAGAGGGTGTACCATAATGTCATTCCAAGAGAAATGAGAAAGAATGTGGAAACAAGAACACCATTTCAAGCCCGCATGCATCACATGTACTAATATCCTGTTTGCTTAAGCTATTGACATAATTGGACTCAGAACCCAAGATTGGAGAAATATATTCAGACTCTTTAATGAGAATAAATGCAAACTCATAAGGCAAAACAACAAGGATTTAAGCGAGAGGGGTGGAGACGGCTGGCCATCAGTGCAATCAATCTGCTGTATTTTGCAGGCTATTTCTAAGAAAAGAGCATTCATCCTTATTCTCTAATATAGAAAATAACTGTATATGTGGAAGAATCATTTATATCCTTGATTAGTGATCTGTAATCACTTGAAAAGCTATTAGCACCGCATAAGCTGTCGTTATTCAAAGTTTAAAGATCATAAAGCCATGAGTTATAATGGAACCTAGTTCCTTTATTTGTGAATTATTCATTACTCTTAGAACTTTATAGTTTTTATGACACATTTTAGAATTTTAGAAAAGTTAGATAAATCTATTCGTTTTTACATAAGTTACCGTGAAACTTACTGATAAAAACAAACAGGTAAACACACAAAAATAGACTGTGAAATTTATAAGAAATATTAGCTCATTCAGTCTTAATTTTTATGTGAAATTTATTTCATTGTTTTATCATTTGTGAACTAAATTCCATCATTTTCCTGTGTCTTTCACACACAGAAATATCCATTGGATAGTCAGTAATTGCTGAACTGAATTGAATAAAAATGTGATAAGATAATTACTGGTGCTTTATATTTTTAAATGTTTATTTGTTTTCATCTACTTGAAAGGGAAAGAGAGGGAGAAAGAGAGAGAGAAATCTTCCATCCACTTGTTACTACCCAGAGGTCCACACCAGCCAGGACTAGGCCACTGAATCATTGAAACAAGAACTCCATCAATGTCTCCCACTTGGACAGCGGGGGCTCAAGTACTTAAGCCATCATCTGTTGCCTTCCAGGATAGCAGCAAGCTGCATTGGAAGTGCAGTAGCTGTGATTAAATCTGGCTTCCAATTAAAACATCTTCCAATGTGGGATGATGGCATCCCAAACAGCTCAGCACGCTGCTCCACAATATCCGTTCCCACTTCATGTTTCTTAAGGGTTAGCTGAAGAAAGAGGACCTCATGATTCATTCTTTCCTTTTAACCTGTCATGATTCCATTTGGCAATGCCTTCCCAGGTTTCATTAAAGATAATAGTGAAAAGATAAGTACATAAAATGAGATTAAAAAATAAATGTTAAGAAGATTAGAGGGCCAGTGCTGTGGCTCACTTGGTTAATCCTTGGCCTGCGGTGCCAGCATCCCATATGGGCACCAGGTTCTAGTCCTGGTTGCTCCTCTTCCAGTCCAGCTCTCTGCTGTGGCCCAGGAAAGCAGTGGAGGACGGCCCAAGTGCTTGGGCCCCTGCACCTGCATGGGAGACCAGAAGGAAACACCTGGCTCCTGGCTTCAGATCAGTGTAGTTCCAGCCATAGCAGTCATTTGGGTGGTGAACCAAAGGAAGAAAGACCTCTCTCTCTCTCTTTCTCTCTCTCTCTCTCTCTCTCTCCCCCCTCTGACTGTCTAATTCTGTCAAATAATTTTTTTTTGAAAAAAAAGATTAGAATCTCTTTTTGGAATACCACATCCACAAAAAGAACTGGGTAGGGCTAAGTCTCTGGGTTTTAAATGTATGCTTTAGCTATACATTTGTCATTGTTCTTCTGCTTTTCTGTGTATGTTTTTAATTTTTAATGGTTTTTGATTGCCCTGCAAAAATCCCATTTGAATATCAGGGTGAATGACTCTACTTGTTGGCTAATTTAGGCTTCTCACAAACCATATTCAACCTAAAAGAAGAGTCTCTATTATTTTTATCCAGAATAATTCTTTAGAAATTGTTTTCATGAACTCTATGTTCTAGTTACTGACAAGGGTGAGGCAGGGAGCCAGGAAGTAATAAGAAGCTCAGGACTACCAACCCCAAGCCACGTGCACCACCCAAATCCCATCATCTTTCATGCTGATTCAAAGAGGCTGGAAACTGCACTCACTTTCCATTGTGCTCCAAACTCCGCGACAGCTTCCTGGAGGCCATAGTGTGCACTCTGCAGCCCTACCTCAAATCCTGTCTCATTTGAATCTTTAGCAAAGACTAAGGATGATCCCAGCCTGGGTGTGCGATAGGGGGATATTCTCTCTTTTGAATTTGCTTACCCTCATGTCTGAGAGTGTACTATCCTTTACTTTCAATAAATCAAGTTTTTTGCCTCTATCTGTCTGGGAAAACACATCACATAGATAGTTCATGAGCTGGAGACACCTCCCCTGCCCCATGCAATCTCACCTGTATCCACCTCCTGTCATTCAGACTACGTAACCATTCCCTGTTTGGGAGTGATTAAGAAGCCCTGGGAAGGGGAAGGGGCGCTCTGGCTTACTTCCTCGTTCTCAGAGGATCTCTGGAAAGACTGGTGTGCTGGTCCCTGCTTACCTTTCCTGGCCTGCTCTCCCTAAATAAAAACTTCTTGTTCTTGTGTATTCTCACTTTCTAAATAAACCTTATAACACTATACATCATGTGTAAGCCTAAACTTAGAAATCTCTAAGTAAAAGACAGGAACCTGAAATAGAAGTTTGAGGCTAACCTAGCCTGCAACATATCTAGGTCTTGCGGTTGTATTCTTCTACATAGGAAGTCAGGCGTCTCGACGAAAGTCTAGCTGGCTATCTCCCTAAGCCCAGGCAGAGCTCTCAATCCTCACAACATAATTTGTGGATCACCATAATTGACTTGCCATGTGTACAAGAATATGTTTGAGAGAGGTAGATAAGGGGAACAGAAGAGCAGGATTTTTTTGGAAGGCATAAGGATAACATACACAGAAATGTGAATGGGGCAACCTCAAGAGAGACAATTGCCTCCCACCCAGGCTTGGGGTAGGGTTGATGCTCAGGACAGAAGCTGATTTTATTATTATAAAAGTAACAGAAATGTGTATTTGGCATAATGCTTAAGCTGTCACTTGGGGTGCTCAAATCTGAGATCAGAGTGCCTAGTTCCAGTCCTTACTCTGCTCTCCAATCCAACTTCCTGCTAAGTGCATCCTTGGAGCCAGCAGGTGAAGTACTTGGGCCTCTGTTACCCCCATGGGAAGTCCTTGAATTCCTGGCTCCTCTTTTTGGTCTGGCTCAGTCCTGGCTATTGCAAGCTTTTGGGAAGTGAACCAGCTGATGGGAGATCACTTGATATTTCTCTCTCTCTTTTAAATTATGTTTCTTTTAAAATCTCTTATAATAGGGTATACTTTCAAAATATCTGTAAATAGGGTATATTAAAATAATCAGAGAATGGTTCACTATTGCCATATAGTCTGTTACATGCCTGTCAAGATAAACAACTATTTTCTGATTTTTCATAAATATATAATTACAAGTGTAATGGATTTATACATTAAGATGAGAAGGACTTAAATTCACAAACGGAATAACATTTTGTGAATACTTTTTGCACTTTCAATCTCAGGGTTGGGTTTCAGGTTTGACAATAAAGTTCTTATTAATAATTCAGTACATAAAAGTATTTGGTAGGTTTAAAAATATAGCTAAATTCTGAAAAGGTTTTCATCACATCTAGGGCTCCAAAGCACAAATTTAATCACCATCTCTGCAGAAGATAGAAACCCATTGCTTAAATTAATAATTCATACTACGCAGATAAGGATTGAGAAAGCAGCTACATGTTTTTTCACTGTTGAGAGCCTTGACCTATTAATATTGCTAATACTGATAAACTGTTAAGCACTAAACCCTCAGCACATTGATACAATGCTGAAAGTGTTTATACAACAGGTAAATGCAAAGGTTAATTTAGAGAAATACGTATTTACCTTCTTTCCCTTATAACACTTACCTTTTACAGCTATAGAACAAATACTTTCAACACATTGTAAAGGCACTGTAGAGTTGAAGCAAATCACTGAATAATCCACAAGTGTGACATCACCTGACAGCTACACACGTGGAGTTGTTGCCCTCATGGATTTTTTTCCAGCATACTCACTGGGGAGTCTTCAACCATTCTCTTTGCAAACTATGTGACTAAATTTAAGGATCTTTTCAAGGACCTGTCTGCTCACTTGACCCAGTTGCATTTATACTCTTAAGACCGTTTTGCTTTTGTGACAGGTACAAGTAACACTAAAACATTGAGGATGGTTATGTTCTTCAAAGGAAAGGTATCTGGTGGCATCCATTCAAATGCATTGTTTCACAGGGGATGTATTTTGAGAAAGGGCAGATGGTAGCATTTCCCAGAACATCTGTTAGGCATCATTCTTTCACAGAGTAACCCAGATGCTGTTGACAACTTGTATGTAAATCATGCTGACAATTTGTTCAGTGTCTTTCCTGCTGAGACTAAGGTTGTCCTGGTCATACCATTTATCAGACATAGGAGCCACGGTAGTCCCACAAGAACAGTACCAACTGTGTTTTGGCTGGGGAAAAAATAGCAGCCGTTAAATCAAAGGAACAATATATCCAGCTTGAAATTCTTTTCATATTACCTCAAGGATTTCCTACCTCAAATTTCCTAGTCTTATAAGAAGGCGTACATTAGATATTAAATATCCACAGAAAAGGAAAATGCTAAATTACTTCCTGATACTTGTCCTTAGCTTCGTTTATTATTATTTGTTAGGGGTAATCATTTCTTTGACCTTGCATCTTAAAACTGCTTTCATCTCAGGGAAATGACATAGAAGAGGGAAATTATGCATGCATTGCTGTATAAATGTCAGATTTTTTAGTTTGCAAATGCCTGCTATAAAATATTCACAGTACTGAAAGTTGATTTACAATCCATTTCATCCTGTAATCTATCTTATTCTAATTTTGTCCCCGTATCAGAATGCATTTTTCACAATGTTGAAAAGAAAACAAAAAGAGAAAAACAATAATAATTTCTTTAATTAACCTACATATGCAAATGATAAAACCATTGACATTTATTAGATAATTGTAGTTTTCCTAAACAAACTTAATTAGACTATAATATTAGTTATGGAGAGGGAAATGTATAATTAAATTTTAAAAATATGTAATCTCCTGAAGATAGTATATATAAACTGATCTTCCTGTTAAAAATAGTGATAATAAAAAATATTTTAAAAATTTGGTAAGTAACTTTAAATACAAAGTTTGCACATAAATATCCACTTATCTTGCCAAATAAATAAATTTTGCCATGTTTTGTTAGTTAATATGCACTTCATAGTAGTTGATTCCATCTCAACCATTTTGGTTATACAATTATAGACTTACTGAGATCACTGTAAAATATTGCGGTCAACAAATTATTTTATATATATTCTATGTATACTTTTTAAAATTATATACATGTGTATGTATTTATATATGTGTGTATATATAAAGTTCCAAAATAAAAACACTAATATGCATACCACATATTAAAATAAAATCTGGATACACATATACATTTTTTCACAATTAAGAAAGTTAAAGATAGTTTTGGATGTGAGTTCTATGTGGAAAATATCATAAAGTTGAACCAACTTCTTGGATATGGAGCCTGTGTTTTAAAAAACTTATGTCAGGGTAGGTGTTTTACCTTGTAGTTAAGAGGCCAATTAAGGGGGCCAGGGCCTGCACTGTAGCAAAGCAGGTTAGGCTGCCATCTGCAGTGCCGGCATCCCATGTGTGCAAGTTCGAGTCCCTGCTGCTCAGCTTCTGATTCAGTTCCCTGCTGGTGACACTGGGAAAGCAGTGGAAGATGGCCCAAGTGCTTGGGCCTCTGCACCTATGTAGGAGACCTGAAGAAGTTCCAGGCTCCTGGCTTTATTTCAGCTCAGCTCCAGCAGTTGTGGCCATTTTGGGAGTGAACCAGTGGATGGAAGACCTCTTCTGCTCTCTGCCTCTACCTCT